>JAZKJV010006704.1:0-556511 GCA_037367405.1 Ottelia alismoides | reverse complement strand
TATTTCTGAGAAGAATATCATATCATGATTCGGAGTCCCTAGAGTTCTGATTGTGACAGGGGTACTCATTTCATCAACGACAAGGTAAGGGCCCTTTCTAACGAGTTCAGCATAGACCATAGAGTTACTACTCCATATCATCCATATACGAATGGTCTTGATGAGGTTTTGAACTGGGAGATCAAGACGATATTGGAGAAGATTGTCCGCCTAAATCAAAAGGATTGGCCATAGCTTTTGGACTCGATCTCGTGGGCCTATAGGACATCCTTCAAGACTCCTTTGGGTACATCTCCATTTTGACTCATTTATGGTAAGCAATGCCACTTACCTGTTGAGATCAAGCACAAGTCACTACGGGCACTCGCAGAGATATTATTGAATCCAGAGAGTGTAGGAGATCAGAGGAGAGAAGAGTTGGCAACTTTGGAGAAGCTTAGAGATACAACCTTTTCGAGTAGTCTACAGTATAAGGATAGAGTGAAGATATAGCTTGATTAACACATCAGCCATAAGCAGTTTGGGTCGAATCAGAGAGTATGGCTATTTGATGCACGATTTAGATTATTTTCAGGGAAATTACAGAGCAAGTGGAAGAGACCATATTTAGTCAAAAAGGTGCAGGACATCAGTAGTATTGACATATCCGAGTTGTCTTCTGAGTCCACCTTTCAGGTCAATGGTCAGCGCCTGAAGTCTTTTCTTGATCATGATCTGTTGACCGTTAATGTTGCCCCGATCCATTTGTATGAGATGTGCCCTTTGATTCACATATTGTGCCTCTCATACATGATTTACACTTCTGTCCGCCTCTTTGTATATCCGTGTTTTCTATTTTATTCTTTCATCCTTCTATTTTGTTTAACACCCTAGGTCTCGCTTAGGATTCTTACTATACTTATGATGTGCTTTATCCTAAGTATACGGGGGTGTTGAACATGTGTTGTTCATATTTCTTTTTGTTCTATTACCACTATTCGGTTCCTATACTTGGGGACATCCGTCCCCAAGTATAGGGTGGTAATATATTTTTTCACTTCTTTGAGTGCTCCCTCACTTGTCCCTCAACTGTTAGTATTCTTTTCTATACTTAGGGATAATTTACCCTAAGTATAGGGGGGACAGGTCGAGTCGTTAATTTCATGTACATTCTCTTCCTCGATCATCCCTGCTTATACAGTCTTTTCTACTTAGGATTAATTGATCTAAAGTATTGGGGGGATCACCGACATCCATTCAATTTATTATTTCATTCTTTGAGTCGTTGTAGCATAGGATTCTTTTCAATTTCTATACTTAGCACAAGTTATGTCTTCCTTTATCGCTCTTTGATCACTATGAGGGACATAATTCGAGCCAAGTATAGAGGGTATCGTATATATTGTATATATACTTTACCCATAACTCGTACTTTGTTCTTAATAATATGGCTATTATTTATAAAATTGAAATACAATTGTGTGTAAAAATGTTTGCAAAAATGTTTCGAAAACTTTTTGATAAAATATTTGTAACATATTTGTAAAAATTATTTGTAAAAACCTTTTGCAAAGAAAAATTGTTCAAATTTTTGTAAAATTATTTGTAAAAATGTTTTGTTTGTAAAATGTTTGTAAGTTATTTTTTTATCAAAATTACCTAAATTGTACAAATGTTTGTAAAATGTTTGAAAATAAAATGTTTGCAAAAACATGTTCGTAAAATTGATTGTAAAATGATTTGTAACATTGATTCTAAAATTAAATTTTGAAAAAACTTATAAAATGATTTGAAAAACTTTGTAAAATGTTTAGTAAAAATTTTTTAAAATATTTTGTCATGGGTTATAAATTATGGGTATAAAAATTATTTTTATAAACCTGTAAAATCCATGTGTATAAAAGCATAATTATTTGTAAATTAAATCCTATGTATAAAATTCTGGTATAAAATCCTTTAATAAAATTTGTTAATTAAATCCACTTTCAAAAATTGTACATAAAACTTGTAAATATTCTCTTTGTAAAATCTTGTATGAAATGTGTATAAAACTCTTGTAAATATGTTTTTTTAATTTCTGTAAATTCTTTCTTTCCATTCTTATTAAAAATACCTAAAATTACAACATTTCCAAAATCCATAAAATTTAAAAAAAAAAAGAACTTTTCAAAAATATTTTGTCTTTTTTCTTTTCTTTTCAAAAAATGTTTTGTAAATATTTTAATGCATGTGCATATGCATTCTTCAGAAATGTGTTGACATTTAAACTAGTCTAGAATGAAATTGAAGAATGGAGCTTGATTAAAATCTTAGTCCACTTAACTTCATAGGAACCTTATAGGATTTAATTCTTTGAGTCCACAAGGCTATGTTCACATGTCATCTTGACTGGTCTAAGTAGAATATTTCACAACACACACATGATTCTTCTAGACAGTGGCTTAACTTGGACAAGCACTCTATACGTAGATCTTCATGGATGAGGTGGTGAGTGGGTAGAATCCTTTGGCTTGGAGTAGCACACAGGTGTGTAACAACTAGTGGGAACACTCGTCCTCCTCTAGGGAGGGATTTGCACCTCAACCTAGTCTAGTAGCATTGAGGTCTAACGATAGGATGTTGTGGGTTACAATAATGCTTCAAACGATGGATAGTCTACTGGCTTAAGAAGAAAAACTCCTTATGTACATGGTGCACATGTTGTATAGATAAAAAAATGCAAAAACTCCAAAAAAGGGGATAGGCCTGATTGAAAATAAAATGCATGCAGGAGTGTATATAGTTGAATAATCTAAGCTTATGTGATTCATTGTCTCATATCATGGAAGCTTGCAGCTGGAGACTAGGCTACACTAGCCAAGCTCCATGGGATACGTGGCTACACTGGCCATGGTTCATTCTATTCTTTCCCCCTCTTTTTGAGCTGGTTGCACTTGAACTCAGAAGGGAATACCACTCTCCTCGAGGAAAGAGTTGCTGCCCCCTCTTCTTGAGCTGGTTGTACTTGAACTCAGAAGGGAATACCACTCTCCTCGAGGAAAGAGTCGCTAGACCGGAGGACTAGAGTTACCTTGTTGAGGAAGGATGTTACTTTGTCATTTCTGAGGTGCGGAGCTATATTCCACATAAACCATACAAGTATAGATCATAGTCGTAAGAGTTTGCGTATGTAGAATTGTTTTGACCTGATTGTTAAGCGACCTGACCATAGAATTGTGGAACTAAAGGGTTGTTGAGTCTTAAATATGCCCAATAAGGTTCCACCAAACTAATAATCCAAACGTATGACCGAGCTCCATACTTTAATTTTATGAAGATAAGTTTAATAATTAACATTAGTCCTTCCTTATTTCTTTTTCTTCGCTTTATTTCTTTTTCATTTATTCTTCAAATTGTGTTTGCTAAGGGACTAGCAAAGATAAAGTATAAGGGAATGATGAATCCATGATTCAATGCCTTTATTCTTTTATTTTAGCCTAAATTCCTTATGTAAACACCTATTCATAGGCATTAAAATATATAAATTATCATTCTACATGTATTTGTTAATTATTCATATTTAACATTCTTTTTAACCAAATTAATAGAATAAAGAAGAAAATAAAAAGGAAAGAAATGAAAGAAGGATGTATTTATGCAATAAATACATACTAACCCGAACCCCGAGAGAAGGTCAAATATTGACCTGACCGATAAGGAATAAATTAGGGAGAGATAGGGTCTTTATTTATTAATATTTAGACAATCCAAAATAACTTGTAAATATTATTTGTTATTTATTTACTCTGTATATATATATATATATATGGCTATCGTTGTTCATTCTGTATAAACCTTGTATTTGTTTTATTCATGTATAAAAATATCTCAAAATAATTTATTTCCTTAAGAAAAATATATTCTAAATAATAAAAAAATTTGCAAAATCAAATTATTTATAGAATTAAAATGACAACACTCAAAAAAGCCGTAAATAGGCCATTGAAAGATCAATACCGGCTCCATATGAACTCAAATTATTTCAAACTCGCTTTCATTGTATTCTAAATAAAAACAGCTTTAAAATAAAGTGGTTTCATAATTTTTGGAGTTACGGTTTGAAAGTCAGCTTTTTAGGAGGGTTGTTTGTATAGTGTATTATATTTGTACTTGTATGTATATATATAAATATTTGTTTTTATTTAATTTTGCACATTTTGTAGTTTTTTAATATTTGTACATATAAAATGAAAACAAAAAGAATAAAATTCAAAACAAATAAATTTTTTAAATAATTTAATTATTGTACATATGTATCATGCATCTATATTGTAAATTTATTTATTTATTTAACCTATTAAATTAACTTGCAAAAATAAAATAAAAATCTAATTAAAATACATTAATTATTGTGTGAATAAAAAAATATAAAATACGATGTATATTTGTAAAAATAATAAAATAATAATAGGTAAATATCGCATATAGGTATACCTGTACATATTAATGTATATTGTATATAGCATTGTATATATATTATTAAAATTATTAAAAATTGGAAAAAAATATTTTGTATAATAACTAACAGTTTTTACTTTGATTATTTTTTATTTTAAGGCCATTTACTATTTTTAGTTGATTTTTCTTTTATTTTTGTAAATCCTTTTTTCCTATTGGTCAACCCGGGTCCGTTGACCCGGGTTAACCTTCCCCCTTCCTAGTTCTGACGCAGTCGGAGCTTCATCGGACCCGATTTCTCCTACTTCTCTAGCCTGAGTCCAATCACCATTCACCTCAGATTGCGGACCCATGTCCTCCCAAAAGATCCACGACCTTCGTGGATACCTAGAAGGGTCCAAATCCTCCTCAATTTTCATGAAAACTCATGATCCTTCTAGACACATGGGAGACCTATAAAGCATCGCATTCCCCTATAACGCACCCTAGCTCACTCCGCACTGCTTTCTTCTTCCACCAAAACCTTCAGGGCAGTGAGAGGGCCTTGCTGGTCCAATTCGGAGCTCAGATTGCAGTTGATTGAGTCGAGGCTCGCTACGTGGTCGGAGCTCTCTGTCGCGCCCAGCCTCCTCCGTCGTATGCATCGAAGTTGAGGCCACAACCCCTCTGTTCATCTCCTCGTTCTTCGCTTTCCCATCTCCCATCACCAAGTAGCTTTAGTTCCTTTCTTCTCATTCTTTTTCAGGTGATTCCATATCCATGCTGTTGTCTGTTGTCGTTGCTCTGACCACCGAGTCAGAGCCTCATCTCAGCCATCCATCCATTCCGATCGATATCCCCATTCATCATGTATCTTCCTTCGCGACCTGACCCCCTTAGGCTCGATCATCGGATCAAGATTAAGGTTCGACCTCCCTCCTCCATGTTCTTTGGAGGTCTAGCTCCCATTCACGCCACTTCTTTGATGGTTACTCTTGAATAACCCCGACTAGAACTCCGTCTTCGAGTCCCGCTGATCTTCACAGGTTCATGTGTGCATGAGGACCTTGATTCGATGCCCAATAGCCCAGGCAGAGTATCTCTAGGTGTTGTGCATCCTAGGACAACAATGAGTCGCTTGACGGAGCATCAGACCATCCCCTCCAACTCGAAACCACATCAGAGTGATGATGGACCCATCAGCCAGTTGATCGAGACCTTATAGCTCCAGAGATTGACGATTGAAGTTCAGTTGGCAGACCCTTCTTGTTGTTCATCCTGATTCCCTCGTAGTCATCGGATGAAGCAGCATGCCTTTCAAATTTGATCCGTACCGCACAAGCACACTCAAAAGCAGATCATCCGATCAAATCTAATACAGATCTGACACGCTATCCCTACCTACCATCTAAGGTGTCAGATATGCACCAACGGTCCATTAGGGTTGTACGCCAACGCCATGCCCCTACACCGTCGGAATTTCCATGTACATGATCAGAACCGTTAGAGCCTTACGCGCGTGCCACGTGCCTGCTAGGAATATTTCACTTTTTACCTGATTTTTCATTCTATTTTCGTTTAGTACAATAAATGTAAAAGTAGTTATAAACATGTGCAGTTAGGATCTCCTAGTTTCTTATTCGCATTTTAGTCCTGCCGAACTGAACTCACATCCTGTACACGTGCTTTATCGGGTTATTTGCATGTTTTATCCTTAGCTTTCACATGTTATCCAAATCAGAGAAGTTTTCTGGAAATTGCATTTATGCCCCTCTGAGCCCGGTTCAAGTACAAGGCACGTTTTTGCTGAACTTTTTGCATTTTGAGCCCAGAGGTTTTATTGTGTGTTATGAATTGGCCTTGAAACTTGAAATATTTGCTATTTGGTCCTCTTTTTCCAACATTTTATTTCTTGTTTATATTTGCTGCAATAAATATAATTTGGCTCCAGAAATCCCACAAAAATCACCTAAACCCCGTGCTAGTGTTTACTTTGCGTGGTAATTTTTATTTGTTGTTTCCTTTTATTTACTATTATTAAAACTTCAAAATCAACTAAAAAATAACTGTTTGACTTAAAATATACATAAAAATTCATAAATACCATCAAAAATTCTTAAAAAATAGATTAGCTTTATTTTCATTTGTTTGGATTTCTTTCCAATTTTCACATTTATATCTTTCATAAAACTCTAAAAACATGTAAAACTTTAAAAATACCATAAAAACATATAAAAACTTTAAAAAAAACTCAAAAATTGTATTCCTGGTCTCTGTTATAGATATTCACAATTTTTGATAAAATTAACAACAAGGAGTTTTGAACCTATTTTTATTTTTAATTTGAAAAATACTCCAAGTTGTGCACGGTTTGTTTTATTCACTATTTTTAATCATTTGAAAATCCTAAAAAAATATAAAAATCCCTAAAAATCACAAAAATAGTATAAAATTGTTAAAAACACAAAAATGATTTTAATTGATTTTTGGATATTTTTACCATATTTGAAAAATATAAAGAGTGTGTGTGTGTCTTGTATTTCATTGTTTTTATTTGTGCTTTGTCGAAAAATTAAAAATATGAACATTTGCAAAATTAAAAATCATTAAAAAAACTCAAAATCAGAAAAAAAATAAAAAATATATATAAATTAAAAACCAATAAAAATAGGGATTTTCACCTAACATACCCTATAAACATTTTAAATTACCTCTACAACCTTTTGCACAACGTAATTACCCCATCGACCCTGTAAATTACCCCAAGAACCCCCACGAGCTTCAAACAGATTAACTGCAGGGTTCATGGGGTAAGAGTTGGCAAGTTTACGGGGTCTAGGGGGAATAAGGTTTTTTCAAATGTCATGGATGTAATTGGCAAAGTTTATTGGGTCTATTGGGTAACAATCCCATAAAAATATTAAAAAGACAAGAAATCACAAAAATCCAAGAGTAGTCTGCTTTGATTGTCCTTGTTTCTTTGCTTTAATCTTTCATTGAATTGATTGACCTTCATTTAATAACAGTTGCCTCCTTGTGTTCGAACCTGATCACCATACCAGGTTAAAAAATTAACTTAGACCACTTGCTTTACTTGATTAAGTTATTTTGTGGTAGAATAATGTTTTTCAATTTGTAGCAGGATTTCTAGGGTGACAACGACACTGTTAATTGATTAACGTAGCCCTAGTCTTGTAGTCATCACATCAAACACACAGATAAAAAAGCCGCAAACAAAGTTCATAGATCAATATCTTCTACATGTGAACTCAAATTGAACTAAAGTCACCTCCATTACATTCCAAATTAAATTATATATCTAATGAAGGTAGTTTTATTAAAAAAAGAGCCAAGATACAAAAGTTGACTTTCTGGGGTATCGTTGTATTGTGTATCTATATATATAATATTCATATATTCTCTTCCTTATATTTTTACTCTTCTTATATTTTAAATAATTGCATATATTATTTAAAACATATTTAAAATTAAATAAAATAAAACCATAAAAGATATTAAAATAAATAATGCATTGTATTACATAGGTATATTATACCTATAATGTATATACATGTATTTATTTAGGTATGTAAATAAAATCATAAAAATAAAAAATATTTAAATATGTAATTAATATTATGATAAATATATAAAATATGTGAATATAATATTAAGTATTAAAAATACTAAAAAAATCCGAAATATATGTGTATATACCTATGAATTTACATGTAAAAATTAAAACATAATGTTGTAAAAATAAATAAAATCACAGGAAACTAGTTTATAAAATCATAAACATTTTTTATGTTTTAAGATTTATTTAATAAATTCGTTTTTTATTTTATTTTAAATTTTCTTTTCATGTTATTCTTTTTTTGTCCTAATGCGTACTATGTAGACCAATGAGGGCTCTCTAAAAGTTAGCCCGAGGTCATATGTTCTTTCCTCGCCTCTGACTCTGTCAGAGCACGAGAACCCCCTTTATTCTCCCTTTTCCACTCCATCTTCCTTAAACCCATATCCTTTGAGCACCTTACCTTCTTGTTCCTCCCTTAACCCTCTTCCATTCCCAGTCCATAACTTCCACCTACCACGTCTCCTCCACACGCCATCGCCGCCACAAGAAGTCATCTCCACCTGTGTATAAATACCCCCCCCCCCCCCCCAAACCTCATTTTTTGTTTTGGTACCATTTTACCCTCTTTAACCCACTTACTATCAATGCTAGAGCTCCCTGGTGACAACAGAAGGCTGGCCACGGTGTTGGTGAGGAGAAAGAGTGTTCGGAGGCATGATCCAACCATTTCCAGAGACCACCTCCGACGAGATTCCATGTTCCTTAGTTCTGACCAAGTGGAGCTGCTAGGTTAGTAGTTCTAGCTTGCATTTTCCTTCCTTGACATAGTTTTAATCATAGTTAGCATAATTTTGTTTAGTTTTAGCTTAAACTTTAGAATTAAGTTCGTCGGAGCACTAGACTCTGGTCATTGTGTCCACTGTGATCCACGCGTTCACTCGACCCACAAAAAATCCCATCATCTTCCTCATTATTTCTACACCCTATCCCCTCATCTAGATCATCCCAGTCCTGCAAAGATCGAGGAATTCGAGTTCCACCTCTGCCGATCGCTGAAAGCTCTCCACCTACTCATCCTTTATACATTTCATCTTCAAAATGAGTTGAGGAGAAAGCCATTGACCCATGTGCTTGTTTTGTGCAGGATCCAGGTAGATCCAATGAATCTTGAATTGACTAAAGAGCGGGACCTCCAGGTCCTTGGAAAAGAGAACTATCTAGGACTCCTCCGATGAGGCCCAGATCAATTGAAGGTGTCATGCTGGTGCAGGTCCCCAGGAAGCCATGGAGTTGGTCGGCACGGTCGAACACTACTTGAGTCGTCAGAAATCAATAATAGAAGGAGACAGGGAAGCTTGTTCTTCCTCCTTGACTTGGAATCGTAGGATCGAGAGGGAGGCCCAGATCTAATCTGGAACCTCCATAAAAAAGGCAAAACAAAACCTGCTCCTCGCCATTGGATTTTAAGTGGCGCCCATGTGGCGCAACCAGGATCGTCCATCAGCGCTTCACGTCCACCTCACGTGCCACCTCTGGGGTATATCACACCTTACACCTGTTGTCGTTTGTAGTTTATAATTAGTCATGTAAATAATAGATATCAGGTAAAATATTTAGTATATTTTGTAAGTAGGGCATGGAGCTTGTTTAGTATAGCATTTAGGACCTCCTGCCTCATGTATAGCGGTACATGAGGCAATGTAAAAGTTGCAAGCATGCACTCATGTTGTCAGGAACTATTGTGAAATAAATTTTAAGTTTATTAATATTGAAATAGGTCCCTATAAATGTGGCATTTTTATTTTGTGTGTATTTGTTATTTTAATTATTTTTATTACTCTAAAAATGTTAGGAAATTTTATATAAGTGTTGAGTACAATACTTGACCTCTCTTAGATATTTTTGGCAATTTATATAATTTTATTAATTTTAAAAATATAAAATACATATTTTATTCCCTATCTAAATATAAAAACCTATATAAAATATCAAACCTTCTCTAAAAATTCCAAAAAAAATTATCTATATTATTGTATATTCTATAACATAACCAAAAATCGCTAAAAATATAAAATATAAAACATAAAAGTCATAAACTCTTAAAAATATTATAAAAACTAGTAAAAATTAAAGAAAAATCCAAAAATCATATTTCTATTTGTGAAATTTTTTATTATATATATTATCTATTAAAAAACTATGAGTAAATTTTAGACATATTTATAATTATTAAACTCAAAACAATCTCAGATATTTAATTTGTCCACTATTTTATATATTTCAATTATTAAAAATACGTTAAAACTAGTAATAACTCTCCAAAATATCGCCAAAAAAGAGAAAATATAAAAAAAGATAAAAACAATTTATTTTCTAAATTTTGAATATATTTTGACTTATTTATAAATATAAATATCTATATTATCTATTAAATACATAATCCTTATATAAAATATATATTATCATATATAATTATATATATTATTTTAAAATTCAAAAAGAAATTAAAAAATCACAAAATTAAAAAGAAAATATAAAACTAAAAATCAAACATATAAAAAATATAAATGAATTAAAAATCCATAAAAAAATAAATATAATTAAAAACCCACATAAAAATAAGATAAATAAGAAAATAAAATTATTTATTGAAAATAATTACAAATAATTATTACCTACAATCTGTTTGCTCTGAGGTTCGACACTCTACATACTTGCACCTATACACATATTTTGTAGAGTTGAATAAAAATAAACTTTAACTCACATAGCATTGATTGATTTATCTCTCCTATATTGTGGGTTATTTGTTGATTGAGAGACACCTAGTCACACAGCGATTGCTAATCGTGTTTAATTAGCAGAATAGTGCAAAACCTCTCTATTAAATGACATTGTTGTCGGGGAGCAGTGTGTAGTGTAGTTTGTACATGGTTGTTTATTTATTTATTTCTTTGCTTTTATTCTGATATATGTCTATTTGTTCTAATCACTTTCTTTTTTTCTTTGTTACGAGGGTCCATGGAGAGAGGGCAGATTTCTTAGGAGTCCAGAGCACCCAAGCGAGGCAGAAGCTGGCTCATTCAGACCGTGCCAGCAAGAGAGAACGAAAAGGAAGACAATGAACCGAGAAGAGTATAGTAGTTTAGTAGCATAGTTATATTTCATTTTAATTTGTGTGAGAGAGAGATTTATAAATAAATTTGTAAAAAATTGACTCTCATGGCACATTAACGTTAGAGGTCAATTTTATCGAGTGTCTGTTCACCCGAGGATCTGATCCGATTTTACACAGTTTCTTCATATTATCACATTTCATTTCAGCCTATTCTTTTAGTGTGTTTCTCGCTTTTCAATTTCCAACTTTTATCAATCTACGCCTTCGTTGATTGAGCCCTTAGACATTTAAGGTTGCTTGCTCGTAAACTAGAACCCAAGCGCTAATTATATGCATGTGCATATAGTTTCTACGCTTAGGCTTAGTCAAATTAAATTGATTCTTCAAGCCAATAGCAATTCATGTATCTAGGGTGATTTCATCATTGCATGTACATATAAATTAGTTTTTAATTAATGCACAAATCATTTTGCATGTAGAGTGTTGGTTGCATGCATTCATATATTTGACACACATGGTCTTTTTTTAATTTTCCCCTATTTTCTTGGATTTAAATAAATTGATAATCAAAAAATTTGTTAAGCGATATTTATTGAAAAATACTCAAAAATTAAAAACCCAAAAACTAAAGCAAGGGGATTGCAAAGTATACTTTGACCCTAATTAAAATCTGTAATGGGCTTCATTGTATTGGGTTCATAAGGCCCACATTGTCTTCAGGTACCATCCAGACTGAGTGAGGCACAACCTATAAGGATTAGATCCCAATTCCCAGTTTATGGCTGCCTTAATTATCGTCTGGGCATGTGAAGTAATAGTACTTTTATCGGTGTGTGGGTGAGTAGGGCTAAATATGCTTGTGGGATTAGTCTAAATTACTTGAGCATAGAGGAACTACAACGGCAGGTCCATGTATCGATGTTCCATGTCTGAGTACCCTGTATGGGGGAAGTATTTGATTTGTTACATCGGCTTCCTCTCTCTATTATTTGGCTGAGTAGCATATGATATCTAGGACCTCAAAAAGTGAAGACTACTGATTACAAAAGCAGTGGGAAGTATAGGACACTAGTCTGGTAGTACTCACTCACCTATAGGGGTAGCGCTAAGGAGTAAGATTGATATGATTGCCTAAAAATAACAAATAAAATTGAAAAGATAAAATTCAAACTTTCACGGCTTCACCTGTGTTGAGTTGGTGAACCCAATTGCATTGGTGTTTGTTTTGGATTTAGTTAGGTCAAAGATCACAGTCCCATATGCATGTGCCTTTTATTTTTAATTCTTTTTATCATTCCTCGTTACATTGCTCACTTTGAGCCTTGTCGCGCTTTCTCTTCCTTTTACTCCTTGTGTATCTTCGTGCTCACTATTCCTCATCTTACTCCCTCTTGTTTTTCAAGATGCCGGATCTTAGATGACTTAGTCTAGACTCTGCAGACACCAACATCGATTCCTCGATGTCATCATCTCCAATAATATGGGGCGACTCCAGAGAGATCGGTTTGGACTTTACAAACCACTCTCAAAACTCCTCATCTTCTCTATCTCAAATAAACTAGGATCACTCTTGTCTCGAAATCCCTCCTTTGTGGATGGAGATCGATCTATGTCCATACACATTGCAAAATACAATAATGTTAGGAATTGACCCTAATTCTGAATATTTCTTTACATCTGGTGTACAATTATAGATTAATCAATATACATTTCCTCATGCAGATCTAGAGACCGATCAAGATTCCATTTCTTTGAGTATGATTCAGAGATGGCTCCACAAAAAGAGAAGGCACATCAAGTTGAGAAGAATGAATTGAATGCTCAGATGTTCACCTCGATACAGATGATTCAGACACGACTGACTACACAGGCTAAAGCTCAGGCTGCCTTACAGGAGATGTTATTAGAGCTAATGAGAGGGAAAACAACGGAGGAGGAGGAGGAGAAGGAGAAGATGATGAAAAAGACAAGCAGATGGGCACTATGGACGGAAGAAGAGAAAAGACGAGAGGCTCCCAGGCCTACTTTAAAAGAGACTAACTATCCTGGCACTGGTCAAATGACTAAGTGGATCTAGATTATACGATTCACAGATATTTCAAACTAAAATTGCAATTATTGTCTCTTCTTCCCTCATTCCATGGGAATAGGAATGACGAACCCTACATCCATCTACAATAGTTTGTCCGCATCTGCGGAACCACTCACTGCCCTAACATTATGTTAGGCATAGTAAAAATGACCGCTTTTCCCATTATCCTTTAGGATAAGGATCTTTATTGAATTAACCATTAAGGGAAAGTGGTGACAACCTGGGAGGAACTCAAGTCACATTCCTGCACAAGTTTTATCCCCTAGGCCATCTCAATCAGATGTGTGTCCGCATCTGGAAATTCTCCCAAGGACCCCAAGAGTCCATACATGAATCATGGGAAAGATTCAAGGATTTGCAAGAGAAGTGCCTTCACCATGACATTCTGAGGACTAGCCTAGACCAACATTTCTTTGGGGGTCTGAACCAAGAAATTTTTAGGCTAATCGATGCTGCATGTGGTAGTTCTCACATCAACAAGGATGAAGATGTTATGTGGCAGATATTTGAGGAAATGGCCTAAGGAGAGGCTGCCTTATTTTTATCTCCTACTTATCAAAAGCAGCCAAAGATCCAACACAAGACCTTCAACATGGCATCATACCTTAAAGAGGATAGGGATGAGATCTTCAACCTTAGTATGATTGGGAGATACCTGTCCAAAGTGGAAATAATAGAGAAATGATCATAGGACCTTGAAAATTTTTACTGTGATCGAATAAAATCAAAGAATCTGGACAAGGTTGATCGGATCACAAATCAGTTGGAGATGTTGGTTAGCACATCAGTACATATCAATTTGTGATCTCACTAGGACTTCTGTCGAGCTAAAGGAGAAACCACAATCGCAGTGTCAAGGGCAGCTAGTGTCGGTTCAACACATGTATTACATGCAAGCCCCTAATCAGGCACCACCACAGCAACCACATCAGTAGATGGTTGTCTACCGTCCTGAGCCCCAGCCACAGTTTGTCGAGCTGTTTTTCCCACCGCTACCTCAAATTCATGAGATGAATAAAATTTAAAATAATAATGCACAATTGACCCATCCTGGTGGACATCAGCAAGGTTAGTCTTCTACCATTTGGACATACCACCAATCTCATGGTTGGAAGTTTGTCCAGAATTAGACTCAGAACCACCAGTCTCCACCAAATGCTAACACCTAGAGATAGAGCTATTAACAGATGGCATACTAACAATATCAATTTCATTAGCAATCAGTAGATCATCACTACAACCAGTATCCCCCTCCATATTAGCATCAGCAGTATCCTCCTCAACATTATTCATAGAATAATCAGTCGCAACCTCCTTACCGTTACACGAGTCAATGTGGCCATCACGATGAATCCTCATAGGCCACACCCGTCGACCCATCTTTAGACTGTTTGGCTCAATTGGTGAAGATCCTAACAGAGATGAGTCAGAAGCTCGATGACCTCACTGCCACCATGATGATCTTTCCAGCGTAGGTTGAGGCAAACCCCAACAACTCCAAGCGTAAAGAGTTGGTAGCTTGTGATGTGTCCTCCAACACCGACAAGTCACATATAAATGATTATATTACGTTATCAAATGATGCGACTCTTAGGAGCGGTAGGACCTTGCAACCCTCTACAATTGTCAATGGGAAGAGTAAAGTTTCAACTTGCAAATCATCATCATCTGCATCAGTTGATCCAATATTAGGGTCGGGTAAAGGAGGAGGAGGAGGAGTTGCATCAAGTGAAAATCACAAAAAAGAAGGAAAAAGATAATTTTCAATAACAAAATAATCAAAGACCTAATCGATACATCCAATGAGAAAGCCGCAGCAGAAGCCGATCTCGTGCTAGTCGAAGAAGTCGAAGCTCCTATTTCTTTTGCTCTTCCTCTTGTTTTGAATAATTTCATACCTTCTAGTCAGACATTTGTAAAGAATGATTTTATTGTAAATAAGATCAGTACTTTTAGTTCTATAAATATTCCTTTTTCTAAAGCAATGAAAATTTCTAAAACAATGAAAAATGCATTTTCTAATCCAGCTATTGTGGAGATTCTTCAACATAGTTTTCTTAAGATGCCTTTACTGAAAGACATGGAATACAAGCCTTATGTGAAGAAAGGACTGAATAAGGCATGTACATCAAAGTGTCAGCCTTGCAAAAACCGATGCAGCAGATCAGAGAAACACATATTAACCATGGCTATTGTTCACGTAATCAGTGCTCTCCAACAAAGAAGAAAGATAATGGAGCACCTTTAATCAGATGTGAGACTTTTGATCAAATATTTAAGCTTTGCTCAATATAAGTTCCTCCATTAATCCCATGCCGTAAACAATGCTTAAAGAATCTGAGTTGGGTCCACTTAAACCCACATGCATGATCCTTCAATTTGCTGATCGATCCATTAAGCGTCCCAGAGGTTTATTGGAATATGTTATCGTAACCGTAGGACATGAAATTCCTAGTGGACTTTGTTATATTGGACATGGGTTCCCCGGTATTGTTACTCCATACCCCAATTATTCTTGGTTGACCATTCCTTCGAACAACTGAAGTAGTAGTTGATTATGGGTCTGAAAAGATCACATTTCGCTTCTATAGTGGCAATGCCACCATGGACATGATCATCAAGCCAAAGCCGCAGAGAGCACATTTTAGAAAAGAGAGTCAGAATGACTATAGAAGATGGGGATATTGTTGAACAGATCAAATAACCATGTATTTCACTAAATGACATTTTAACATAAGAAATCATCTTCCCAGAGGACAACCTGGACAACACAATCAATTATTGCTCCATTTCTAACATGGAGATTGATTCAAAAACATTGATCAAATTACTCTAAGAAGATGCATGCAAACCGAACAATAAGAAATCATTGCATATATGTTCATTACATTAATGTATGAGCCAAGAGTGACATAGTTGGATGAAACCTCTTTATTGTTCGCATATCATGCACCAGCTAGTTCAGTTTCAGAAGTCACTACGAAGTTGACTCTAAATTTACCAGAATTAAAGTTGCTTCCAATAGATCTAAAGTATATTTTCCTTGAAGGTGAGCCGAATATGAATCCGGTCATCATTACTAGCAGTTTGACCATGGAACAATAATCTCGCTTTCTAGAGAATCTAGAGAAAAATCATAAGGCTCTTGGTTGGAATGTCTCAGATCTCCAAGGGGTCAATCTAGCCTTATGTTCACACCATATCTGCTTAGAGGATGATTGTAAACCATCTCGTAAATTTCGGTGAAGGTTAAACCCTAATCTTCAGGATGTAGTTATAAAAGAGATACAAAATGGTTTGAAGTTAGATTTATTTACCCCATCTCCGACTCGAGCTGGGTTAACCCATTGCACGTAGTTACGAAGAAATCTAGAATTGGGGTGGTTACCAATGACCAAGGAGAGGAGATCTCTACTTGAGTACATACTTCATGGCACGTCTGTGTTGATTACATGCATCTGAATTCAGCGACCAAGAAGGATCACTTTCCTCTAACTTTTTTATTAATCAAGTGCTTGAAAGGTTGGTATGGAGAGAGTTCTTTTACTTCTTGGATAGGTAGTCCAGGTACAACCAAGTGGCAATCGCTCTTGAGGATCAAAAGAAAAATGCCTTCACATGTATGTTCAGCAACTATACTTTCAAGCGGATGTCCTTTGGATTATGTAACGTGCCTACTACATTACAGAGGTGCATGTTGGCCATTTTAGCCGACATGGTGGGTAGTTTCCTTCAGGCTTTGATGGACGATTTCTCGGTCTGTGGTGATGGTTTTGTGCTTGTATGGTGCATCTAGACGAAGTACTTAAGATATGATGTGATGGTAATCTTGTTCTTTTATGGGAAAAGAGTCACTTCATGGTAGCAGAAGGAATTTTGTTGGGCCATGTCGTCTCCAAACTATATGGAGGTCGACACGGCAAAGGTGGAAAAAATATAAAAAAATGTACTAAGCATTCTCCCACTATAAGTAGGGTCAGCTACATGAATTCTTGCTCAAATCCATGTTGAAAGATTCGACTATTTTTTTACACTAGCCGTCGACTACCTAACGCAACCCCTGCAAGAGTGGGATTTGAACCCTGGTCTTTTGTGTGGTAGACACTCTGTACTACCACTAGACCATTAAATGGGTGCAAAGGTGGAAGTAATTGCAAAATTCGAGACACCTCGAACACTAGAGAATGTGATGTCATTTCTGGGTCATGTAGTTTTTTAAAGAAGAATCATTAAGGACTTCAGCAAGGTTGCTCAACCTCTTATAGAATTGCTAGGCAAGGAGTCCGACTTTATTATTGATGATAAAGTTCTCTAGGTCTACACTCAGCTGAAAGATCATGTCACTTAGGCACCGATCCTACAGCCACCTGATTGGTCTCACCCATTCAAGATCATGACAGATGCATTAGATTTCATCATTGGGGTTGTTCTAGGAAAACGTCATGAAGGATTTCCCTTTGTCATTCACTATGTGTTGTTCGCGAAAATTCGAGGGTTGGGAAATTTTATTGATGGAAATATTAAGTCGTCGTTGTTATCCCCAAAATCCCGTGACAAACAATAAATATTTTTTTTATTTTTGCTATTTATTAACCTGTATAGCAGACAGGGTCGAACTCAGGGGGGCTACAAATCCTGAGGGTTATTCAATTAATCGAAAATCAATTAAGAGAAAATAAGAATCTCAAAGGACAACTATCCTTGGTTTTTGTGATTTTTTTATCTTTTTATTTTTTTATATTTTCTGATTTTCAAATTTTTAGTGATTTTGATTTTGCAATTTTTTTATTTTCCAAATAACACGAAGTAATATTCACAAGATCAAAAATACGCATACCAACTATTTTTTTTAATTTTTCAATTAATCAAAAATACTTAAAAATACAAAGAAAATATTTTTGGATTTTAAAAGTTTTGAAATATTATTGAGAATTTTTGTGGAATTTTTGTGGAATTTTTAGATGTTTTTGTATTTTTCTAAAAATCAAACAGTGAGAAAATATGAAAATGTGTACAGCCTGGAGTAATTTGCAACTTAAAAATATTTTAATGCCCAAAACTCCTGACAATTTTTTTTAAGACAAACTAGAAGCAATTGTCTACAAACAGGAACTGAAATCACTATTTTTGATTTTGTAGAATTTTCTGTGATTTTTATAAGATTTTTGATGTTTTTCAATTTTTATGGATTTTATAAAAAAAATTAATGCATGAAAATTGGTCAGAAATTAAAAGACAATGAAATAAAACTAACCTATTTTTTTAGAATTTTTGGAGTTATTTTCGAATTTTTATGAATTTTTGAATTTCTAAAAGACAAAAAGGCACTATTTTTTATTTTTAAATATAATAAATGAAGGGAAAATGCAATGAAAATTTTATGCTAAGAAGGTAATCACATTAGGAGCATAGCACAAATTTTTCAAGATTTTTAGATCACAAATAACATTTATTTCATTCAAAAAGAGCATGCAAATGTTTGTTCTGCAGTTCAGGGACTAAAATGTAAATAAGTTTTGTGTTTGCATCAATAAATAATAAATATAAAGCACAGAAGAGTAGGCGTAATTTTACCAATATACCACGTGCATGGCATGTGCTGGAGGCTGGCAGGGGCTTATTCGCAATTTTTGTAAAACTCTGGAACACAACTGTAATTTTCTCAAATTAAATTGATCTGGCAAGACTCTTTCGTAATTTCAGAAACTTCGGATGGATTGTTTTGCAAAATCTTCAATATTTTCTTAATACCCATTAGGGTTTCTTGGCATTCTTTCGTTTCAACGCAATCACTAGGAGCAAGAGGGCAAGAGGGGTCGTCGCCGTCGCCCCTTCTTCTTCAGCGGCCCTGGGCTGGAGCGCGGGCGGTCTACATGCGGGGCGTTATGGGTTGCCCAGACGATGGAGCAGCAGGCGGAGGAGTTGCGGGTCTGCTGGAGGCTTGTGGGGGTCGCACGCGCACGGCGTCGCGCGGGGCTGGAGGCGTCGGAGACACGGGCTCGCACGGTGGGGCGCATAAGATGAAGAATGCAGGGCGCGGTGGGCTCAGGCGGCCGGTGAAGCTTCAAAGGGCAGTCGGGCGGAGGGTCGTAGAAGAAGGCGGCGTGGGCCACACGTGCTCGCAGCGGGAGGAGGTGGGGCCACCGTTGGGCGGGGCCGCACGTTGGCAGGAGGCGCAGCTCAGGCGTTGGGGGCCCGCGTTGGAGGGCAGCCGCCGAGAGGACCAGGGGGGCGACGGCGCCTGGAGGGAAGACGTCCCCTCTCTCCTTTTTTATTTTTTTTATTTTTTATATTATTTATTGTAAACAGTGAAATAAAAAAACCTTTACTATTTTTTTGTAAATCCGAAATGATAAATAAAACAGAAAATAAGATAATTTTTTGTTGTTTTCTTTTTAATTTTTTTATTATTTTTGTTGTTTTTTTATTAATGGTCCTGCAAAACAAACGTTAGAGATAAAGGAAATAAATGATTTTTTTAGTTATTTACAAATCGAAAAATGAGCGGGGATCCGTAGAAAAATGAAGAATCTATCTCTGGCCACCGTACGCGGCCGGAGTTGAGAGATCGTGGACGATAGAAATAGAACGTGTGGAGATCGACAAAGTGAGATGAAAAATCGAGTCGGTGGTGGAATAAATCATGGCAGATTTTAAGATCTAGATAAACAAAAAAATGACAGCAAGATAAAAATGCGAGAAATAAACTACGATTAACCTAGATAAAAATAAGAAAAATGTGGATCTCACCTTAGGAGCGGAAATGGACCGTGATCGCCTTGACAAGGACGACTCGCTGTCACCGGACGGCTTGGAGGCTAGGCACAATTCTCGACGAACTTTTCTCTCGGAGATCGGGCCCCTCTCTCTAAAGATTGATACAGTTGAAATGAGGGAGAAGGAGCCATATAAATAGAAAATAGATGAAATTTGAATTTTTGAATTTTTGGATAGAGATGAAAGAGATGAAAATTGAAATGAATTTTTGAATTTTTTTGGTGGAAGAGATAAGAGAGATGAAATGAGATAAAGTGAAAGAGATAAAACTATTTACAAAATTATCTAATTTTTAGAATTTTCGTCACTTATTTATTTGAATTAAAAAGGGTTATTTCTTTTATTTTTTTATGGAGGTTAATTAAAAATAGCAACTATATACATATACTATATACATATATGACATTATATACAAAGGTAAATGAGGAAATTAGCCTTTTGTGTTTTAAGAATTCATTTTCTTTCATTTTTTTATTTGTTTATTTTTTTATTTTTATTTTAAATAATTAGTAAGATTAATTTACAAATATATACAAATACAATATGCATAAAATGCATAGGAAAATTGCACAAACCACCCCAGAAAACTGACTTTTCAACCGTAACTCCAAAAATTATGAAAATACAGCCATTTTAAAGATAATTTAATTTCGAATCCAATGGAAGTGAGATTGATTCAATTTGAGTTCATATGGAGCCGGAATTGATCTTTCAATTAGTGCTTAGTGGCTTTTTCCAAGTGTGGCTACTTTTATTCTGTACATGATTTAATTATGCAATTATTTTTACTAATTAGAACATATTTTTAGTTACAACTTTGGTTTTGAAAGTTATTTGATTTGAGTTCAATTAAGGCACAAATAAATTAGTGTCATTTTATACAGATATATACAAAATAAGTGAGAAGTATTTACAACAACACACATATTTTTTTGATTTTCTCCTTAAGAACCCTTATCTCCCCCTACTTTATTCCTGGTCGATCAGGTCAAGTCTTGACCTTCTCTTGGGGTTTGGGTCAGCCTGTATACAGTCTTCCTCCTTTTTTATTTTCTTTTCTTTATTTTTTTTCTTTTTTTATTTTCTTTTCTTTAGTTTTCCTTTCTTTCTTTATTTATTTATTTTAGGTTAAAATTAGTAAGAAGTGTACAATATTTACACATAGATGCAAGTTAGTAAAAATATGAAGTTAGGGTTATATGCAGGTATTTTATAAGGGATTTTAAGCTAAAATAAATGAATAAAGATGATGAATCGAAGATTCATCATCCTCCTATGTTTACCTTTGCTAGTCCCTTAGCAAACACTTATTTGAAAGAATAAGTGAAGAAAAAGAAAAGGAAAGGGAAAATAAAGAATGTAGGACAACATTGAGTATTAAACTTATCTTCATAAAATTGTAGTTTGGAGCTCTATCGGACCTTTGGATTATTAGTGTGTCGGAACTTCTGTGAGACTTAGAATTTTAAAATCGATAGCCTTCAAGTTCTACACATCATTGGCATAGTTTCGGCTCAGAAGTCATCTTAGATCAATCCTCTTCCCAAAGCACACCCTATGAACATTGAACAATCGACTCATGTGTGTGAAAGGTTTTAGCTCTTCCCATCCAGAATGTCGGACTACCATGCAAATCTCAGTAACTCGTCCTCGGGGAGTCAGGTATTTCCTTCTAAGGTCTGTCGTGTTGTGTTCACAATCGAATTGGGGGAGAAGTTAGAAGAAGGAGAAAAGAACTGGAGGGTGGCCAGTGTAGTCACCTCTCCTTGTGAAGCTGGCCAGTGTAGCCAAGTCTCCACCAAGATCTACAGGTTTTCTTGAAGCTTGGACCTTTTTTTGGTCAGATATTTATTTGGTAGTGGCTTCTTTCTATTTGGATTTTTGGTGGTTATGCTTGGATCTTGTTGTGCCCCTACGGATATAGAATCTTTTTATTTCCATACATTTTTTGGGGTCTTAGAAAAAATTGTGCCCAGCCGTCCATCCCTTTTTCGAAGCTTTATTTCAACCCCTACTCCGGTCTTTAGATTTCCACGCTACCAGAAAAGAAACTCACACAGTCTTCCAACATCCCGTCTGAGTTGAGCTAAGTGCATAGTGTGAGAGTACAAATTGATTCCCTATTCCAGAGATATACTCAGAATGAAGAGACCAGGTTAGATACTAAGAATCAAACGCTGCACATTGTCATGTGGAACTCAAATAATTAAGTCAAAGACCTGAAGCTTCTAAAATCATATTTCTCATTGAAGTTCCTCTGAAAATTAGGTGGATAAAGGTCCAACTAAGCTCCATTCTTCAATTTTATTTCAGACATAGTTTAAATGTCAATATTATCCTGAAAAAAGCACATGCAAATGCAAAATATGAACAATACAAAGGGTTTTTTTTTTGAAAAGGAATGATGCACATGTGAAAAGAACATTTTTTAAACAATTTTCTAATTTTCAACTTTTTATGGATTTTGGAGAAAAATGCAGATGCAAAAGAAAGTTTTTTTTTAATTATGCAAATTTTTATAGAATTTTGGTTTTGTAGTTTTTTTAGGAAAAAGATTTAGTAAAATATATACAAATATATACAAGATTTTTTTTGTTTTGTTTGTTTTTTTTTGTTTTTTTGTGTGTTTTTGTTGATTTTTTTGTGATTTTTTATTGATTTTTTTATGTTTATTTGTTTGTTTGTTTTTGTTTTTTTACACACGTGGATTTTACAAAATTATACACATAACCCCCCAAATAAACGTATTTAAAAGTATGAGTTATGTCTAAAGTATATATACAATATATACGACGCCCCCATATACTTAGCTCGAACTATGTCCTCATAGTGATCAAAGAGCGAAAAAGGAAGACATAACTCGTGCTAAATATAGAAAAGTGAAAAGACTCCTATGCTACAACGACTCAAAGAGAAGATAAAAAAGAAGAGAAGTTGGTGATCCCCCCATACTTAGGATCAAGTAATCCTAAATATAGTGAAGTGTACAAAAGGGGGAAACCGATGAAGAGAATATACAGACTCAAAAATAAAAAGACACGATATGAACAACATCACCCCCCTATACTTAGGGTAGAGTATCCCTAAGTATATGCAACAACAAGAGTGATGAACAGGACGAATATGAACAACACAAATCGTTCACCCCCCCCCCCCCCCCCATACTTAGGATAAAGCACATCCTAAGTATAGCATATATATAAAGAGGAGTGGATGTACAAAGGTTAAGAAGGTTGAAAGCGAACCTTCATGCGAGACTGCTGAGGTATGGATTTGACAAGGTGTAGTACGATATTAGGATCATCATTAGACATAAACTGAGTGGGATCGACCAAGAATGTATCCTCAGCGGTTTCAGATTGTGCAGGCCTAAAACAGTTATTGGAAGTAGTATGATCATGTCCGGCCTGGGAAGTTTCACAAATATCAAAGTAAAATGGCTCGAAGTCATTATCAGAAAAAGTAAGATCAATTTCAGCCTGGCGAGCCTCTACTGGATCATCATCTTTGTCAAAAGGCCCAAATTCCTTTATAAAAGCAATCAAATCAAATTTGGCTTGATCGGTCTCATCTGAATCAGGGTGAATAGGAACAGACTCATCAGTGGAAATAGTCAAATCATGTCTGTCCTGTCTAGTCTCAGATTCTGGCTTCCTCTCTAAGGTGTCTATCGTGTAAATTCCGCGGATGTCATCAATGCATCTCCACATACCAGAAGGGGGAACTCCAAGTTCTATGCTTTCCGAGTCTTCCTCCTTGAAGAGGAATTCTTGGGTTTTATTATCAACCAACATATAACCAGAATCTCTGATATTATCATCGAGGTCAAATTCCTTGGGGTTGGCTAACACGGGCGGGTTCTCATGAGATGCAGGTTTCTGGGCAAAAGTGGATGTAGTGATCAACACATTGCTTCCTACATCAGAACGGAAGCAAATTTCTCCTGAACCATAATCAATAACGGCTCCTGCAGAGGCGAGGAAAGGTCATTCCAGGATGATTGGAGGGTGCTCCATAGGGGCGGAGGTCTCCATGGGCATTACAACAAAATCCGAAGTAAAATTCATGCCTTGAATTAGAATGATAGCGTTTTTTAGAATACCCTTTGGCCTCTTGATAGATCCATCCACAAATTGAACTATAATCCTGGTTTTCTTGAGAGGCCCAAGATGAAGAGACTGTACCATAGAGAAGGTATTATATTAATTGACGAACCGCCATCAAGGAGAGTGGTATCACAAGAATAGTCAGATATGGAGCAACTCACAAGAGATGTGGCAGTGTTCCCTTTCTTAAAATACGGATGGTGACAGTTGGCATAGGCAGTGGCCATGGTCAAGATGTGATGCTCAGATCTTCTCCTTCGCTTTCTCTTCTTGTGTTGAGGAGTAGATAAATCTGTCATGGCCTGTTGAAGTGGGGCTTTAATGATCTCATGAAGGGTGGCCACCACTTCGGGCTTACTCAACATTTTTTGAATTTTTGGACCTCATCCATACAAGGGAGGAGGTTGGAATCAGCATTTATACGAGGATTGCTAAGAACAGACTATATAATGGAATCCTCAGGTCAAGATTGGGACATGTGGTAGATAGATGTGTGGGTAAATGATCGGACATTTGGGTCTTCTCCTCACAAAATGAATCAACAACGTGTCTCCCAGAATCTTTTTGGATTTTTAAATTTTCTCATTTTTCTTTTGTATTTTGGGTGATTTCAAGCTCTCATGATTATCCTCAAGTGAATCCATATCCTCAAATAGTGGAGCAACGTTCTGGCTCGTATTTAGGTTAGATAGATTGCTAATCCTCTAATTCATATGCTCCACAATCTGGTTTAGTGTTTCAAGTGTGGAAATCATGAAAGGTGACTCCAAAATCCCAGGATCGGGTGGGTTGAATGAGGGTGGGTAAAAATCAAAGTCCTTTGATTCCTGAAATAATGGGTTAGGCGGATATGCACTAAAATCAGCAGGAAAGTCCTCCTGGAAAAAGGAAGGTGGATCGTCTGGAGACTACCAAGTATCCGCAAAGATCGGATTAAAATAACTCCAGTCGGCCATCTTCGAAACAAAAGACGGGATCGGGAGAACACGAGTGGTCAAGTCAAAAGATATGGATAAAAAGGCGCAAATGCATAGAAGGATCTAGCAAGCACACAAGCAATCAAACACAATACAAACCCCCAGTTCACCAACTCAACTCAATGTGAAGACCGTGAAGGTTCGGTCAATTATCTTTTCAATTTTAGACTTTGGTGAGAATACAATATATCAGAGCGGTTAGAAATGAGCTATTAGGAACCCAATGCTCTCAATAGACTAGCCTAATCTCAAAGTTAGATCTTTCCCAGCCAGTATGAATTGTGGACCGTTTATCGGCTATCCGATCAATTCAATCTGTTAAGGATGTCACGGGCCTCTTTACCGGCCACCGAAGAGATCCTCACTGGAGAACGACTAACTCGAGATAGTAGTCTGAAAAGAGTTCGGACGTGGCTCTATCCTAGTGTATGGGCTGCTCTCTCGCTCAAGCAAACCAAACAATGAGGGGGTTACTCTCCCCAAAACAATGATTTTTCCTTCTATTTTTCAAGGTCGAGTTTTCTTTAGCACTACCGGTTTTAGCCGTTATCACTAGGTTTAAAATATTTTCAAAGAATCGCCTACCGAGTGTCCAATTTCATTTTTAAATTATGTGAGTGAAAACAAGGAGGGAGATCGGAAATGCCAATGTGCGATTAAAAACAATGATGCATACAGAGGTTAGAGATGCGTACCTTGTTGCCAGCACTCTACATGCAAGTGATCCGTGTAGAATTGAAATAAACTATCCTATATGCAAATGCAAGTGAACCGTCCTAGATGATAGCTTCTATTAACGGGCAAGAACAAGTTAATTTGACTAAGTCCAAATTACGCTCTACTCTATAGGCACAGAAATTTCTTGTTTATGTGTTTGGACCTAATTAATTATCTGACTCAAGCAAATTAATTAAAGCAATCAAGAGGTAGCTCACGAAATCCGCAGGAAACAAAGAAAAATAAAGGCGATGAAAACAAAAATGGTGAGGTCCCCCAAGTGCACCGGCACTTGGAAAAACAGACCCCGCAACAAATGAATGTCCTTTTACAAAGTTCAAATGGAAAAGAAAAACTCTCTCTCTTTCTTTTAAAAAAAATTCTTTTTTTCTCTTTTTTCTCTCTTTTTTTTCTTCTTCTCTTCTCACGCTATCATGCGGCTTGGTGAAGAATCAAGCTGCCTCCACGTCGCTTGGGTGCTTCAGCTCTCCTAGGATCGCCTCCATCGCTCCGCGGGCCCTCGCAAGAAAAAGAAAAGAAAACATGTAAGAAAAATAATTATCAAATACAAGAAAAGAAAAAATTGAAATGATTGCAGTGGATATAAACAATGAAGTGAATGGAAAAATTATACAACCAAGAATAGCAGGTCAAAAGAGAAACCTAACTACCCTCGCCGTGCCTCCCCGGCAACGACGCCATTTTGTTGTTCACGAAAATTCGAGGGTTGGAAAATTTAATTGATGGAAATATTAAGTTGTCGTTGTTATCCTCAAAATTTGTGGCAAACAAAAATTATTTTTTTTATTTTTGCTATTTATTAACCTGTATAGAGGATAGGGTCGAACTCAAGGAGGTTACAAATCCCGAGGGTTATTAAATTAATCAAAAATCAATTAAGTGAAAACAAGAATCTCAAAGGAAAACTATCCTTGGTTTTTGTGATTTTTTTATCTTTTTATTTTTTTATATTTTCTGATTTTCAAATTTTTAGTGATTTTGATTTTGCAATTTATTATTTTCAAAATAACATGAAGTAATATTTACAAGATCAAAAATACGTACACCAACTCTTTTTGTATTTTTTTTAATTAATCAAAAATAATCATAAAAATACAAAGAAAATATTTTTGGGTTTTAAAAGTTTGAAATATTTTTGAGAATTATTGTGGAATTTTCAGATGTTTTGTATTTTTTAAAAAACAAACAGTGAGAAAATGCGAAAATGTGTACAGTCTGGAGTAATTTTTTACAATCATAGATGAATAAAGATGAAGAATCGCAGATTCATCACTATTCTAGAAGAACATTAGATGAAGCACGGAAGAATTATACAGTCATAGAGAATTAGCTGATGCCGGTTGTTTTCACCCTTGAGAAGTTCAGATCCCATCTTTTTAGCTATAAGGTAATTGTTTACAATTGTTTACACTAACCACTTTGCTATCTGATACATATAGCAAAAGAAGGATGCCAAATCACGTCTTCACATATGGATCCTTCCCCTCTAGAAATTTTATTTGGAAATATCAAATAAATCGGTAGTTAGAATGTGGTAGCAGATCATCATTACAGAATTGAATGCTCAAAGACTCTGTTGAGCCATGTGCCGATCAATGAAACTTTCCTCGGTGAATCAATTCTCGGTGTCGCTTCTCTCCCTAGTATGCCAATATTGTGAACTATCTCATTTTTTGAGAAAGTTTCTATTAGGCGAGATCTTTCGGGTTTTAAATTATTGATGTGAAAATAAAGTGCATTGGTCGTTGCAACCCAAATAATCCTACAATAAAAAAATATTTTTTGTTCTCAAGCCAATATTTACAAGAAAATGTGGTAGGAGATTCTATTATTTATTTAACTTGTATAGTAATAGGATTGAACTCAGGGAGGCTACAATTCCCGAGGGTTATTCAAATAATTGAAGAAATCAACTAAAAGAAAAAGGGATCTCATATACTAACAACCTTGGTTCTTGTGAATTTTTTATCTTTTAAATTTTTTATGGATTTTTTATTTTTTATTTTTTATTTTTTTATTTTCTGATTTTTAGTTTTTTGTAATTTTAATGTTTACGAACTTTTTAAATTTTTAAAAATATGATTTTCAAAACAAATTCATGCACAAAAGAAATATATTTTTTTTATTTCTCAAATATGATAAAAATGCTCAAAATATCCAAAGAAAATATTTTTGTATTTTAATATTTTTTACTATTTTTGTAGATTTTTGTTATTTTTATATTTTTAGGATTTTTAAACAAGGGAAAATGCAAATAGTGAGAAAATAGGGTTATTTTTCAATTTAAAAATACCAAATAAATATAAGAATTATGAAAATTATTTTTACTATAAACTGAAGGAAATTATCTACAAATAGGAACTGAAATCATATTTTTTAGATTTGTCTACATTTTATGTGATTTTTTAAGATTTTTAGTATTTTGTAATTTTTTTGGGTTTTAGAAATAATTAATGCACAAAAATTGGACAGAAATAAAATGCACAAAAAACTAATCTAATTTTTTGAAATTGAGTACGCAATATTTGAATTTTTATGAATTTCAATGTTCAAACATGAAAATATGCAATGTTTTTTTTATTTTTTAATAAAAACAAATGATGATAAAATGCAATGAGAAATTTACACTAGAAAGAGACACACCACATGAACTGAATATGATTTTTGGGGATTTTATTGATCACAAATAAAATTTATTTCAACAATAAAAAGCACGCAAATAAAATCTGGAAATTAAGGATTGAATGCAAGTATTTAATGTTCTAGAATTAAATATAACAACAAGTAAAAATGGGAAAGAAATTGGAAATTACCTAAGTAACACATGACAGGCTAGAAGTGGGGGTCTCTTTGTAATTGTTGAAGTATCTAGGGGCTTTAATGTAATTTGTCAATTTTTTAATTCTCTAGGGTTTATGCTGGAGGGCTCTTAATTCCTTCATTCTTCTCAAAGGGGGCATCACCCCAAGTTTCTTCTCCCACAAGATTTGCGGTCGTGACCATTGGCGGCGGCGCGGATAGAGCTAGCGGGGCTCCAGTCAGCGATGATCGGGTGGAGGGCCTTGACTCAAGTGTTGTGGGTGGGCTTGGTCCTTGCGTGGGGACCTTGGACTGTGGGCAAGAGGGTGGAACTTGTTGAGGAGCTAACCGCAGGCGGAGGGGCTCCTAGCGGCGCACGTGCGCGCGCTGGCAGCTCGCGGGTTAGCTGAACGGCAGTGTCAGATCGTCGGTGGTGTTGTGGCATCCCCCAGATGGAGTCACGACGGTGCTTGGCATGGAGGAAGCGCATGTGCGATGGATCAGATAGCGAGGAGGCGCGTGGCAGCAGATGGGTACTGCACAAGGGTCTAGGCTGCTGAAGGGCGGCGGGCGTAGCCTACGGGCTGGAGGGGCGGTGCCTGCCCTGTTGCTGCTTTTTATTTTATTTTTTTATAAACACAGAAATAGTAGATGGAAAAATTATTTTTTTATTTTTTTTAAATTTTTTATAAAAACAGAAATGGTAGAAATTCTTTTTTTATTTTTTTTATTTTTTGAATCAAAAAATATACATTTTTGGAATTTTTAAAAAAATCATGCACCAACAATAAAATAGAGATATCCGACTCGAGCATGACGGCTCGATCCAAAATCAAATGCGGAAAATGTGAGTGGATGCGGATCTGCTGAAATGGAAGAGCGAATCCGTGTCTCTGACCACCGTACGCGGCCGGAGTTGGGAGATTGCATGAGGTAGAACGTGAACATGGAGAGATCAAGAATATGAGATGAAATCAAAATCTATGGCGGATCAAATCGTGATGGGTGCTAAAAAAAGGATAACGGAATAAAAATGTGAGGAATTAAACTATGATTAACCTAGGTTAAAACAAGAGAAGAAAAATGTGGATCTCACTGTGGGAGCGGAAAATACCATAATCGCCTTGACGAAGATCGATTCGCTGCCACCAGATGGCTCGGAGGCTAGGCATCTCTCTGCAACAAGAAGACTCTTGGAGAATAGGCTCCTCTCACCAAATATTAATCAAATTGAAATGAGGGAGGGGGATCCATATTAATAGATAAAAGAATGAAGTTTGAATTTCAAAAATTTGAATGAAGATAAGAGATCGGAAGAAAAAATTGAAATGAGATAAAGATAATAAAGGAAATTATTTACATAAATAATTTTTTTTTATTTTCAATGTTTTATTAAATTAAATAATAAATGCTTATTTTTTTATTTATTTTTTTGTGAGGGATATTTAAGGGATTTAACTATATACATATATTATATACATGTGGTACATTATATACATAGTTAAATAAGGAAATTAGTTTATTTCTTGTTTTTAAAATTGTTATTATTTTTTCCATTTTTATTTTAAATAATTATTAGAAAATATTTACAATTATTTGCAAATATAATATGTACAAATAATTGGTAAAATTGCACAAACCACCCCAAAAATCATCTTTCAAACTGTACTCCAAAAATTATGAAACCACGGCCATTTTAAAGATAATTTGATTTAGAATACAATCCAAGTGAGTTTGGTTCACTTTGAATTCATATCGAGTCGGAATTGGTCTTTCAATTATTGCTTTATGGCGCTTTCTAGATGTGGTTACTTTTGTTTTGTACATGAATTTATTTCGCAAACATTTTTATTATTTAGAATCATTTTTATTTACAACTTGGTTTTGAAAGTTATTTAATTTGAGGTCAATTTATATACAAATAAAATAGTGTAAGTATACAAATATACGCAGAAAAATATTTACAAATTTTTTTTTTGGATTTTCTGATTAAGGACCCTATCTCCCCCTACTTTATTCCTGGTTGATCAGGTCAAGTCTTGACCTTCTCTCGGGGTTCGGTCGGCGTGTATCTATTACATATATGCAATTCCTTTTTTCTTTATTTTTCATTTCTTTCTTTATTTATTTATTTTAGGTTAAAATAGTAATAAATGTACAATATTTGCACACAGATGCAAGTTAGTAAGAATATGGAGTTAGTATTATATACATGTATTTTATAAGGGATTTTAAGCTAAAATAAATGAATAAAGATGACAAAATGCAGATCATCAGTTCTACAAGATTGGGCAAGAGTAAAGGACAACTTTCTGTCTAATATTCATTTCTACTGGTGATAAGATCCATACCTTTCAAGGAAGGTGTGGATTGCATTAGGTGTCGGTGCATTCCTCCGGAGGAGTACACCAGTGTCCTCGAGCATTGTTATAAGCTCGAATCTAGAGGAAGCCATTCTGGAAGCATAACGGTGGTGAAAGTATTGAAATGTGGCCTCTAGTGGTCTACACTATTCAAGGATGTTGCAGCTTATGTGAAAGGCTGCATCGATTGTAATAAAAAGGGAGGAACCTTCAGTTCCAAAGATTCAATGCCACTCAAGTTCATTTAGATGTTTTTTATGTTTGGGTAATTGACTTTATGGGCCCATTTCTTAACAGTCGAGGATTTGAATAGATCATGCTTCTTGTGGATTACATGAGTCGTTAGGTGGATGTTATTCCCACATGATCCACTGATAGTCGTACTATTTGTCGCTTTCTCAAGGACAACATTATCTCAAAGTTTGGGATTCCTAAAATTCTCATTTCAAATGGGGGTAGTCATAGAGAATCACACCTGAATCGCCATATTAATTCATCATTTTGAAATTGTTGTAGCCAGGAAATTCGGGATCCGTCAAAAAAGACTACACCAAGAAATGGTATAGATAATCAAGTTTCAATGCAGTCAAATTATTTATTTTATTTGGGTAAGTCACAAGGTTGAACTCAGGGAGGTATTATGAGGGTCTAGAATTAATATCTAAATAATTCAGATAATTAGGTTTTTAAAGAAGTGTATTTTTTAGCGTTTTTGTATTTTTCATATTTTTATTGGTTTTTAAGTATAAGATGTAATTAATTAATAAAACAAAATATGATTCATGGATTTTTAAAATGATTTCACTGCAAAAAATAATATTATGTTATGTGGTGTGACAAGAAAGAAATAAATAAATGCAATGTTTTTGTGAATTTTAAATGATGAAGATAAATGATGCAATGATAATGCAAGAGAAATATGCAGGTACATGCATGCAAAGCCAATTAAGTCAAGTCAATGAAGACCCCCCTTGGATAAATTTGTTATCAATTAATGTCCAGTTAAATCCCAATCACATCCACAGAAAATTCACAAATTTCTAAGCGATAGAGTCAATCACAATAAATAAATAGACTATGAATAATTCAATAACCTCTTATAATCATTCAATATCCAATAAAATCTCAGAATGCATAATTGATAGTTCAATATGATAGAGAATGCAAAGAGGATTAAAACGACATAAAGTACGCAAAAATTGGACCACAAATATGCAAGATATGAACTATGCGAGTTTCAAGTAAATGTTTGTAATAAAATTAATAAAATCTTTGCTATTTGGATACCTTTGAAGGGTTGAAATTCAATTTCATCAATCTGGTTGGACTTTGATGTAATTTATCTCAGGAAGGGGTAAATTTATGAATCTCTGGAAGTGGAGGGGATGGGAATCAAATTTCCCAGACCACATACGCAGCGTACGTGGTGGCCTTCTTCACTAATTCTATGTAGTGTGGGGTTTGGGTGCAAATGTCTCCAGTCGCATGTGATGTGAGCATGAGGCACATTTGGCTTGGGTGTAGGCTTCGATTCGAGCCTCCATGTGGCTTTGTATGATGCTTCAATCATGCTCGAGGCTCAAGGCTCAGGTCAGGGAGATCTGACGGTTAAGAGGGGATCGATCAAAGGCGATCCAAGGGTTGTGCTTTAGGCGTGGATCAACTATGTGGATGTGTGGTGTTCTTGATTGAACATTGATTATAGGCATGGGTTCTTCTTCTTGACTACGAGGAAGTTGCTGGTGTCTTGCTCTGACGAGAGGAATGGGGCAGAAGCTCCGATGAGGGTGAGGGAATGTAGCTACTCAATTAAGGTCACATGAGGTAGAAGGTTAATGCGAGGGGGTCGAAGAGGTGAGGGCATTTCATAGATGTTATCGGTGTTCATTTTTGTAGAAGATGAAGATCGGATGATGATGAAGAAGGTGAAGTAAAGAGGGGTCAGAGGAATAGGGGGTCACTTGGTGGTTTCTTCGCCTGTAATAGGTGTAATGTGCGTGAAGGAGGAAGGATGGAACAGGGGAATACTTAAAGAAGAAAATTATGATGAAGGTATGGTGGAATCGCATGATGGTTGGAGGAGGCAAGGCCCTCGAGTCCTGGTTATCGCCTCCATACTCGGCAGAGAAGTACACAGCTCAGTTGTTCATTGGGTGGAGCAGCAGCACGAGGAAGTGGGTCCTCCTGGATCGTGCCTTGGGTTGAGGTCTTCGCCGATGAAGGGGGTGTTGTCACCACCCTCTTAGAGCTCTCTCTCTCTCTATCTATCTATATATATATGACGAGCCCGTGAATCGCTGCTTTAAAAAGTTGTTTTTATTTGTTCGTGCCAAAAATAATGATCTGTCGTTCGTTGTAGGCGGAGATCAGAATCGGTCAAGAAATAAACACAAATATTATTAAATTTTTCAATCAAGTGGTTTTATGTTTATTTTACTTGGGCAAGTCCCAAGGTCGATCACAAGGAGGCAAAGGAACAACCTAGAGTTATGCCTATCAATATTCGTGTATGGTTTCCTAGGCGGTCTATTTTTGGAATTTTTGATACAAATAAGGGATGTGAGATGCAATTTCGGCCTATTTTAGGGATTAAAATGCAAATTACGTTCAAATGATGTCCGAAAAATACGAAAATTGGCCACAATGTAGATTGTGATGAAATAAATGCAATGTAAATTTTTTGGAATTTTTGGATGCAATATGAACTTTTTTATGAATTGTTAAGTGCAAACGAAATGAATTTCAATATTTTATTTATAATAAATATTAAACCTACTTGTTTTCAAGGAATAAAATTATCTAGGATCTATCACTAAGTAATGGATCCTAGAAAAATCCCAAACTCAAAATTGTGAGATCTAATAAATAGTGAAATGTGCAAAATGATTTTTATAGAGCAAACTATGCATGCAAATGTGATTCTTTTTTAGGCAATGTCAAGTACAATAATTTCTACAATATGTGATTTTTCGGGGATTTTTAGAGCAATGGTTAATCAACTATGAATTTCAGAGCACAAAATGGGCAAAGCTCGCAATTTCCACAAAATAATTGGTAAATAACTAACCATCAATTATAAAAATAATCAGAGGTGTCCAGATGTAGAGAATTAAATGACAAACATAATGCTATTTTTGGATAAATGAAACATGCAATGTACGAGTCAGAAAGCACAGAGGAACGCAGGGGTAGAAGTGCACGAAATAAAATAAATAATAGAATGCAGAGGACCTATTTGAAATTACCGAAAATAGGGGGTTGTGATTGCAAATTCTCCGGGGGGACACGTGCAGCGCACGTGACCTTCTAGACTTGGACTGTAGTGCATTATGGCGGACGGCCGGGAGGTTCCTTGTAATTTGCCCCTATGGTCACGTGCACAGCACGTGACCTAAGGGGTGATGATCCTGCTGGCGTTCTCCCCGACGCACGTGCTCTGCACGTGCGTGGAGAGCCTCGGGCTCTGTGCCCGGACCTGGCGGTGGTGTTGGCGGAAGTTGAGGGCGGCGAGGCGTTGTCGGCAAGGGAGGAACTACTGGTGTTGAGCGTGGAGGAGTTATGTCGGCGAAGGGGGGGAAGGCTCCGGCGTGGCCAGGTGTCAGAGAGGATCGTGAATAACGGAGAGTTGTCGATGAGGCTTCGAAGATGGCTATGTCGGTGCCATTGTCGGAGGATGACCAGCGGAAGTCGTGGAAGAGTCAACGGAGTCGTGGAGGAGCGAAGCTTCGCGAGAAGCTCTGCCTCTCTTGGCGGAGTGAAGGTGACGGAGGGGTTGCAGCTGGAGTCGAAGGAGATGGCTGACGTCGTTGTTGGTGGAGGCGCTGAATGTGGAGTCAGAGGTCAGAGAAGCGTGAAGCTCGAGGTCGATCGACGTCGGGCCGACACACGGCCAGGGGACGGTGATGGAGTTGTGAGGTGGTGGAGACTCAAAGCTTCTGGAGGAGCGGCGGAGGCGTAGGCAGACGTTGTCGAAGGCGGAGGCGAGCGGTGAAGTCGTAGTGTTCATGGTTGCTGGAGGCGAAAGCGATAGCTGGAGTTGGCGTCGGAAGCTCTTGGCAACGGAGATGGAATCGAGGCGGGGTCGTTGGTGTTGCAACCGTAGAAAATGGCGATGGCGGTGACGTGCGGTGAAGATGAGGAGATAGAAGTGAAGGTGGATGTGGATGATGATTGGAAGAGAGAGAGAGAGAGAGAATGGGAGATAGAGAGAGATGAAGATATCGGAGCTCTGGACGAGGGTACCTAGAGAGGGATAAGGCTCGATGGCGAGTGGCCGGAGCGGAGCAGCTTGCTGGAGGAGGAGGTTGCGACGAGGAAGGGTGTCCTCAGATCACGCCGGTGGCAAGGCTGTCACCACTTGGCTGAGAAGACGGCGGATGGCTGGTGAGGTCGGAGGCTCGGATCTCAAATAGGGGAGAGGGAAGGGGCCGGTGATGGGAGGCGCGAGTCGAGCGGGGGTCGTTTGGCGGAGCGAGAGATCCGGAGTGGTTGGATGGTCGGCGTGATTTTGACGATGGCGAGGTCAAAGGAGGGGCAGTCAGTTGCGACGAAAGCGAGGGCGGCGGTTGCAGAGAAAGGTGGCGGAGGAGACGAGGTCAAGGCGAAGAATTCGGAGGTAGAAGACGATGTACAGCGGCCGTTCGATGGGCCCATGATCGAACGGCAGCTGGAGCGCCACGTGGCGATGAAGGGGGAGAGGGCGGAGCACGTGCGGAGCACGTGCCTGGGGGCATGTGTGATGCATGTGCGTGGGCTTTTTAATTATTTTTTTTAATAAAAAAGATATAAACTAAAGCCGAAAATGGCTGACACGTGGCGGCACCAGGTGTTGCCACGTGTCAGCACCAGAAAATTCTGAAATAAATGACTTTGTAAAATGCAAAACAAATAGCAAACGACCTCGGATCAAAAAAAAATCTTCACGAAAAATGCTCGTCTCGATGAGATCTACAACTTTCATGAACCAAAGCCAAAATCGATCAAAGGCATAAAGCGATATTTTTGGGGTATCCCATGTACATAGAATATCTTGATTTTTGGGTTTTATAATTTTTTATCATTTTTAAATTAGATAGAAAATCCGAAAAAAATTTGGAGAAATCAAAGATAAATAAAGACAGCTAAATCTATTTTTTTGGATTTTTATTAATTAAGAAAATATGTACATAAAATATCAGGTCAAAAACCGCTAAAATACGCAATGTACAAAAGAGGCCAAAAACCCAACTTTCACATACGAGCTTCGATTCACTTGAACTTGGTCTTGTTTTGAAGGTAATTGAATGTACATTAGTTCAAAAGTGAGTAGGATCAAATCAGATACTGGATGGGGAAGATATGGGGCTTTTAGTCTGAAAATCTTGAAACTAGGGTTTGGGTTTTTGGTCCACTTCAGGGTTAGTGATTTTTTTGTATTTTTCATTTATTCTTGTTAGTCATACGTACACAGTGGAGTGGTTTTGTGTCATTCGGAATTAGCATGAAGGAGTAAAAAATAGGGGAAGTTAGGCTAATTACAGGTCATTTTTGGCTTGGATTTTTGGCTTCTTATTTTGTGCAAAAAAATGATGGATAAAATGCCAGTCTTATGCAAACATGCATGAATGCTAATTATGCAGAATAAATACAGAAATGCTGATGATTTTGAGGGAATGGAGCTTAATTAATGAGAATTAGAGTCATGAATTTAAGATTCATCATCCCCCTATACTTAAAACATGCTCGTCCCTGAGCATCAAAAAGAAATGCCATGAAGTGAAATGAGATTGGGTTCCATACCACGACCATGAGTTGAAGGTGAAAATGAAACTAAACTCGACCTTTGGATTAATAGTGTGGTGGAACTTCTGTGAGATTTAGAATTTTAAAATCAACAGCCCTCAAGTTCTACACATCATTGTCACAGTTTCGGCTCAGAAGTCATCTTAGATCAATCCTCTTCCCAAAGTATACCCTATGAATATTGAAAAACCGACTCATGTGTGTGAAGGGTTTTAGCTCTTCCCATCCAGAATGCCGGACTACCATGCTCCTCTCCTCTCCAGTAACTCGTCCTCGGGGAGTCAGGTATTTCCTTCTAAGGTTTGTCGCGCTGTGTTCACAATCGAATTGGGGGAGAAGATAGAAGAAGGGGAAAAGAACTGGAGGGTGGCCAGTGTAGTCACCTCTCCTTGTGAAGATGGCCAGTGTAGCCGAGTCTCCACCAAGATCTGCAGTTTTCTTGAAGCTTGGACCTTTTTGGTCGGATTTTATTTGGTAGTGCTTCTTTGTATTTGGAATTTTTGGTGGTTCTGCTTGGATCTTGTTGTGCCCCTACGGATATAGAATCTTTTTATTCCGTACATTTTTTGGGGTCTTAGAAAAAATTGTGCCCAACCGTCCATCCCTTTTCCGAAGCTTTATTTCAACCCGTACTCCGGTCTTTAGATTTCCATGCTACAAGAAAAGAGACTCACATAGTCTTCCAACATCCCGTCTGAGTTGAGCTAAGTGCATAGTGCGAGAGTACAAATTAATTCCCTATTCCAGAGTTGTACCCAGAATGAAGAGACTAGGTTAGACACTAAGAGTCAAACGCTGCACATTGTCATGTGGAACTTAGAGAATTAAGTCAAAAGACCTGAAGCTCTTAAAATCCTATTTCTCGGTGAAGTTCCTCTGAAAATTAGGTGGATTAAGGTCAAGTCCAGACCACTCTCGGTTTCTACTCATAACTCGGTTCTGAACCCAATGACTTTTCACAGATGCACATGAATGCGATGCTGGATGAAGTGTAGGTGTGTGAACTGCAGACACTCTTTTTTTTGTGTGATGCAAAAGTGAAATAAGAAGCCCCTTTTTTTCAAAAGTTTTGGGCAAGGTTAGTGTTAGTAAAAAAACTTTTCTTTTTTTTTCTTTTGTTGTTTTTGTTGTTTTTTTTCAAGTTAGTAACCCACCCCGTAAATACATATAGACTTACGAGAAAGTACGAGATATGGGTAAAATATATACGAAATATATACACAGACCCCCCTATACTTAGTGAGTGTTGTGTCCTCGGAGCACATGAAGCGGAAAGAAGACATAGATCGGGCTAAGCGTAAGGGAGTGAAAGTGAAATGAAGCGGTCGGGATATGTGAATGAGGAGAGTATATACAGGTGGATGTTGGTTCCCCCTATACTTAGGCTCTGGTCAGTCTAAGTATAGAAAAAGTATAAGTAGAAGTGATCAGGAGAAGTAAAAGGATGGTATGTACAGATGGCATCGGTCCCCCCTATACTTAGGCCTTGGCCTAAGTAGAGGAAGAAGCTATACATGGAGGTCGATGTGGTCGGGAGGGAGGGTGGTAATGATCTGATAAATCTTCAGTGTCCTCGCTCTGCGTGAAGTAGATGACCTCAACTTGAACTGTCTGCTCTTTGGGTGATTCAATATATGGCTTTAGCAATTGTCCATTTACTACGAAAAGTTGTGCATCATCTTTGAGTTCGGCAATATCCACGCTTCCATTTGTATGCACATCGATGACAATGTAGGGACCCGTCCATTTTGATTTTAGTTTCCCATGGAAAATCTTCAACCGAGCATTAAACAACCCTACTTTCTGCCTAGGGACAAAGGTTTTACCTCGAATGTGTCTATCATGCCATCTCTTGACCTTGTCCTTATAAATCACACTGTTGTCATATGCCCGATTTCGGATTTCAATTAGCTCATTCAGATTTAAATCTCAACATAGTTTCCCAAGGTGACAACTCCAATTCAAATTTTTGATCGCCCATTCTGATTTGTGAATCAATTCTGTAGGTACATGGCATGGCTTGCCATAGATCATCCTAAAAGGTGAAGTACCGAGTGGAGTCTTATAGGTTGTCCTATAGGCCCATAGAACTTGGTCCAACAGTTTCGACCAATTCTTCCTATCTGGACGAACCAACTTCTGAAGAATACCCTTCATCTCTCTATTAGAAACCTCTGCCATGCCATTAGATTGTGGATGATATGGGTTGGCTATTCTATGCTCAAATTTATACTCCTTAGCCAAAGATCTCATCTCTCTGTTAACAAAGTGGCTACCTCCATCAGAAATCAAAACTTTGGTATCCCGAACCTCGCAATGATATTATCCTTGATAAACTTACAGACGACTTTGTTATCTGCGGTTCGGGTTGGAATAGCCTCTACCCATCTTGATAGATAGTCAACCGCTAACAAGTTGTACTCAAATCCATTGATGTTGGGAAAGGGACCCATAAAATCAATCCCCCATGCATCAAAAACATCACATAAAATCATTGGTTGCATGGGCATTTCATCTCTGTATCCCACAGTCCCTCTCATCCTTTGACAAATCGGGCAAGACCGTACAAATTCATTAGCATCCTGAAATAAGGTCCGCCAGTAAAATCCACATTGGAGTACCTTGTGTGTGGTTCTCTTTCCCGAATGGTGTCCTCCAGCCTCAAGAGAATGACAATGTGTGAGGACACTCTGATATTCCTCCTGAGGAATACATCTTCTCTAGACACAATCCGATCCTTCATAGAAAAGGAAAGGATTGTCCCAATGGTATTTTATAGAATCTGACTTCAATCGATCAATCATCTTCTTGGTCCAACCAAAGGGAACCTTCTTGGAGACAAGATAGTTCACTATGTCAGAATACCACGGGGTTGAATCAATAACGCAAACCGATTCGTATGGAAAAGTCTCTTTAATTGGTCCAGTGTCAGGATAATCGTTTTGTTCGATTCAGGAAAGGTGATCAGCAACAACATTCTTTCTTCCAGGTTTATCCTTGATCTCCAAATTAAATTCTTGGATTAACAAGATCCATCTCAAAAGTCGTGCCTTAGCATCCTTTTTATCCATGAGATATCTAATTGTTGTGTGATCTGTGAAAATTGTCACCTTGGAGTCCAATATGTATGATCTAAATTTTTCAAGGGCCCAAACAACCGCGAGCATTTCCTTTTCAGTTACTGTATAATTTCTCTGTGCAGGATCTAATACTTTGCTCGTGTAGTGAATGGCATAAGGAATTCCATTTCTTCCTTGTCCAAGTACCGCTCCGACAGCAAAATCCGATGCATCAGTCATGATCTCGAAGGGAAGAGACCAGTCGGGAGCTTGTAATATCGGCGATTCACATATTTTCTTTTTCAGGAGCTCGAAGGCCGCTAGACACATGTGATTTACAATAAACTCTGTGTCTTTTCCTAAGAGCTCAGTCAGTGGCGTGGGCGATCTTTGAAAAATCTGGGATAAACCTTCGATAAAATCCAACATGCCCTAAGAACGACCTCACTGACTTGACGTTGGTTGGTGGCTCAAGTTTATTGATCACATCCACCTTGGCAGGGTCGACCTCCATTCCCTTTTTGGAGATGACGTGCCCCAACACGATACCCTCAGTCACCATAAAGTGATTTTTCTCCCAAGAGAGTACCAAATTAACCTCCCTGCATCTCTGGAGGACTCGGTCCAAGTGCACTAAACATGTATCAAATGAATCACCATAAACCGAGAAGTCATCCATGAAGACTTCCAGGAAATCACCAACCATTTCGGCAAATACGGTAATCATGCACCGCTGCAATGTGCATGGGGCATTGCAAAGCCCGAATGGCATGCGCTTGAATGCGTAGGTACCGAAGGGACATGTGAACGTGGTCTTTTCCTAATCCTCGGGAGCGATAGCTACTTGATTGTATCCAGAGTATCCATCAAGAAAACAGAAGAATGCTTTCCCTGCAAGTCTCTCCAAGATTTGATCAATAAATGGCAGTGGAAAGTAATCTTTCTTGGTCGCAGCATTCAGGCGCTTGTAATCGACACAGACGTGCCACGATGTGGGTACTCGGGTCGCGATCTCTACCCCCTCCTCGTTGGTGACCATCTGGATTCCCGACTTCTTCGGGACAACATGACGGGGGGCCACCCACTTGGAGTCAGAAATGGGGTATATAAATCCTGCTTTGCACCATTTCTCTATCTCTTTCTTCACCACTTCCCGAAGATTGGGGTTTAATCTTCTCTGAAATTCGCGGGAAGGCCTTGCATTATCCTCAACATAAATTTGGTGCGAGCAGAGAGTAGGGTTTATTCCTACAAGATCTGACACAATCCAACCTATGGCTTCTCGATTTCGCTCAAGGACTTCGAATAGTCTGGATTCCTGGTCCATGGTTAATGAAGAGCTAATGATCACAGGGAATTTTTCTTTGGGTCCATTTAGAAATGCATACTTCAGTGTGGGAGGTAGTGGCTTCAGCTCTGGCATTTCTGAATCATCGATTAAGTCTGGCTGAATAACTTTTGCATCTGTCTCAGTGTCGGTCGGGGGTGAATCACTATGCGATGTGCTGGCTACCAATTCCGAAGAAAGTTGAGTTGGATCGCTAAAGTAATGTGGTAATTCGGCCAAAGCCACGTCCGACTCGTCATAATATTTCTTGATTGTCCCGAAGATGATGGGACTGACAAATCCAAAAGGATTTCTGTGTCATCAAGACTGTAGGAATCTGGGTGACTAGATATGTTTGGCAATATCTCGCAAACTGCATTGTGCATCGTTTCTTCTCCTGATGATGTACTTTCAATCTGTATGTCTGACAGTTGGTCCCACGGCCCAGTAGTGCTGAGGAGATTGCAATCTGATGTTTCGGCATATTCAGTGGTGGATTCGGAGTCTGCTCTTTGCCACTTCGATTGTTTCATCTCCAAGTCTACTTCTCCGCCTGGAGAACGGAATTTCATCATTCCGGAACCGTAATCGAATACAGCTTTGGCGGTTCTTAAGAATGGTCTTCCAAGGATGATTTGTGATTCCTTCCAATGGTTCAGGGTCTCCATATCAAGGACAGTGAAGTCCACTTTGTATTATGTACGCTCGATCACGATGATGACATTTTTTACTTCTCCCTTAGGTCTTTTAGTGGATTTATCAGCAAATTGGAGTAAAGATAATGATTTCTTGAGGGGGCCTAACTCCAATCGATAATACAAGTCTAAGGGTAGAAGATTTATGGAGGAACCATTGTCGAGAAGTGTGCGTACGAACGCAATGCCGCCAATGCGACTCTCCACATAATGGGCACCCAGATCCCTTTTCTTTATTGGCAAATGCTGATTTTTGACACATTTGGTAGTGGCAACTGTCAAGATGTGAGTCTCCACGAATTGACTTGTTTTCTTTGTACGAGTCCTGGTGGGAGTGCATTTCACCTTCAAGTATTTCTGAAAGGCTGGATTACTGGCCACATACTGATCAAAGGGTATTTTGACTATGATGTTTTGCTGGCAGAACTTTTCCATCACTGGGTCATCCTGGATATTTTTCTTTTGTTTTCCTTTCTTGAGAGACGACTTGGGAGGCATTTCTTCTTCACCTTTAGAATAGAAGGGGTCCGAGTTAATAGTGTAGAAAGATTTGAAAACTCAGTGTGCTTTCTTCCCTCCAGGAAGCAGAAAGAATCATAAGAGGAGGATTCATGGGAAGGGTGTCCATGAACCCGAGGTGATCCTGAGTAAGAGTGCCTTGGAAAATTTGTGGCGGTCAAAGAAGGGTTCATGGAGTCCGAAGTATAATTTTCCATTCTTGATTTAAAAGGATTATCAAGAGGTTTATGGTTCATGATCTAGGCACAAGTGTGTGGTATTTGTTGATGATCTATTTTCTACGCACAATCCAAACACAATACAAGGGTTCTTTCACCAACTCAACTCAAAGTGAAGACCGTGAAGGTTCGGTCAATTATCTTATCAATTTTAGAGTTTGGTGATAATACAATATATCAGAGCGGTTAAAGCGAGCTGTAAGGAACCCAATGCTCTCAGGGGACTCGTCTATCCCAAATTAGATCTTTCCCAGCCAGTATGAATTGCGGACCGTTTACCGGCTACCCGATCAACTCAATCTGTTAAGGACATCACGGGTCGCTTTACATGCTCCAGAGAGATCCTCACTGGAGAACGACTAACCCAAGATAGTAGTCTGAAAAGAGTTAGGGCGTGGCTCTATCCTAGTGTGAGGATCGCTCTCTCGCTCAAGCAAACCAAACAATGACGGGGTTTCTCTCCTGCAAAAATTCTTAATTTTATGGGTTCTTAAGATCGACTATATTTAGCAGTCCCAATTTTAATTAGGTGATCACTGAAGAATTTAGATGAGCATAAATACACGTCTACCGTTCAGTCCCAATTTCCTTTAGAATTATGTGATAAAACAAGAGGGAGAAATTCGGAAAAGCCGATGCACGCGGAAAACTAGGATGAATGCTCAGTTATAAGACTTACAGTGAATCCTCGCAATCTCCATGTTGGATGCTAGACAGAATTGAAAAATTATTCTAAATGAATGCAAGCCGATGAAAAACCGCACCTAAGCAGAAAGTTCTATTAGCAGGAAAGAATTGAGTTAAATTTTTAGCTAAATTGAACGATCTATTTGCGTCTCAGTTAATGTGCAGTGTGGCTTAAGATCCTACGAGCACAATCAAAATATAAATGCTCTAAGAGTCGTATGTGCAGGTCTATCCTAATCGCCACTCAAGTCGAGCCCCACCCTCACCGGAGAGTGAAGCAGGCCACAACACACCACAAGGAGAGTTCAGAGTCTTTTTTACACACGCGAGAGTCCAATCATACACCACTGTAAATGAGAAAATAATTACAGAACTAAAATTACAGAAATTAAAAACCTAGACTCTATGCTCTCTCACGGCTCGACTCGATCTTAATTTAATTGCGGCTTTTCGGATGTCGGTGAAGATGCGTCGGTTTCTTGAAAAACCGCTCCACGTACACCGGGTACCTTGCAAGAAAAATAAGAGAGAAGATGTAAGAGAGTGAATCAAAATAATCAAAAATAAAATAAAGGAAATAAATGCTGAAAAATAAATGCAAGAAATAAAATGGGATATACAGTGAAAAATTCGGAGGTCAGACTACCCGAATGCGGAAAACCGAACAAAAATTTTCAAAACACAAAACTAAGTCATTTGCCTCCTCGGCAACGGCGCCATCTGACGAGCCCGTGAATCGCTGCTTTAAAAAGTTGTTTTTATTTGTTCATACCAAAAATAATGATATGTCGTTCGTTGTAGGCAGCGATCGGAATCGGTCAAGAAATAACCACAAATATTATTCAATTTTTCAATCAAGTGGTTTTATGTTTATTTTACTTGAGCAAGTCCCAAGGTCGATCACAAGGAGGCAAAGGAACAACCTAGAGTAATGTCTATCAATATTCGTGTACGGTTTTCGAGGCGGTCTATTTTTGTAATTTTTAATGCAAATAAGGGATGCGAGATGCAATTTTGGCCTATTTTAGGGACTAAAATGCAAATTACGTTCAAATGATGTCCGAAAAATACGAAAATTGGCCACAATGTAGATTATGATGAAATAAATGCAATGTAATTTTTTTGGAATTTTGGATGCAATATGAATTTTTTATAAATTTTTAAGTGCAAACGAAATGAATTTCAATATTTTAATTATAATAAATATTAAACCTACTTGTTTTCAAGGAATAAAATTATCTAAGATATATCACTAAGTAATGGATCCTAGAAAAATCCCAACCTCAAAAATGTGAGATCTAATACCTATTAAAAATTAAATAGTGAAATGTGCAAAATGATTTTTACAGAGGAAATTATGCATGCAAATACAATTCTTTTTTGGCATAATGTCAAGTACAATAATTTCTACAATATGTGATTTTTCGGGGATTTTTAGAGCAATGGTTAATCAACTATGAATTTTAGAGCACAAAATGGGCAAAGTTCGCAATTTTCACAGAATAATTGATTAATAATTAACCATCAATCATAAAAATAATCAAAAGGTGTCTAGATGTAGAGAATTAAATGACAAACATGATGCTATTTTTGGATAAATGAAACATGCAATGTACGAGTCAGAAAGCACAGAGGAACGCAGGGGTAGAACTGCAAGAAATAAAATAAATAAATATAATGCAGAGGACATATTTGAAATTACCGAAAACAAGGGGTTGTGATTGCAAATTCTCTGGGGGGGTCACGTGCAGCGTACGTGACCTTCTGGACTTGGACTGTAGTGCAATATGGCGGACGGCCAGGAGGTTCCTTGTAATTTGCCCCTATGGTCACGTGCATAGCACGTGACCTAGGGGTGACGTTCCTGCTGACGTTCTCCCCGACGCACGTGCTCAGCACATGCGTGGAGAGCCTCGGGCTCCATGCCCGGACCTGGCGGTGGTGTTGGCGGAAGTTGAGGGCGGCGAGGCGTTGTCCACAAGGGAGAAGCTCCTGGCGTTGAGCGTGGAGGAGTTATGTCGGCGAAGGGGGGAAGGCTCCGGCGTGGCCAGGTGTCAGAGAGGATCGTGGATGATGGAGAGTCGTCGATGAGGCTTTGAAGATGGCTATGTCGGTGGCATTGTCGGAGGATGACCGGCGGAAGTTGTGGAAGAGTCAGTGGAGTCGCGGAGGAGCGAAGGTTTGCAAGAAGCTCGGCCTCTCCTGGCGGAGCGAAGATGACGGAGGGGTTGAGGCTGGAGTCAAAGGAGATGGTTGACGTCGTCGTTGGTGGAGGCGTTGACGGTGGAGTCGGAGGTCGGAAAAGTGTGAAGCTCGAGGTCGATCGACGTCGGGCCGACACACGGCCAGGGGACGGCGATGGAGTTGCGAGGTGGTGGAGACTCGAAGCTTCTAGATGAGCGGCAGAGGTGTAGGCAGACGTTGTCGAAGGCGGAGGCGAGCGGTGAAGTCGTAGTAGTCATGGCTTCTGGAGGCGAAAGCGGTAGCTGGAGTTGGCGTCGGAAGCTCTTGGCGACGGAGATGGAATCGAGGCGGGGTCGTTGGCATTGCAACCGAAGAAGATGGCGATGGCGGTGACGCGCGATGAAGATGAGGAGATAGAAGTGAAGGTGGATGTGGATGATGATCGGATGAGAGAGAGAGAGTGGGAGAGAGAGAGAGAATGGGAGATAGAGAGAGATGAAGATATCAGAGCTCTAGAGGAGGGTACCTGGAGAGGGAGTAGGCTCGACGGCGAGTGGCCGGAGCGGAGCAGCTTGCTAGAGGAGGAGGCTGCGATGAGGAAGGGCGTCCTCGGATCACGCCGGCGGCAGGGCTGTCACCACTTGGCTGAGAAGACGGTGGATAGCTGGTGAGGTCGGAGGCTCGGAGCTTAAATAGGGGAGAGGGAAGGGGCCGGTGATGGGAGGCGCGAGTCGAGCGGGGGTCATTTGGCGGAGCGAGAGATCCAGAGGTGGTTGGATGGTCGGCGCGATTTTGACGGCGGCGAGGTCAAAGGAGGGGCGGTCGGTTGCGATGAAAGCGGGGGCGGCAGTTGCGGAGAAAGGTGGCTGAGGAGACGAGGTCAAGGCAAAGAAGTCGGAGGTTGAAGACAATGTACAGCGGTCGTTCGATCGGCCATGATCGAACGGCTGCTGGAGCGCCACGTGGCGATGAAGGGGGAGAGGGCGGAGCACGTGCAGAGCATGTGCCTGGGGGCACGTGCGACGCACGTGTATGGGCTTTTTAATTTTTTTAAATAAAAATGATATAAAATAAAGCCAAAAATGGCTGACACGTGGTGGCACCAGGTGCTGCCACGTGTCAGCACCAGAAAATTCTGAAATAAATGACTTTGTAAAATGCAAAACAAATAGCAAACGACCTCGGATCAAAAATATTTCTTCACAAAAAATGCTCGTCTCGATGAGATCTACAACTTTCATGAAGACATCAAAGCCAAAATCGATCAAATGCACAAAGCGATATTTTTGGGGTATCCCATGTACATAGAATACCTTGATTTTTAGGTTTTATAATTTCTTGTCATTTTTAAATCAGATAGAAAATCTGGAAAAAATTATGGAGAAATCAAAGATAAATAAAGACAGCTAAATTCTTTTTTTCTGAATTTTTATTAATGAAGAAAATATGTACATAAAATATCAGGTCAAAAACCGCTAAAATACGCAATATACAAAAGAGGCCCAAAACCCAACTTTCACATACGAGCTTCGATTCACTTGAACTTGGTCTTGTTTTGAAGGTAATTGAATGTGCATTAGTTCAAAAGTGAGTAGGATCAAATCGGACACTGGATGGGGAAGATATGGGGCTTTTAGTCCGAAAATCCTGAAACTAGGGTTTGGGTTTTTGGTCCACTTATCAGGGTTAGTGATTTTTTTTTGTATTTTTCATTTATTCTTGTTAATGATACGTACACAGTGGAGGTGGTTTCGTGTCATTCGGAGTTAGCATGAAGGAGTTAAAAATAGGGGAAGTTAGGGTAATTATAGGTCACTTTTGGCTTGGATTTTTGGCTTCTTATTTTGTGCAAAAAAATGATGGATAAAATGCCAGTCTTAGGCAAACATGCATGAATGCTAATTATGCAGAATAAATACAGAAATGCTGATGATTTTGAGGGAATGGAGCTTAATTAATGAGAATTAGAGTGATGAATCTGAGATTCATCAATATATATATATATCGAAAGATATGGCAGATGCCAGACAGATAAAATATGATGGCTTTACCACAGAGATGTCTAGTAGGGAGGAGAGATGGCAATGGATTCTATATAATTAGGTGTGATTAGATAGTGGATGATCGGTGAGGTTAGGGACACCGGAAGTGATAAGGAGATGGGTTGTTAATCTGAGTTGGTGATGGTTGTGAAGATTTGGGGATTAGGTTAAGGGTGGTTACATAGGATAGGGATATAGGCAATGGGTTGTTGAGGTGGTGGTAATGGGTTCCTCGAAGGTCGAAAGGGTAAAAGGAAAACGATGGTTTATGGCTTAAGGGTCGGTCGGAGATGGTTGGAACGAGGAGATGCAAGCGATGGGTCGGCCGTCGGTAGGAGGTAGAAGAAGTACAACCACCATTGGATCAATCATGATCCAACAGCGGGGGACCATTACATGCCTCACACGTGGGAGGAATGGGTTGAAAACGGGATTAGCCAGGGTCGTTAGATCCGAGTTGATCCATCAGCCCATATGGGATGCAGAAAATACAAGGGAGGATTGACTAAGTTAGGGGGTGGTTGACTTGGGTGCTAAGGTTGATCCTGTGCCCATGCGACACATGGCATGTTGACCAAACTTTGACCAATGCATGAAATAAAAATATAAATAGATTAAAATAACTAAATGAACTCAAATGCCGAAATGCTCAAAATGAAATATGTATACCTAAATGTGATCTATAATTTTCACAAAGGACTCAAATGCCCATGCCACCAACTGTGCAAGATGTGGTCTTTTTGGTGATATTATATTTAATATTTTTTGTTTTGTAATTTTAAATTAATTTTCTTTGAATGAATAATGCATGCAAAATTTAAATATGATGTGAAATGATGTCATGGACACAAATGTAATTTTTGGAGCTTTTATGAGTTATAAATAATTAGAAAATGTGTGGTATATACAAATGAATTTGTTAGTGAGCTCAAGATAGAATGCATCTTTTTTGTATGTTTTTTTATTTTTTTTATATCTTATTTTTATGTAATTAGTTAAATATGAAATGAAATAAAAACGAAAAAGAAAATAAGCAAGAAGAGTGAGATATGTACATAAAATAATAGGTCAAAAATTAATGAATATGTACAATGCACGGTTAGATCCCAAAACCCAATTTTCACAAATGAACTCTGATTTTGAATTTCGTCTTGATTTGTAGATAACTGAATGTACATTCGTTCAAAAGTGAATAGAGTGAAGTTGAGCACTATGTGAGAGAGATATCAGCTTTTACAATTTTTAGTCCAGAATTGGGGTTTGGATTTGTTGTGAATATATACATGTTTGCATTTTTGTAGGATTTTTCATTGATTACGATCAATAATATGTACACAATGAAGTTATTTTCATGCCAACTGGAGTTAGGATGAATTAATTAAAATGCTTGAAATTAGGTGAAAATGCATATACGAACATGAATGCCAAAGGTAAAGCTAATTTATGCAAATTATTTACAAGTACATGAATGTTAATTTTATGATATTAACAAGTGAATGATACTACTTTCTCATGACGAAGCTCTATTTTTAGTTAATTAGTCAGTCATTTCATAAATAAAGAAGTCAAGAAACTTGTGAAGGAGTACGACATAGATCATCATGTCGCATCTCCTTACCACCCACAATCGAGTATCTTGGCAGAGTTATCTAATAATGAGATCAAGACAATCTTGCAGAAATTTGTTAGGCTGGAAAGGAACAACTGGACTCAGTTGTGTGACTCAGTTATATGGGATTATCGAACCATCTACAAGTATCCTTTGGGTATGTCTCCCTATCACCGTGTTTATGGAAAGTCGTGCCATTTGCTAGTAGAAACAATTCACAAATCTTTATGGATAGTAAATATCTATAATTTGGACTCACGGACTGGTGGAAAAAATTGAATGATGGATCTAAACAAACTCTTAGAATTCTGAGACTATGTCGATGATAACAGCCTGATGTACAAAGAGAAAGTCAAATGCTGGCATGACAAGCACATCAGAAGAACGACTTTCGAGCATGGTCAGAAGGTGTGGCTATTTTGATGTAAAGTTGAAGATATTCTTGGGAAAAATAAAAAGCAAATGGATAGGGACATTCCTAGTGAAAACTGTGTGTAGCAATGGAAGCATATTGATATCCAAGTTGTCATTTGATTCACAACAATTTGTTATCAACAGATAGTTGTTAAAGACGTATTTAGAGCATGATACATTTTTGTCTGTTGTTGATTCAATTAATATGGTTTTGAAGATGATCTCCAGGCAGCATCAAAAGATTTAGATAATCCTTCCAAAAAAATCATTAATTCCTTTTCACACTTTTTCCAATTCTTTCATTCCTTCGTTATTCCATTCATCCCACTCATCGTTACTATACTTAGGATTTCCATATCCTAAATATTGGGGGATGAATGCATTTGAATTATTCTTCATTATTACCCCGCTTGTCTTTTAACTTGTTGATAATTCTTTTCAATATCATGGATATTCTACCCTAAGTATAGAGGGAGATAAGTCGAGTCATTGGTTATTTTATGAATTCTAAACCATGATCATTCCTGCTTTGACAATCTTCTATAGTTAGGATGATTTGATTCTAAGTATAGGAGGGACGATAGACTTCTTATTATCTTGAGTCATTGTAGTATAGACTTTTCTATCCTTAGCACGAGTTATGTCTTCCTTTATTGTTCTTTGATCACTATGAGGACATAGTTAAGATAAGTATAGGGGGTCGTATATATGTTATATATACGTTATACATAACTCCTACTCCTTTATTGGGCAAGAGTTTACGAATAAATACAATAAAGAATAAAATCTTGTAAATATGTATAAAACATTTTGAAAAATGTTTGTAAAAATTGGTTTGAAAATATTTTGCAAAATGATTTAGAAAATTGTTGTAAAAAAATTTAAAAATCTTTGAAAAATCTTTGTAAAATGCTTTCAAACCTTTGAAAAATATTCCTTTTAAATGTTTGTAAAAAAATGGTTTGTGAGAAATGTTTTCGAAAAATTCTTGGAAAATTATTTGCAAAATAAGGTTTTAAAATATTTGACAAATATTTGCAAAAATATTTCCACAGTATTTTGAAAACCCTGTAGATAATATCCTTGACAAACGTCTTCAAATAAAACATGTATACGCCTGCATAAAAATTTTTATATATTTGTATAAAAACATGTATATAACATATATAAAATTTCTTATGAATTTGTATAAAATTTTTACAAATATGTGAATACATTTGACTATTAACTCCTTCAAAAATGCCACAAAAAATTGCAAATTTTCTTAAAAGACATAAAACTTTGAAAATGGTCTCAAAACTCCCTAAAAATTTTGCAAAACTTTTTGAAAATTCCATAAAAATTCTAAATCAGAAATATATTTCCACAAAAATATTTTCCTACATTGCATAAGCTTTTTCTGAATGATTTTGATGATTGAACAAGTCTAAATAAAATTTGAAGATTAGAGGTTGGTCTAGACATTAATCCACTAAATTTAACACGAACCTTATAAGAACTGGAATTAAGACTTTTCAGGTCAATAAAACTTAATTCTTTGAGTCTGTTAGATTATGTTCACATGTCATCTTGATTAACCTAAGTAGATTATTTCGAAGTGCAGCATGACTCTTGTCGATAACGACCTAACTTGGACAAGCACTCTACACTTAGCTCGACTCCGATGAGGTGGTGAGGGTAGGATTCTTTAGCTTGAGAAGCACATGTGTGGAATTATACATAGCCCCAATAGGTGGCAAGTGCCCCCCAACCCGATCTAGTAGCATAGATGTCCAAAAATAGGACGTCGTGGGTTGCAATAACTCTTCAAAAGAGGTATAATCTACTTGCTCAAGAAAAAAAGGTCCTTATGTAAATGTAGTTGTATATAGTATAACAAATGTGTGAGTATGACATAAAGACTACAAAATAATAGACGGGAAAAAAGTTGAGCAAAATTTTAATCTCGTCAGAGTATGTATCAACTAAGCAACGTAGCAGGTTTCAAAGTCAAAAATCTCAAGGTTGCCTACAGCTGGAGACTTGGCTGCACTGGTCAAGCTCCTTTGGATATGTGATTACACATGTCACAATCCATTCTTCTCTCTACCCCCTCTTCTTGAGCCGAGTGTACTAGAACTTAGAAGGAAATACCCTTGTCCTCGAGGAAAGAGTAGCTAAATTGGATAAATAGGGTTAACCTGGTGAAGGAGACTATCTCTTGTTATTTATGATGAGAAGAGCTACATTTACATACACTATATAAGTGAGACTCATAGTCGTAAGGGTTTGCATAGGAATAGACTTATTCTGACATGGTTATCAAGGTGACCTGAATAGAAGATTGTGGAACTTGAGGGCCGTTAAGGTTTAGATCATGCTCCCAATAAGGTTCCGAACACAATAACAATGAAAAGGTCTTAACTGAGCTCCAAACTTTGATTTTGTGAATATAAGTTTAAAATCTATAATCATTCTAGGTTCTTTATTTTCCTTTTCTTCATTTTTCTCTTATGCAACACTTATTATTCAAATAAGTATATATAAAAAAAGTCCCTAACAATAAAATATAGTCAAACTACTATCTCTCTTGCATTGAGATGAATTGCGAGTGGAGATTATAGTGGGAAGGAGAGTCGAGAAGTCATCCGAACCAGTAGGCATCGCAGCTAGTTTGATCCTTGCTGGCCACTATTAAGATTCTAGTTGGAGATGGTTCTAACTCGTTGACGGGAAGCGTGAAGTATTTAATGTTCAATATTGCAGTAAGGCACCGTCAGGGCTAACAAAGACTAGTCTTGTTCGAACAAACCCACTACTTCTACCAACGGGAAATGAGGCTTCTCTGATCCCTATAAGTAGATAGAAAGGGAGACCCCTTTCGACTCAACATCTATAGTAGACTAGGGTTAGTCAGTGAGAAAAGGAAAGTCAGCATGCACTCAAGTAAATGGGACGCTTACACAGCCAGCTAAGAGGTGCATCACTTCACCCTTTAGACATAGGTTGAGGGATAGGCATTTGACCAGAGCTTTCCATGAAGCGTCATACTTGAGACTGAAAGAAGACCTACTAGCTGATCTTCATAGGGGATGATGAATAACCATTCATATGCCTTTATTCTTCCGTTTTGTCTTTAAATACCTATCAAAACTCCTATGAATGTAGCTAAGGTGTACAAATTAACATTCATTTTTTATCTGTAAATAATACATAATAATCTATATTAAAATCTAAAAAGAATAAAGAAAAATAGATGAAGTATCAAAGATACTGAATGAACCTAAACCACGAGACCAAGTCAATATTGACTTGGTCGACAAGGAATAAAGTAGGAGGAGATAAGGGCTAATACACTGTACAAAAACCCTAATTCTATACTATGTGAATACCCATTTTACACTATTTTATTCTTTACTTAACACACCTCAACTAATAAAATGATCAATTTAAATTTATACATATTAATATATATAAAATTACAAAACTAATTGCCAATAAAAATAATGCACAGTGCAATTGGGACTTACAGATGAAAAACTCGCAAACAAAACTTCACGTAACAATATCTTCTCCATATGAACTTAAATTGAACCAAACATGATTCCATTGTATTCCAAATTAAATTAGATATTTAATGAAGGTGGTTTCATTAAAAATGGATCTAAGATACAAAAGCCAGCTTTCTAGGGTACCAGTGTACTGTGTATCTGTATATAATATTCATATATTTTATTCTTTCTATTTTTTAGATATATATGTATATATAATTTAAAACATATTTAAAACATAAACACAAAATAAAACCATTAAAAAGACATTAACTTAAATAATATATTATAATACACATGTATACAATACATATAATCTATATACATGTATTTATTTGGGTATGTAAATAAAATCATACAAATAAAACAAAAATATGTAAATGTGTAATAAATAATATTATAAATATATGAAATATGTGAATATAATACTAAGTATTAAAAATACAAACTAAAATAAAAATACCCAATGTATAGGTATATATACCTATAAATATACATGCAAAAAATAACACATAATGTTGAAAAAATAAACAAAATCATAGAAAAATAGTTTGTAAAATTATAAACACTTTTATGTTTTAAGTTTTATTTAATAAATTCATTTTCTATTTTATATTAATATTCCTTTTCATGTTATTTCTGTTTTGACCTTATGCGTCCTACGTGGACCAATCAGGGCTCTTCAAAAGTTGACCTGCGATCAATTGTCCTTCACTCGCCTCTGACTCTGTTAGAGCACGAGAACCCTCTATCTTCTTCCTTTTTCACTCCATCTTCCTCAACCTCATATCCCTCAAGCACCTCACCTTCTTGTTCCTCCCTCAACCCTCTTCCACGCCACTACAAAGCTTCCACCTACACTCTCCTCCACACGCCATCGTCGTAACGAGAATCCCACTCCACATGTGTATAAATAAACCCTCTAGACCTCCTTTTTTTGTCCTCTTTTCCCTATGTAACCCCATAGTGCTAGAACTCCCTGGTGACAACAGGAGGTCAGCCAAGGTGTCGATGAGTAGAAAGAGTGTCCGGAGGCACGATCCTATCGTTGTCGGAGACCACCTCTGACCAGGATCCCTACTCCTTGGTTCCGGTCAAGTTGAGCTGCTAGGTTAGTTGTTCTAGCTCGCATTTTCCTTCCTTAGCATAGTTTTAATCTTAGTTATATTAATTCATTTAATTTTAGCTTAAATTTCATAATCGAAGTTCGTTGAAGCCCTGGGCTCTGTCCAGTGTGCCCACTGTGATCCTCTCATTCACTCGACCTGCAAAGCACCCCAACATCTTCCTCATCATTTCTACACCCTTCCCCTGCATCCAGATCATCCTGGTCCAGCAAGGATCGGGGAATTTAAGCTCCACCTCTGCCTCTCACCAGAAGCTCTCCACCCACCTCATCCTTTATGCATTTCAGCTTCAAAATGGGTCGAGGAGAAAGACCTTGAGCCATGTGATTGTTTTATGCAGGAGCTAGGCTTAATAGACCACCATGAGCTTGAATTGACGGAAGAACAAGACCTCTAGATACTTGGAAAAGAGAAGGCATCCAAGCCTCCTCTGACGAGGCCCGGATCGATTGAAGGTATCATGCTGGTGTGGGAATTCCCCGTGAAGCAATGGAGATGGTCGGTGTGGCAAGACACCATCGGATTCATCGGGAATCAGTGGTCGAAGGAGACCAAGAAGCATGTTCTTCCATGTTCTTCATCCTTGCCTCAGAACCACTGGATCGAGAGGGAGGCCTAGATCTAATACGGGTCCTCTATTAAAAAGGCAAAACAGAGCCCACTCCTCACAATTAGATCTTAAGCGGTGCCCATGTGGCGCAACCTGGACCGTCTATCAATGCCTCACGCCCGCCTCACATGTCACATCTAGGTTATATTGCGCCTTACACCCACCATCATTTGTATTTTATTATTAGTCCTATAAATATTAGATCTCGTGAAAAATATTTAGTATATTTCACAAGTAGGAAATGGAACTTGTCTAATATTGCATTTAAGTCCTCCCGCCTAACGTGTAGTGACACGTGAGGGACTATAAAAAGTGCAAGTGTGCCCTCATGTTATCTGGAATTGTTCTAAAATATATTTAGAGTTAAGTAAAAATGCAAATAGGTCCCTATAATTGGGCATTTTATTTGATGTATTTTTATCATTGAATCATTTTTGTTGCCCAAAAAATGTTAGAAATTAATATGAGTGCATGGTACCATGTTTGACCTCGATTAAATTTTTATTTGGCATTTTATTTGATTTTTCTAATTTTAAAATACAAAAAACACATTTTATTTCCTATCAAAATATAAAACCCCATAAAAATATAAAACCTTCTCTAAAAATTCTAAAAAATATATTATATATATTATTATATATGATATCACATACCCAAAAATCACTAAAAATAAAAAAACATAAAAGTCACAAAACCCTAAAAAATTTTAAAAATTAGTAAAAATTAAAGAAAAATCAAAAAAATCATCTTTCTATTTGTGAATTTTTTACATTATATATATTATCTAAAAATAGTTTTGAGTGAATTTTAGACATTTATATTTATTGAACATAAAATAATCTATGATATTTAATCTCTCTACTATTTTGTATATTTTAATTATTAAAAATACATCAAAAATAGTAACAATTCTCCAAAAATCATCAAAAATATAGAAACTATAAAAAAGACAAAATATTTTATTTCCTAAATTTTGAATATATTTTGACTTATTTATAAATATAAATATGTATATTATCTATTAAATACATAGTTTTATATAGTATATATAAAAACTATATTATTGTATAGATTTATATATCTTAGTTCAAAATCAAAAAGAAATTTAAAATTCATAAAACTAAAAGGCAAATATAAAATTAAAAATTAAAAAATAAAAAATAAAATCCATAAAAATTAAATATAATAAAAACCCATATAAAATACGAAAAATAAAAAATATTATTACTAATTAGAAATAATTAGTAGTAATTATTACCTGCACATTGTTTGCTCTATGAGATTCGACACTCTACATACTTGAACATATACACATATTTTGTTGAGTTAAATAAAAATAACTTTTAACTCACATAGCATTGATTGATTTATCTATCCTATATTGTGGGTTATCTGTTGATTGAGAGACACCTTGTCACGCAACGATTGTTATTCGGGTTTGATTAGCAAACAAGTACCAAACCTCTCTATCATCATTGTGATTAAATCTTGCTAATCACGAGCAAGACAAAGATATGCAAAGAGAAAAAGAAAATGGTCCAGAGAAGGTGCACATAGGGTTTACAGTGGACACATCCACGACATCTTTAACCTTGAGTTATTTTTGAACTATTTGTGAAAGTTATAGCTCTTCTCAATTTACGAGACAAGTATAATGGACAGTCTTAAGCAAGGAACTAGGAGATTCACAAAATCAAAAACCTACATTCTCTATAAGTCTGGACTTATTCCCATTTCACATGAATCTGTCAGCAAAAGAATATGGGTGCAATCTGTAGAGAACTTGGATTTTCTGGGATTTTTCGTAGATCGATTTGATCTGTTGTTCTCATTTTTCTTTTGCATAGCATAACCGTGGGCCTCTTTGGCCTCTTTTAAACCAATAGCAACATCAGTCTACTATTTGGCTTATTTTGTAGAGCTGGGTTATTTGAGTAGATTTTCCTTAGAAGATCTTTATTTTGCATTTGCATTTTTAGAACATGCATTCCTTATTATGCCTTATTTTTTATAGGATTTTTGTTACATCAGGTATCAAGAGTGTACATGTATAAAATGTGACTTTCAGATACATGTACAAGGCAAGTTTTCTTACCAAACTTAAAGAAAATAAGTTATTCTTGAACTTAGATCATTGGATTTTGCTTAACCAGATATTCAGAGTCACTTCCTTTCCTTGCTAGAGATTGAAATGGTCCCAAGTACAAGAAAACTAAGTTGAACTAGGATGTAAAGTATAGTTTGTTCAATAATCAATCAAGAGTAAAAGAGTGTTATAGCTATCAAGATGATCTATTGAGATACATATTTCGGTTGTCGCATAAAATTAACAGAACGCAAGGAATTAAGTCTAAAATAAATATAAAGAACCCCAATACTTAAACCTAATAAAGTCCTATGAAATAAAGTGGAGTAAGGTCTTCTTAGTCTAAGCCTAAACTTGTAAAAACTAGACTTCAAATCCCAAAGAGTTAGGAGAAAACTAGTAAAATGTTTTTGCATTTTTGAAAAATATTTGCTTTTCTTATAAAAAGTGCTAATTTTTAAAAATGAGGATTTTTAAACATTCCAAAAAAATTATATTATCTACATGATTATGTATTCTGTCATGTATCCAAAAATCGTTAAAAAATAAAAATATATAAAACACAAAAGTCACAAAACCCTAAAAATCATATAAAATTAGTAACAATTAAAGGAAAAATCCAAGAATTCATCTTTATATTTGTGATTTTTTTATTTTATATACATTGTCTAATAAAATTAGTTTTCAGCAAATTTTGGACATATTTGTATTTATTAAACTCAAAACAATATCTAATATTTATTCTATCCACTGTTTTGTATATTTCAATTCCTAAAAAGACAATAAAATTTATAAAAATTCTCCACAAATCACCAAAAACATAGAAATTATTTGAAAAAACATTTTCTAAATTTTGAATATATTTTGACTTATACATAAATATAAATATGTGTATTATCTATTAAATTCATATTACTTATATAATATATGTAATATCAATATTTATATATAATTAAAAAATATATAATTAAAATTTTAAACATAAACAATTTAAAACCCATAAAAATAAATATAATTAGAAACCCACATAAAACAAAAAAAGCTAGAAAAATAAAAATAATTATTTTAAATTAGTAATAATTACTAATAATTATTACATACACTCCATTTGCTCTTTAGGGTTCGACACTCTACATACTTGCACATATGCACATATTTTGTAGAGTTAGATAAAAATAAATTTTAACTCACATAGTAGTGATTGATTTATCTTTCCTATAAAGTGGGTTACCTGTTGATTGAGAGACATTTAGTCATGCAATGATTGCTAATCGTCTTTGATTAGTAGACCAGTGCAAAACCTCTCTTTGAAGGACATGGAAAAATCCTTAAACGCATCATGGAAGTGTGAGGATCGCATCATATGCGATCAAGAGTGACTAGTCGCACTAGTTGCTCGAGGCAGCGGAATTTAAAAAAATTTAATGCGATGAAATCACATGATCCAAGAACACTTCTCAGAACGTTTTATCTAAACCACAAACAAGTATCAGGTTTACCTCTTGAAGCATGGTTGCGATTGAGTCTCTAAACGAAGAGACCTCATGTCTCAAGTCTGATCCGACGTAGGAGACACTTGGGAGCGTGTTGATGAAATGTGTGCTTCTCGCATATCGTGATGATGATCCAGTCGGCCAATCTCCTGATCTAGTCACACGAGATCTGATGTCTTCTTCACGAGCGAGGCGTACTGAAGGAGACTGACGAAGCGAAAATCTACCCTTTTAATATCAAATAATTGACGTTTTCGTTGCAGTCGGATAGATCCGCGTCGATCAAAAATTACTGCACGGCTCGATTAATCGTCGAATAAATTAACGCGCGGTTTTATGTTTATTTAGCCTGGGCAAGCCCCAGGGTCGACTCAAGGAGGCAAAGGAACAACTCGGGATCAAGTTAGATGGATTAGATTACGGTTTTCCAAGTGGTACTTTTTTGTAAATTTTTTATGCAATATAAATGCCAATGCACAAATATGAATTGGATTAAGTTATTAAGAAAATAACCGATTTAGCCAAAATTAATTTTAATGTGAAATTAATCCAAAATGACCAAATTGTATTTTTTCTATAAACTTAATCCAACAATGAATGCAAATATATTTTTTTGGAATTTTTGGTTGTAAAATGTATAAATGAAAAATGCAAACTTTTTGGGATTTTTATATAAATTTTCATGCAAATGAGATGCAAAAATTATGAAAAAATTAGTGGAAGTTAAAAATGATGAAATGAAGCCACATTAATATTTTTGGAATTTTCTGACACTTTTTTATTTTTTTATGAATTTTTTACTTAAAACAGAGCGACTGCGGGTATTTAATTCCTAATAAATCCACGAAATCAAATTATCCAGGGAGCTATTTATCTCAAATAGAATGTTAATAAGGAATGAAAGAGCTTTGAAATTTCTCAAAAATCTGATTCGTGGAATAAATTAAAAATCATTTACAGAAATCACTCTATGATTTATTTAATACACAAGACAACTCCTAATTGAACGAAATTTGCATAATAATTAAAGAACACTTAGAGGCATCATTCACAATTTTTTCATAATTTTTGGACTAAGAAATAAATACATGCGAATTTCAGAGCTAAAATGGGTAAAAAATTACTCAATTTCAATGTCTGAATTTTAATAAATTATCAAATGCTCACAAAAATGCAAATAAATAGCCAAGAGATAAAGATTTACTTGTTCTATAATGTGCTATTTTTTGATTAAAAATTGATGCAAAACGAATGTCCAAAATAACGCTCAAACGTAGGGGTGATAATGCAATACTGAAATTAAAAAAACTTAACAAAACTAGTACAGGAATACATCTGCAATTAAGAAAACTTAAAATAATAAAATTGCAATTTTCCGAAAATAAAATAAAGACTGGACCTTTTCTTTCTTTCTCCCTAAGCTAGGGCACGCACGGTGGGAAGTGGGGCACTCGGCGTCGACGACCGCGCGTGCATGTGGTGGGCTGCGCACGGCGCGTGGAGGGCGGCGATGGAGTGCGGTCACGCGCGGCTAACGGCGGGAGGGACACGGCGCCGAGGGGGCGGAGGTGGTGACCTGCGGAGATCGGGCACGGGGTGGCCGACGCGCGGTTGCACTGGCGCTGGGGACTGGCGGGCGGAGTGCGCGGCCGAAGGTGGTTGCCGTGCGCGAGCGGCTGGGTGGCCGCGCAGCAGCAGGGCGAGCGCGTGAGGGGGGAGGCTTGGTGGCCTGGAGGGCGGCGACGGCGAGGATGAAGGCGGCGCGATGCGCTGGAGGTTGGTGGAAGGCGGCTGCGCGATGGCGAGCGGTGGGTCACCGCAGCACCCGCGGGGGCCTCGCGCGAGGGGCAGCTGCTGGATGGCTCGCGGACGGAGGTCAGTGCGGCGGCACCGACGTCGGGCGGTCAGAGAAGTTGCTGGTGGCCGAAGGGTGCGCGGGCGTTCAACCGCGCGGAGGAAGATGGTGGGGGGGACGCACAGCGGCTGGAGGTGGTGGAGTTGGGATGCGTGAGGGCGAGGGCAGCTGTACGCTGCCGGAGGGCGTCGCTCGAGGCGCTGGAGGTCGGTGGAACGCCGGCCAGGACCTGCAAAATTATATTTTTTTTGTATTTTGTTTTTTTTAATATTTTTTTAGTTTTTTTTAACAGTGGATGGATATGTGAAGAGGGAGATGATTAGGATGGTGATGATGGTTGTTGTGTTGAAGTCATGTAGAGAAGCAATGAAGATGTCTTTGTAAAAGAAATGAATGAGGTGATGTGATGTGTGTGATGGTGAAAAATGTGGTGTAATGTGGTGATTGTGATTATGATCAACAAGAAAAAGAAAATTGTTAGATAAAATAAAATAAATAGATGAGATAGAAGATACTTACCTGTGATTCGTCAAAAGTGAAGCCGCGGTGTGCGACATTCGGTTGTGGCCTCGATCCGACTTGACAAAAATCGGAGAAGGTATACAGCTTGGATGCGGTTGCGACGAGGTCGATTTCTCTACCTCAGATCTCGCCAAATACGATGGAAACCGTCGTCGCGTCGAAGATTAATCGGTCGCTGTCACCGTTGAGCAGGCTGAGCTGGTGGTTCCTTTTCTCTCTCGATTATGGCGGATGGAGAAAAATGGTGGAGGATGATGTGAATATAAAGGAAGAGAGGGAAGTTGGAGAAGGATGGAGAGAGTGGGGTAGTGGGGAAGGTGGAGGCTTGGAGTAGGGAGTAAGAAAAGAAGTGGTAAAAGGGGATAAAATAAATATAATAATATAATAATATAATATGCTACTAAAAATAATTAAAATAGTAATAATAAAATATTAATAATAATAAATACGAAAATAATAAAATAAATTCGAAAATAAAGAAAATGGGGTGACATGTGGCGGCTACAGGAGCTGCCACATGTCGCTCCCAGAAAATTCAAAGATTAAATGTAAACAAAATCAAAAAGAAATAACAAAAGGGATTAAATCAAAAAGTGGTCAACACGAAAGTTGCTCGTCTCGATGAGATCTACAACTTTCGTGAAGGTCCGAAAATCAAATAAGATCATCTATACAAAATGTATTTTAGGGTGGTACCTTATAGATATAAAATACCGCATTTTATCTTTTGTAATATTTTTGTAATTTTTCAATAAGAGAAAAATCAAAATAAAAATAGAGAAAATATAAAAAGAATAGTTACAACTTAATCTAATTTTTTTGGATTTTTAATAATTAGGAAAATGAAATGTTAAATACAGGGGTAAAACGATCATTGTGTACAATGTACAAAAGGGGTCCAAAACCCAAGTTTTGCATACGAGCTCCGATTTTAATGAAATTGGTCTTGTTTCGAAGGTCTTTAAATGTATATTACTTTAAAAGTGAGTAGACCTTATTCGGAGGTTGTATGAGAGAGATATGCGTATTTTAAGCTTCATGGCTTCAAACTTGGATTGGGATTTTATTGGTCAATTTTACAAGTCAGTATTTTTTGGATATTTTTCCTTTATTAGTGTTAGTCATATATACACTATGGAGTTGATTTTATTGGATTTGAAGTTAGTATAAAATATATACAAATAGGGTATTTTAGCTAATATACAGGTGAATATTTACAAGTGAAATTGGCTTCTTATTTAATGCAAATATGAATGCTAAAATGCAGATATTATGCTTGCGTGCATGAATGCTATTTATGCAATATAACTGGAAATATGCTGCTATTTACTCGGGAACAAAGCTCTATTTTCAACTTTTAGAGTGATGAATCACAGATTCATCAACCCCATATACTTAAACCTTGCTCGTCCCCTAGCAACTAAATGAAATGCAAGAGTGAAATGATTTTGGATTCCATACCAAGGTCATGAACAAAAGTTGAAAATGGAGCTTGACTCGACCTTTGGATTAATTGTGTGGCGGAACCTTATTGGAACCTGAACTTAAGACCTAACAGACTTCAAGTTCCACAAGTCTTCTATTCAAGACGCCTCAATAGTCAGGTCAGAACAAATCCTCAAACGCAAATTTCTGATGACTATGATTCTTACTTGTACTGTGTAAGTGAGATATAGCTCTTCACATCAGAAATGACTCGGAACCAGCCTCCTCTAACAAGGTAACTCAATAACCCGGTTCAGTAACTCTTTCCTCGAGGAGCGGGGTATTCCCTTCTAAGTTCAATTGCGACCAGCTCAAGAGGAGGGGGTGGAGAAAAGAATGGACGGTAGCCAGTGTAGCTACCTATCCTGGGATGCCTGACCAGTGTAGCCAAGTCATCCAGCTGCATTTTCTTTACTAATATACATACTCCGACAGGCAATATTTTTTTTGTTTTGGCCTGTCTATTTTTTCTGGAGTTCTTGCATTTTTTCTTTTTTTTTCTTTTTTTGGGAACTATATACAAGGTGCAGCATGTACATCAGGAGTTTTTCCTCTTGAGCCAGTAGACTATCCCTCTTTTGAAGCATTATTGCAACCCACAATATCTTGTCCTTAGATGTCAACACCGCCAGAGTAGGTTGAGATGCACTACCCTCCCTAGAGGAGGACAGATATTTCCACTCGTGTGCTACTCCAAGCTAAAGGATTCTACCTCCTCACCACCTCATCAATGAAGAGCTACGTGCATTGTGCTTGTCCAAGTTAGGTCATTATCTAAAAGAATCCTGCGTATCCACGAGATATTCTACTTAGACTAATCAAGATGACATGTGAACATAGACTTGCGGACTCAAAGAATTATGTCACTTGAGATGAGAAATCTTAACTCCAGTTCCTATAAGGTTCCTCTGAAAATTAGGTGCATTAAAGTCAAATCAGGTCCATCCTCAATATCTACTCATAACTTGGTTCAGAACCCACTAGCTTTTCACTTTGCATATGCAAGATATGCAGATGAGATGCAGATGGCATGCTATGTAGATGAATGTAAATGCAAGACTCTTTTTCTTTTTCCTTTTTTTTGAATGCAAGGATGATATGAAAGAGTAAACAAGAAGCCTATTTTTTTGTTTTGTTTTTTTTTTGTTTTTTTGTTTTTTTTCAAAACATTGGTATACCTCCTATGTTACAACAATTTACAAGAGTTTTATAAGTATTATACAAATTATACAAGTGTTATACAATATACAAGTATACATTTTTTTTACAAAAGTTTTACAAGTATTATACAACGAGTAAAAAATTTTTTTTCAATTTTTACCCACCCGTAATTATTGCAAAAATATATACAAAAGTACGCGAAAATACACGAAAGTACGAGCTATGGGTAAAGTATATATGTAATATATACACGCCCCCCTATACTTAGCGTGTGCTATGTCCTCAGAGCACGAAAAGCGAGGAAAAATACATAGCTCGTGCTAAGCGTAGGAGAGCTAAAATAACAAAAAAGTAAAGAAGTCGCTCCGCCCCCCTATACTTAGGCTCTGGCATCCTAAGTGTAGAAGAAGATCAAAAATGGGGCGAGCGAGGGTAAGAGGGGAAATGGAGGAATATATACACGGCGGACATCGGTCCCCCCTATACTTAGGCTCTGGTCAGCCTAAGTATAGGACAGGAGTGAGTGTGAGAACCGATGAGATCTAGGGGATGTACAATGAATAGATGCAGGTCCAGGGCGAGTGATTCGAATCACTGAGGAGGGAGGAAAAATATATACAAGGAGAATTGAGAATATACAAAGATTAAGAAGGTTTGTGACGAACCTTCTTGCGGACGCGAGGAGGTGGACAATATACATATGTGTCGCTATCGGAATCGTCCTCAGATGAATAATAGTGAGGTGTAGGGATCGTCCAACGCGGGTCGACACATGCATGCTTGCTTAGATAAGGCTTAAGAACAGCCGAACTGAGCTCACTCATATAAATCACCTTATCTGGACCAGATGAGGACTCTTCTGAAAATTCCTTCTCTGGTGTGTTGAAGGAAATTTTCTTAGTCGGTTTTCTAGAACCTGAATCATTGAGAGGGAGTGGAGAGCGATGCGCCTTGAGAGGTTCGGGGAAACACCTCGAGGAATCAATTCTCGACTTCTTCTCACTAGATAGCCGACTAGAAGAGGGAGCAACCGTGTTTTTAAGTGGAGTCAATTTTGTCTAGGTTGTTTCCTTAGAAGGCTCGGGTCGTGGTGTGGTACTGACTATGGGTTCCTCATCAGACGAGTCACCATAAAGATTGTAATATTCCTGAAGGGTCGGCACATGTCTCGGGAAGGTTCTAGTGGTCTCAGTCGACTTGGCATTATTGGGCTCTTGTGTCGGATCATCGAAATGATCAAGGCAATCCATAAAGGTCGTGTCCGACTCAATGTCAGCTTCTGGTCGTGAGTCCTCCTTAGAAGCTGTCACGGTGGTGGTGCAAGAAGTTGAGAAGGTGTGGAGAGTCTCTGAACCAATGGTCGTCCGAACAGTCGGTCTCTCATGTGTAGCAGAGAGGTGGGACTCATCTACCTCTCGATAGTCACGACTGCTAGCGGATGTGCGGGTCATCTGAGAGTAAAGTGTATCAAAGATCGGGTGAGGTCGGAGTGCTCCCAATGCTGAAAAATCGATTTCCCGAGTCTCGCAATCTATAGTCGCCTTAGCTAAGGCTAAGAACGGCTTCCCGAGAATAATTGGAGAATGGGAAAACTCTCCTCGGTGCTCGATATCAATGATCGTGAAGTCCACCTGGAGTAGAGCACCTTGGAAAGTAACGATGACTGCAATGTTTCCTCTCGACTGTTTGATGGATCGATCAGCCAGCTGAACGATCTCTCTCGATTTTCTGATTGGCCTGAGTTTGAGCTTGTCAAACACAGAGGTTGGGAGGATATTTATCGGTGAGTCATCATCGATTCTCGCATGGGTGAAGATGGTGTCTTTGATTTCACACTCAACTCCGGGCAACCGCTTCACTCTACGGCTCTTGTTCTTTCTCCCCATCACCAAGGAGGTGGTCATAGACACTATGTGTCTTTCAGTCCTTGTTCTCTTATTACCCGACCTCTTGGGCATCATTTACTTCTCACAAATCGTTTGAGGTCGGGAAAGTGATCTATGGCATTTATTAAGGGAAGATTAAAAATCAGTTCTTCATCGAGTGCTTCCCTTAGGGCAGGATCCAATTTTTTTAGGTATTTTCATTTTCAATTTTTATGTGATTTTTTGGTTTTTCAATTATTTGGTGTTTTGGATAGATGAATGATCAGACTCTGGATTGGAGGGTAAGGGGTTAGTAGAAGAGGAAGATAGAATGGACTCCAGTTGTACAAACGATGTGGGTTCCCTGATGCTTGCTCGGTTTTCAACATCGGATCTACTTACTTCCTTCTCCACTTTCATACCTAGGCTGGCAGATATTGAGTTCAATATTTCCATGACATCTCTCAACTCATTACCAAATGATTCATTTTTCTTAATAATTCTAGAGATGTCATCCACCACAATATTCTCATGACAAATCATGGGAGAGTTCTGCTCAATTGGAGGGTACTACTGAGATATTGGGGTCTCATACTCAACATACCTAGACTTCGGCATGTAATGCTGGATTGAATATGGACCATCCAAATGGCAAATACTGGTCGGAGCCTCATATGATAAAACGGGGACTGATAAGTCTAGCTCACGAGTCCAATCTTGTGAATGTATAGGCTCTCCGAATGAAGGCTGGTTAATGGAATCTTGATCACTAAAGTCAATCAAGTCTGCGAAATCATGATGTACAAGCCTCTCCATTCGGGTTGTTTGATCGACCAAGTTATGCCCTAAGGTCAAGTCGGGATGTTTATATGTAACTGGTGGTATGGTCCCTACTTGAGGTGAGAATGAATAATGTGGAGGCATATAATTTTTCCAATCATCTATCTCAGCAGTGGCTTGCTCTTCATTTGATTCGTTGATTCCTGCAAGCTCTCGAGAATAAGGACAGTCATCCCAAGATGGAAGTGGATCTGGAGTGTGGGAATATGGAGTAGGTGAGAAATGCGAAGAAGTGGAGAAGTCAGTCGAAGTTCTGACTTCGAAATCGGGTTGAGGTGAAACCGACCACGGGTAAGGGTCTACCGTGGATGGCGGAGGATGCATGGAAGAAGAGGAAGGTGAAGATGAATGGTATATGGTCGAGGAGAATTGACCAGAGGTCACAAGGTATGTGGACCAATATCCCGACATCTTGAAAAGGAAAGGGAGAAGATTGAGGTAGAAAATACGCAATTACACAGGATACACACACAGACAAACTCAAAGACAAACGCAAGAGCAAACCCCGAGTTCACACTCAACACGGTGAAAGACTCGAAATCGAGTCCAATTAATCTTGTAGATTTTAAGTGTGATTTTAAGCAAGATAGCAAGGATTAGCGGCCTATAGGGAAGTCGGCTCAAAGCCGGATGCGTCTTTTCTGTTTAACCTGTCGCTAAGATACTGCCGGTCCCTCCTTTCTTCGCTCCTATCCTAAGTCGATGGATTCAAAGACCACACCCCTATCTACCTGCAAGCAGGCGGAGGCTGACAAGGCCGGAACTTCACTCCAGGGGGTTACTGGCAGCTTGTCGCAAAGTACCGCAATTTCACCCCTATCTACCTGAGACAGGCGGAGGCTACTTGGTACTAGTCAGTGAATCTGAAATTATTCGACTTGTGATATTTGCTAGGATCAGTTGGAACGTGATATGGAAGGCAGGGATTTGGGCTCTGCCTTAAAGTGTTCACACACACTCAAGTACCCTCACTCAGCCTAAAAACAAGGTCGGGGTTAATCTCCCGCAAACAAGGGTTAATTTTAGTCAATTTTTTTTGGTCAATAATGTTAGCAGTCCCGGTTTTAAGTTAAGCTATCACTGATTTAGTCCAATCCACACAGCACGTCTATCGTACAGTCCCAATTTCCTTTTACTTAAGTTTGTAAAACCAAGAGAGAGAAATCGAGAAAAGCCGAGGCACGAAAATCGATGATGCTTATGCTGAGTGAAGAATACTTACAGTGATCCCTTCACTTTTATGCAGGATGCAGAACAGAATTGAAAACTTTTATACTACATGCAAATGCAGACGACAAAATCCGCTCCTAGACATGCAGTTCTATTAGCGAGTGAATAACTGATTATATTTGGCTAAGTCCTGCGGTCTAAGTGTGTCTTTTATGTGAAGTTTGGTCCTAAATATTACGAGCACAAGCAAACCCTAGAGTGACTCGAGGAGCCGCTAGTGCAAGCCTATTCTAAAAATTCAAACCACACAGCAGACAGGGACACAGTTTCACTATGTTTACACTCGCGAGAACCCAAACGAGAACCGGTGTAAATGCAGACACTTTTGTTTTTTTTTGTTTTTTTATGTTACAAAAATCTTTTTGACGTCCAACAGCCGACTTAATCCAAGAATCGTCGGCCTCCGATGCACTTCGAGATGCGTCGACTTCAAGAAAGCAGCTCCAAGTCCACTGGGCCCTCGCACAAAAAGATATAAAAAATGTCAGTGAGAGAGATAAAAAAATTAAAAAAAAATAATTGAAGAAAAAAATGGAATAATTACAAGGTGGTTCGGGAATCAGACTACCCGAGTGACTAGAAAACCTAAATCTAATTTTCTAAAGTGATCCTAAGTTGTTTGCCTCCCCGGCAACGGCGCCAATTGACGAAGCGAAAATCTACCATTTTAATATAAAATAATTGACGTTTTCTTTGTAGTCGGATAGATCCGCGTCGATCAAAAATTACTGCACGGCTCGATTAATCGTCGAATAAATTAACGTGCGGTTTTATGTTTATTTAGCCTGGGCAAGCCCCAGGGTCGACTCAAGGAGGCAAAGGAACAACTCGGGATCAAGTTAGATGGATTACATTGTGGTTTTCCAAGTGGTATTTTTTTGTAAATTTTTTATGCAATATAAATGCCAATGCACAAATATGAATTGGATTAAGTTATTAAGAAAATAACCAATTTAGCCAAAATTAATTTTAATGTGAAATTAATCCAAAATGACCAAATTGTATTTTTTTCTATAAACTTAATCCAACAATGAATGCAAATGTATTTTGTTTGGAATTTTGGATTTTAAAATGCACAAATGAAAAATGCAAACTTTTTTAGGGTTTTTATATAAATTTTCGTGCAAATGATATGCAAAAATTATGAAAAAATTAGTGGAAGTTAAAAATGATGAAATGAAGCTACATTAATATTTTTGGAATTTTCTGACATTTTTTGATTTTTTTATGAATTTTTTACTTAAAACAGAGCAACTGCGGGTATTTAAATTCCTAATAAATCTACGAAATCAAACTATCCAGGGATCTATTTATCTCAAATAGATAATAAGGAATGAAAGAGCTTTGAAATTTCTCAAAAATCTGATTCGTGGAATAAATTAAAAATCATTTACAGAAATCACTCTATGATTTATTTAATACACAAGACAACTCCTAATTGAACAAAATTTGGATAACAATTAAAGAACACTTAGAGGCATCATTCACAATTTTTTCATAATTTTTAGAGCAAGAAATAAATACATGCGAATTTCAGAGCTAAAATGGGTAAAAAATTACTCAATTTCAATGTCTGAATTTTAATAAATTGTCAAATGCTCACAAAAATGCAAATAAATAGCCAAGAGATAAAGATTTAGTTGTTCTACAATGTGCTATTTTTTTGATTAAAAATTGATGCAAAATGAATGTCCAAAATAACGCTCAAACGTAGGGGTGATAATGCAATATTGAAATTAAAAAAACTTAACAAAACTAGTACAGGAATACATCTGCAATTAAGAAAACTTAAAATAATAAAAGTGCAATTTTCACGAAAATAAAATAAAGACTGGACCTTTTCTTTCTTTCTCCCCAAGCTAGGGCACGCACGGTGGGAAGTGGGGCACTCGGCGTCGACGGCCGCGCGCGCAGGCGGTGGGCTGCGCGCGGCGCGTGGAGGGCGGCGATGGAGTGCGGTCACGCGCGGCCAACGGCGGGAGGGACACGGCGCCGAGGGGGTGGAGGTGGTGACCTTCGGAGATCGGGCGCGGGGTGGCCGACGCGCGGTTGCACTGGCGCTGGGGACTGGCGGGCGGAGTGCACAGCCGAAGGTGGTTGCCGTGCGCGAGCGGCTAGGTGGCCGCGCAGCAGCAGGGCGAGCGTGTGAGGGGGGAGGCGTTGGCGGCCTGGAGAGCGGCGACGGCGAGGATGAAGGCGACGCGATGCGCTGGAGGTCGGTGGAAGGCGGCTGCGCGATGGCGAGCGGTGGGTCACCGCAGCGCGCGAGGGGCAACTGCTGGATGGCTCGCGGACGGAGGTCAGTGCGGCGGCACCGACGTCGGGCGGTCAGAGAAGTTGCTGGTGGCCGAAGGGTGCGCGGGCGTTCAACCGCGCGGAGGAAGATGGTGGGGGGGACGCACAGCGGCTGGAGGTGGTGGCGTTGGGACGCGTGAGGGCGAGGGCAGCTGTACGCTGCCGGAGGGCGTCGCTCGAGGCGCTGGAGGTCGGTGGAACGCCGGCCAGGACCTGCAAAATTATATTTTTTTGTATTTTGTTTTTTTTAATATTTTTTTAGTTTTTTTTAACAGTGGATGGATATGTGAAGAGGGAGATGATTAGGATGGTGATGATGGTTGTTGTGTTGAAGTCAGTAGAGAAGCAATGAAGATGTCTTTGTAAAAGAAATGAATGAGGTGATGTGATGTGTGTGATGGTGAAAAATGTGGTGTAATGTGGTGATTGTGATTATGATCAACAAGAAAAAGAAAATTGTTAGATAAAATAAAATAAATAGATGAGATAGAAGATACTTACCTGTGATTCGTCAAAAGTGAAGCCGCGGTGTGCGACATTCGGTTGTGGCCTCGATCCGACTTGACAAAAATTGGAGAAGCTATACAGCTTGGATGCGGTTGCGACGAGGTCGATTTCTCTACCTCGGATCTCGCCAAATACGATGGAAACCGTCGTCGCGTCGAAGATTAATCGGTCGCTGTCACCGTTGAGCAGGCTGAGCTGGTGGTTCCTTTTCTCTCTCGATTATGGCGGATGGAGAAAAATGGTGGAGGATGATGTGAATATAAAGGAAGAGAGGGAAGTTGGAGAAGGATGGAGAGAGTGGGGTAGTGGGGAAGGTGGAGGCTTGGAGTAGGGAGTAAGAAAAGAAGTGGTAAAAGGGGATAAAATAAATATAATAATATAATAATATAATATGCTACTAAAAATAATTAAAATAGTAATAATAAAATATTAATAATAATAAATACGAAAATAATAAAATAAATTCGAAAATAAAGAAAATGGGGTGACATGTGGCGGCTCCAGGAGCTGCCACATGTCGCTCCCAGAAAATTCAAAGATTAAATGTAAACAAAATCAAAAAGAAATAACAAAAGGGATTAAATCAAAAAGTGGTTAACATGAAAGTTGCTTGTCTCGATGAGATCTACAACTTTTGTGAAGGGCCGAAAATCAAATAAGATCATCTATACAAAATGTATTTTTGGGTGGTACCTTATAGATATAAAATACCGCATTTTATCTTTTGTATTTTTTTGTAATTTTTTAATAAGAGAAAAATCAAAATAAAAATAGAGAAAATATAAAAAGAATAGTTACAACTTAATCTAATTTTTTAGATTTTTAATAATTAGGAAAATGAAATGTTAAAATACAGGGGAAAAACGGTCATTATGTACAATGTACAAAAGGGGTCCAAAACCCAAGTTTTGCATACGAGCTCCGATTTTAATGAAATTAGTCTTGTTTCGAAGGTCTTTGAATGTATATTACTTTAAAAGTGAGTAGACCTTATTCGGAGGTTGTATGAGAGAGATATGTGTATTTTAAGCTTCATGGCTTCAAACTTGGATTGGGATTTTATTGGTCAATTTTACAAGTCTGTATTTTTTGGATATTTTTCCTTTATTAGTGTTAGTCATATATACACTATGGAGTTGATTTTATTGGATTTGAAGTTAGTATAAAATATATACAAATAGGGTATTTTAGCTAATATACTGATGAATATTTACAAGTGAAATTGGCTTCTTATTTAATGCAAATATGAATGCTAAAATGCAGATATTATGCTTGTGTGCATGAATGCTATTTATGCAATATAACTGGAAATATGCTGCTATTTACTCAGGAACAAAGCTCTATTTTCAACTTTTAGAGTGATGAATCACATATTCATCAGAGACGGAGATCCACGAGCAAATGATCCGGCAGCATAACGTCAACGTTGCGGTGATGGCGACTCTCTCTAGGGCTCCATGGTGGACGGTCACAATGAGAGAGAGAGAGAGTTGGCATTTAGAGATAGAGAGAGAATATGAAGTTTTAAATCATATCTCTTGAAGAGCAAGGGGTGCTCCCTCTTATATAGCATTTTGGGAATCCTAGATCACAATCAATGGACTTGATTTGTGCTTCTTTTAATGGTCACGATTTTGTTATAAAAATACAACAACAATTAATTTAATCTACATTAAGATATGTACTAAACAATCAATATAAATTAATCCCAAATTAAATCAATCAAGCATGGAGATTATGGAATGGAGATTACCTCCTTCCATAATATGGGAGTGGACGGCCACCCTTTCCTAATGGGAGTTGGTGGTCGTCCACCCTCCCAATTGGGAAGGAGCCAATCTCATGTAATCTCATGGATTACATTATTCCATGGAAATACCCAAGATTTACAACAGTTGTTATAAAGTATTCTACAAAAATAATTCATAATTATTTTGTGAATATTGCAATCTTGTCATTGGAAACTTGTGAATCACATTCACAACCCAAAATAAAATGTGATTTACATTGTCAATTAATTATCCAATGTGAATCCAATTCACATCAATAATTAATCACAAAATATAAATTATCATAGGCTCTCTCTAATACATTATAAATCACATTTACATTATATATGAATAATTTGGATAGGTGCTATCCACATTATTCATATCCATAATAATTAAATCACATTTAATTCATCTTGGATCTCTATTCTTATGTATCCAAATGATTTGAATCACATTCACATTATTTACATCTTTGATAATTAAATCACATTTAATTATCTTATATAACTTTCCTTATAATATTAATCAATTCATATTATTCATTATAATTAAATCACATTTAATTATCAATTTTCTCAATGCTCTGATACATATATCAATAATAAAATTATCCTTGAACTCTTTCAAGGATAATCTGCTTTCTCCGTGGATACTTCGAGATAAGGACAGGGCGATTGTATTGTTCCACATATAGTGACTTGGATATTGAGATCACATCTCAAATCCAGATCTTGCGGACCACTCATAGATGCTTGATTAAATCAAAAACGCAAATCTAATCTTCTCATTGCATCTGAATCACATTCAGATCAATGTCCAACATTTGGACCAAGATCAGATCACTTCTCTACTGAGAGGAGTCACTAAAATCCGGACCCGTTTCATCACTCCCTAGGAATGGAAGCATCATGGTTATACAATCGTTTATGATCGCATCACCCTCAGGTATTCCTAATAACTGTACATCCAGCATACTGGAAGACTCGGAGGAAACCTGAAGTATTACATCAATTTTACATTATCTACTTCAGGGATTTATCATTAAGTTTGTCATTTGACTATTGGGAGTTGGTATTGATCATATACTTTCCAAAATCATATATCATACCCATGTGTTAATCATATACTTTCCAAAAGCATATATCAAACCAACAAATTAAGTCAAGCTTCCAAAGCGAGATGACCGTGCACGGAATTCGATCTATCCCAATATCTCATGAGTAAGCTCATCTTCCGGTTCAGTAAATGAACATGTATGATCCCTTTGAGAGATTGTATTACTCATATGCCCTTGTATACACACCGACGTGTCGTTGTATAGACCTTGATAAGGTCATCAACCTATTGGTCTGCCAAATGTACATACTCAGACATATAGTTACACATCTGTCTCTGGTCAGAGGATGCGTGCCTATATCGTGACAGAATACGACATAGGTCTTTGGTCATCTCGATCTCGTTAAGTCAACTCTTTGACCTAACTAATCTGACACCTCTGAATCTCTATTCCTATGGAGAGGACCTACACAAGAGATCGGTCAGATATCATCCTCTAGAGAAAAGGATTGTCGTCTCCTTCTCATGCTGGAGATCTTCTCTTAATAATCATTTGACGGTGCTTGATGAGACCTCAATCTAACTCTTTAGAAATTCATCCAAGAACCAGCATCTATGATTCAACAATTGAATCAACATGTGTATGATCATTAAGATTGTCATGGTACATAACCCTAATTGTACTAATGGACCTATTATGCTAATTATTTATTCTTCATCTCAGATCAGGGAATGATATTTGCAATAACATTTATTGCATAATGGCTCATCGTGGGCTCGTATGTCCAACAATCTCCCACTAACCCAAAGAGTTATTACTGGGTTGATCTTTATACACACACTCATGTGACAATCATAGGATATTTAGAAAAATAGCTAGGTAAGCTAATCAATCACTCTGTTCCCGAGAGACTATGCCAAGTCCTTTTACAGCACCTGCATATCTCCTAGTAATGGTGTTCGCATCTAATGTGAATGTTACATCTTACGCAACCAATAATCAGTCTTGTTTGTTATAGTGTCTAACTCATTAATCATTATAAACAGTATGTAATTTCCATTATCCTTATCAGAATACCCTTATTCCCAGAGATCTCTATCTCCTAAGTTATCTGCAGTTAAGACCTTTTAGATCTCTATCTATAAAGTCTTAATTTCTTGAAGATAAGACTTTGAGATCACTATCTCAAAAGTCTTATCATCTTTCAAGATATTGTTATTACTGCAATCACGTATTTTATTTCCATGGTAGGATTAGTAATAGTTTATTATTCCAATTACATGCTGGACTTATGGCTTTTGTACACATCTTAGTATACACAAAGATTCCTATAGCTAATGCACTAGGGCATGTAGCTTTTCACATCCTCAACTCTTTGAGGTGCTATATAGAGGTCAACACCATATCTTAAGGGAAGGAATCCTTACTTGGGGTTTTCCAAAAAATGGAATATGTCAAAGGTGTACCACTAATGTGACGGTTCCAATGTCCCCTTCTCTTTGCTTCTGAATAACTTCAGAACTAAGATCAAAGAGGTATCCTTGTGATCATATCTCAAGGTATGGAACAACCAGATTATAAAACACTTATTATCATCCTTATATCATTCCTAATGATTAGATATTATCTACATTTATCATGATGAACACAATGGCACTCCCACAAAGCTTGACACGGTTCAACAAGATTATGTTGAGAAATCATAATATTTATAATTTCATCAAATCTAGTATTCCAACTACAAGAAGCTTATTTGAGACCATGATGAATCTCGTGTTCATCATTTTAAATTTGGTCAATTAGGCTCTATTTCTCAAAATTCATGTGCATTTAATAATTAATATCAAATAATTAGCATTCATACATGTGTAGCATTCATCATGCATAATTGCATTAAAAATTCCAAGTGTAAATTGGCCTAAAAAGTAGTTAACTTCCACAATTTTCAGTTACTTCATCATGACTCTGATTAACCCCAAACCACTCCATCGTGTAGATATCACTAATAAGAACAAAAGAAAAAAAATTACTAACTCAAATAAGTGTCAAATAATTCCAAAGTCTAATTTCGCATCTGACGGACTAAAATGTGCATATCTTCCTCATATAGTATTCGATTTTTGTCTACACACTTTTAAAGTACTCCATTTTCAAATACCTTCAAATAAAGATCAATTTCATAAACTTCGGAGCTCATATGTGAAAGTTGAGTTTTGGGCCTCTTTTGCGCACTTTAGCTTTTTGCTATTTTTGACCAGAATTTTTATGTACATAATTAACCCTTTTAATTTTATTTCTTCTTTAATTGTGTTATTTGATGAAAGTTTTATTAAGCGGTGAAAAAATCCAAATCTAGATCAAGACTGAAATCAAAGAAATTGACTGTGTCCGAGTGTCCGTTGTGAGTCTGTACAAAAGCCTCATGTTTAGTACCTCTATTTTATTTCCTTATTTTATTATTTACTAAAAATCCAAAAAATAGATTAGTGTGTAATTAATTTTCTTGTATTTTATCGTATTTTTTATAATTTTTAGCCTCTTTTAAAACCACTAAAAAACTACATAACTCCAAAAAAATCATTTTTATACACTTGGAGACCACCAAAAATACCACTTCACACAGATGACCTCTTTTGCTCCCAGATCCTTCATGAAAGTTGTAGATCTCGTCGAGAAGACTTTTGTGAAGGAAATTTTTTGATCTGAGGTATCCTTCTATTTCTTTTCTATTTTTCTATCTCTTAGAATTTTGAAATTTTTTGGGGGTGACACGTGGCATCCCCTGGGCGTGCTAAGTGGCACCCCGTTTCTCCCCCCTGTCGCCACCCCCAGTCATGTGCTTGGCACATGACTAACTCCCTCTCTCTTCTCTCTCTCTGGTCACATGCCAAGCACATGACCATCTCCTTCCCCCTTCCCAGCAACGTCTCCCACCTGCATGTAACTCCCTCCCCTGCCCCAGCCGTTAGGACCACCTCCATGTAACGCCCTCTGCTCACCTCTCCTTTAAATCTACACCTTTGTCCTACTTCAACGCCATCCGCCTTCATCGACCTAATCGAGCTAGTGAGAGAACCAATATCTTGGGTGGTAACTGCGGCCCATATCTCTGACGAGAACCTCCTGGTGGCGTGATCCAAGGTGTTCCCCGAGCACCTTGTTGCTGCTCCACTTCACGGGCAGACGAGCTCCTCTCTTCCTTCGCCGGAGAGAGTTGAGCAACGACCAGGAGTCGAGCTCCACTCCTCCTAACCCCAAGGTGAACTCTCCTCCTCTGTTCTTTCTCAATATCATTTATCTTCTTTCCATGTCTCATCACCCCCAACCTACGACCTTCTCCTTCACGCTCCACCCTTCATCGTGTGCCCACCGACGGAGTCCTGGCTCCTCCGCATGCTCCACCGACTCCAGACCCGCTCCGCCCACCTCACCGCCTTCAATGCCTTCTGCCATACCCAGCAGCCGAGCATTTCGACGCTCTGCCACAGCCATCACCCCCCCCACCACCACCACCATCACCGCCAACTCCATTCTGCTCCAGCTGCGACCACCGTCCACCGACCGCCCATGCACTTCACCACCAGCAGCTATGCCTCGGGTGTGTATCGCCTGAGGCTGAGCTCCTCGGCTCGACGCCCTCGGTTACACCGCACGGCCATGCTCCTCCATCGTCGTCTGTCATCAACAGCTTGTCGGTCATCGCATCCACCGTTAGATCAGGGCCAAGCCCCTGATCTAATGGTCCTCATCACGCCACCAAGCCGCCTCGAGCCTCATCCCTAGCCTCGAGGTTCGGGCCCCTCCGAAGTTGTCCGAGCATGCCACACTTCTCGAGTCTCAGCTTCCATCACGAGCCTCCGCCTCCTGCCCGAGCCTGCGCCCCGAAGTTCCCGAGAATCCAAGCGCACGTGCAATGCATGCGCGCAGGTGGAAAATTGCAGAGACCCCCTCAAAGTTATAGATAATTGTATTAAGGCCCCTACCAATTACTGACGTCAGCATCACCTGATGTAGATGCATGGTAAAAATTAAGCCAGAGAGCCTTTGAGTTTTGTGAATTACAAATAAGCCTTTTAGGGACCCTTTTGAAAGAAAAATAATTACTTTCATTGCATTTTAGTCCTTGGATCTTCATTTTAGTATATCTTCTCTATCCTAACTCCTAGTTTAGCATATAATATGTCATTTTGAAGCTAATTTTGTGTTATATCATCTTACATATCTTGTAGACATATCAGAGAATATTTGGTGATGATTATTATTTGATGATCAATTTGATTTGTGCATGCTAGTTTTCACATATTGATGCCCTTTTTATGGAGAAAATCACGATATCTTTTGCAGGAATATTCGGTTGTAGAATTTTATTTGATTAATTCCTCGTGATCACTATCGAATATTTCTAAAAGAATTAATCTTTGTAGGGGTGTATTTGAGGAGTTTTTAATCTAATTCTCGAGATTTTCACAGATCAAATTTTATTTACCTGAGAATTAATTTTGAGAGATTTTTTAGATCATCGCATCTATTCGAAGATTCAAGTCTTGATATCCTGAATGATTGAATTACTCATTGATTAATCTCCTTGCTTACAGTTTGAATTTGATTGGATAAATTACAGTAGTCCGAATTTCTTTATGATCTATGATTAATTTTGAGGATTCATTGATCATACCATTGAGGATTTAATATGTATAAAATCACAAATCCTAAGCATCATTCTTTATGTTTATTTCTTCACATCTGCATTGCATTATATTATAGTTTTCTGACATAAAAAATTAATCAAGCAATTAATTAATTATTTTATTTAATTTAAGACCACGCAACTAAAAATCATTGTTCCCTGTACTCGACCTTGAAACACTTGCCAAGTAAAAATATTCCGCAACATTCAAACAATTGTGGTTTTGATCGATCGTTTTTGCCTACTTTACTACAATTTACGACTATTAAGAGGCAAATTTCGAATTCATCAAATGATGTTGTTGCTGGGGAACGACGTATTTTTAGGGTTTTAATTATTTTTTGTAATTATTTTTTTTGAAATTAATTTCGGTGTTAATTTTTTTATTTAATCTCTTTTATTTGCTATTTATTTTATTTTGCATTTTTTCTCACTTTTGATACTAACCGCATCTTCTCTCATTGCAGATTTCTCAGAGCAAATTTTTTTTGGATATAATTGCAGGATCTGCAAAGATTGAATTTTTATTTTTGTGAGAGAGAGTGTGTTTAGTTTAATTTTCTGCATTATTCTTAGGGTCCCTCTCTCTGAACCCTTTTAATAATTCAGACTGAACTCCTTATGGTGTGTCGCTCCCTTAGAAATCTTGTTGTTGGCTTACCTGAGACCTCTATGACTGCGCTCCTTCCCCAACTCGTCGAATTCCCACCGCTGCCCTCGGAGAAGCCCGGGTATCATAGGTCACTTCCTTGCTTCTCGCTTCCAGTGATTGCTAAAAGGAAAAGGGTCTCAGGCAGCGGCAAGAACTGAGAAAAAAGCTTCTCACATCTTCCAGATACTATCTTTTTCTAATATTATAAATTAGGGGTCTAGTCTAGTCCACTTAGATTTTATATAGTAGAAGTCGGCATCTCGCTCCCGCTCTGGCCAACCTCGCTCACCTAGAACTCTCACTGAAACTGTACGTGTAGACTATCTGATCCTAGTCCTAGGACTATCAGGAAAGGTTGAAGGCAAGAGGCCAATTCGACTGGCTAAGAGCTGTCGAACTCTAGACCTCCTATGCGTCGGAAGGCTTCATTCTCTTCCTACCCTTCCTTTGAGGGATTTTGGCTTAGGGGCATTGCTGCGGTAGGTTGAGGGCTAAGAATGATTACCGGCGGCTATATATAAGCAATCATCTGTTTTCAACCCCTTCTGTGTGGTTGGGACCCGACTTGAGTGGCGTAGGAATTAGGCACATATACTCTTTCTTGTTTATCTTTGTTATGCTCGTAATTTTTAGGCTGCACTTTTTCACTAATTATACCATTGTATCGTTCAACATTAGCCAAATTGAAATCTATTCTTGCCCGCTAATAGAACTATCTGCTTGGGACGTTTTTCCTCTGTGCATAGCATTTAGTGTGATTTTAATTCCTTGTATTGCATCTCGCACGAAGAACGTGAGGAATCACTGTAAGTCTTCTTCTTAAGCATGCATCATTGATTTGCGCTTGCATTGGCCTTTTGATAATCGCTCTTAAGTTTTACAACTTAGAAATTAAAGGAATTGGGATTGCTCGTTAAGCGTGAATTTTTGTGCTCATTTTAAACTTCATGGATAACCTTATTTTTAAATGGGACTGATAATCAAGGCGACTGTAAATAAAATTAATATAAAATTAACCCTTGTGACTGGTGGAGAGAACTCACTCATTGTTTGTAAGGACCAAGATCGCAAGCTTAGGGTAGAGCCAAAAACCGAAAATTTTCATTCAGACTACTGTTTTTAAAAACAACTAGCTACTTCTCAGTGAGGGTTTTTTGGGTAGCCGTTTACGGTCCGACTCCCTTAGCAGAGTGGATGGTTTAGAGGAGACCGTGAAAGGCTCCATCCTCAAGTAACACGGGTAGCCGTCTAACGGTCCGTACTTACACCCATATTGGCTGAAAGTGGATGCAACTAGTTGTATGAACTCAAGACAGTCTTTGTGAAATATTTCGGCTCCTAACAGCTCTGATTAACTTTTCAAGATCGTTTGATCACTTAAAATTAAAATCGAAAAGATAAACGGTTGAACCATGAAGTGCCTTCACTAGTGTTGAGTGGGTGAATCTACATGTTTGTTTTGTGTTTGAATTGTGTGCATCAAAGACCTAGCAATTGCAAGCAAATCATGGTTCGCGGATCATTCTATCCCTCTCCTTAGAAAATGTCAGCACAGTAGTCTTCTTTCCCGTTCTCCATGACCATGTCCCGATATCCTTATTCTCACACTTCCCAGGGGAACCTGCTCTTCGAATCATGTCTCCCTCATCCATCATTCTCGTCCGTCCCATACATCCCACCTATGACCACACTACTTCTTGGAATAGATCTCTCTCACATTCTAACAATCTTAAGGACATGAGAGAGAGCGGAATTGAGGATGGAAAATAGAGTAACCAATATTGATAGAGAAACACGATTTTCGGTTACTATGGTCTCACAAACTCTTGAACCATCCCCTACTCAGGTTGACTATCTTCCTGAGTACAATCAATTTTCCTTCGACAATACACGAGAAACCCAAAGTCAAGAAAATATAACTCATGATCAAACTATAATGACTATGAACAATCAATACTCTATTCGAGGTTACATGACAGAATCACGACATATGGAGAATGATTATTCAATCACAAGTCATGAGATGTTTGAGGATGAGATTGATCGGATCAATCATAGAGCAAACACTTTGGCTGAGAAAATATATGATCTCATCCAGTCTATGCAGAATCCAGAAGAAGTAAGGCCACCACCAAGCAAACCACGTAATAATCACGTGACTCACAATCAAGCACCACCGCCATTAACTTCTGACCCCACTACTGATCATATCATAGAAAATATCAAAAAATAGAAAAAATAGAAAATTCAAAAAATTGGACAATTCTAAAATGGAAGCCTTTTGCAAGAGCTTGAACTTAGAGCTTCCATTGATTAAGGCCATAGAATATGTGCCTGATCTTAAGCGATTGTGAAGAGTCGACTAAACCCTAAAAAGATGGGTAAGAAACGATCAAGGATTGAATATCATGTCATATTTATGGTCAGTTGTTTAGTGATGAATCATAAAATCAAAAGCCGCAAAGTCAAGCGGTTGACTCGGATGACATGTGAAATTGAGAATACCTTATTCACTCATGTTCGGTTAGACGATGACTCTACTTTAAACATCCTCTCGAAGTCCTTCTTTAATCAACTCAAAGTTGTACAACTCAAAAAGACTAGGATGATCGTTCAATTACCCGATCGATCTACCAAAAAACCACGGGGATCGTTTCTGTTATCGTAAACTTCTGAGGTGAAGAACATAAAGTGGACTTCATTGTCTTGACATTGAGCACCCTGGAAGGTTGTCTGAGTCTCCTATCATTTTAGGAAAGCTATTCTTAGCCTCCACTAAAGAGATTGTCGATTATGAGACTTGGAAAATCAAGTTCTCGAACTCGGACCACAATGAACAAATCCTCAATGATATGATTTGCTCTGAGGAAACCCGACTTGAGACCGATAGTTGTGATCAGGAGACAAACGCTTCACATGATCAAATATCTCTTGAAATACAGACACAAATCCTAGGAGAGTCACCTGAGAGATCGACTGTTGAGTTGTATTTGGATTCTCACCACCCTAACACTACTCCTAGGAGGAATCAAGAATTTGGAGCGTATGAAGAATTGGACAATATTTATGAGGATCGACATGATTATTTAAGTGGTCCAATTTTTAAGTCGGTAGTAATTCATGAGATACTTGAAGCATACAAGGAACCGACTCAGGAAACCCCTGATGTCACCAAAAATCACGGGTATCGAGAAGTGACATCAACATCCCCAACCAGAACTCACAAAACCACCAGGAACAATCTCCCTCGTCCAAAACAGTGTATGACCCTACAAGAATAGTTCAGCTTTTACGAGGGATTCATCTGATGAGGAACTCATAAATGCCACATTGGTTACTCAAGAAAGGGAGATGAAGACTATCCAACTCCCTCCCAATACTTCTCAAGGAAAGAAACCAACCAATAAAGTCACCTTTGCCTTAGACACCATGTGATTTATGAAGAGTCCTCGTCCGGTGTGGTTCATCAGGTAAGTGCAATAAGTGCAGCTCTGATCCAAGGGCACTTCCTCTGATTGACAATAGTTGGAGATCCTCTGTGTACGACTACTATTCTCCTGAGGATGACTCTGATGCTGGCTGGTCTTCTTCATCCGCCCCCTCTTCACCGGCCTACACATTTCCACACAATCTCCTACCACACTCCTGCAAGAAGGTCTGTTGCAAACCTCCTTGATCTTGTACATCTGTGAATCTACCTGATTCCCCACTTGTAATTATCTGATCATACTTAGGCTGACATGAGCCTAAGTATAGGGGGATCGGTACCATTGTGTATACTTCACTTCTATCCTTTTATTCTCACTCTCGACTGCCACATTTCATGCTTTTCTGCTATACTTAGTCCCTCAAAAGTCTAAGTAGAGGGGGGCATGTCGACTTCTTTTTCTTTTTAGATCATCTATACTTAGTACGATCTATGTCTGCATTTCACTTTGTGCCATGAGGACATAGCACAAGCTAAGTATAGGGGGTGTGTTTGTATATTTTCTACATACTTTATCCATAGCTCGTACTTTAATTGTTTTCATCAAACATCGGGACTGGGTATAAGTAGTATATATTATGTATATAATACTAAATGCTTTCTATAAATTATACTTGTTTTTAAGAAAAAATAAAAAGAAAAACTCTTTTTGCAATAAAAAAAGGAAAAAAAGGAAAAATCACTCATGGTCTCGCATTTCATCAAGCATCTCATGCATTCCTTGGTTGATATATTCCTGACACTTTCACTTTCACTCGAGGCATAAGGATTTTTTAGGATACTTGATTCATGTGATCTTGAGAGTCTGAGTTAACCAACCTTATTCATTAGGGTTTTGAACTTAATAATCCACACTTCCCTAGTTTGAAAGATTTGAGCACTAAATTGCACTCTTCATCTCTACCTTCTAAAGAATATGATCAGCACGTCACTTTCACAACTGCATAATTAATGAGATGAGTTGAGTTATCACTTGAGGAATTGGGACTAGAGATTTGAGTCTAGATCCAATCTAATGATGCTCAAGGATGGGATAAAGTTAATGAAGGCTTTAAGAAACCTGTGTCAGCAAAACCACAGCCAGTATGTGAACAAGTTCGCATGCTATCATTTGATATTGACATATGAGCATGGGTGTAATGAAACATAATTAATTGTTGATCAGTGTGCGCCAACGTTTGGTAAAAGCAGTGGAGCTAGTCAAAAAGAAAGAAAATAAAAGAAAGAAATATTCAAAGAAAAGCTCTATCCTTCAAAGTCAAATTACAAATGAGCTTCCACCAATGGCGAGTACTCCCAACCATTTTCAAAGTGTCCACTTGGACCAAGCACTAATTAGGACCAAAGAGTCGGGCTAACACCAAAAAAGGGTCTCTGCATCGTAAGTGATATAAGTCTGGGTATCGAAGGTATCTTAGATACTCAAAAGAGACACACCCCGGTGTACTCCCAGAAAAACAAGTGCAGACGACTCTGAATTCTCTTGACGAACACATTGACCAACAAATTAAAAATATACATGTGTTGAGTAATAAGGCACTCGATAGGCCCCTTGTTCCAATGGAAGGGAGAGAAAAATAGACACAATCCTATGCCCTCCATCATTTGGATGTCCATCTACATTTCAAGTCTGACAAACTAATGAGACGGTGGATTGAAAGCAAGAATAGATTTATTCTCTAGTGTTGAGGATTAGGTCTAGAGGAGAGTCTCTTGGATTGGAACATTGGATGATGTCTCAACTCGACTCTCATGATTGTAGTATACTAATCTTCATATCCTTATATTATACTTACAAACAGAGAGTCTAATAAATAGAGAAGTTGGATTCCTTTGGATTAAAGCGTGATTGAGCCTGGTATCTTAGGATCACTCAAATTAAGGATCTTCTATGAATTGAGCCTTGAAAAATCACACGCACGATCAGGGATTTATCTAACTAAGTCATTCATTCAATGATGCTCGGGATGAGCATGGTTTAAGTATAGGGGTATGATGAATCTCGTATTCATCATGTTAAATTTGGTCAATTAGGCTTTGTTCCTCAAAATTCATATGCATTTAATAATTAATATCGAATCATTAGCATACATACTTGTGTAAATAATATTCGCATTTCATCATGCATAATTGCATTAAAAATTCCAAGTGTAAATAAGCCTAAAAAGTATAACTTCCACAGTATTTAATTACTTCATCCTAACTCCGATTAACCCCAAACCACTCCATTGTGTAGATATCACTAACAAGAACAAAAGAGAAATACAAAAAAAGTACTAACTCAAATAAATATCAAATAATTCCAAAGTCTAATTTCACATCTGACGGACTAAAATGTGTATATCTTCCTCATATAGTTTATTATTTTAGCATACTCACTTTTAAAGTACTCCATTTTCAAATACCTTCAAATCAAGACCAATTTCGTAAAATTCAGAGCTCATATGTGAAAGTTGGGTTTTGGGCCTCTTTTTGCACTTTAGCTTTTTCCTATTTTTGAGCTGAGTTTTATGTACATAATTAACGCTTTTAATTTTATTTATTCTTTAATTGTGTTATATGATGAAAGTTTTATTAAGCAATATAAAAATCCAAATCTAGATTGAGACTAAAATCAAAGAAATCGACTATGTCCGAGTGTCCATTGTGAGTCTGTACAAAAGTCTCGTGTTTCATACCTCTACTTTATTTCCTTATCTTGTTATTTACAAAAAAATCCAAAAAAATAGATTAGTGTGTAATTAATTTTCTTTTATTTTATCGTATTTTTTATAATTTTTAACAACTTTTAAAACCACCAAAAAACTACAAAACTCCAAAAAAAATCGGTTTTCTATATACTTGGAGACCACCAAAAATACCACTTCACACAGATGACCTCTTTTGCTCTCTGTTCCTTCATGAAATTTTTAGATCTCGTCGAGACTAACATTTTTCGTGAAGGAAATTTTTTGTTCCGAAGTCTCCTTATATTTCTTTACTTTTTCCTTTTTCTTACAATTTTGAAATTGTTTGGGGTGACGCGTGGCAGCCCCTGGGCGTGCCACGTGGCACCCTGTTTCTCTCTCCTGTCGTCACCCCCAGTCACGTGCTTGGCACATGACTCACTCCCTCTCCCTCTCTTCTCTCTCTCTTCTCTCTCTCTCTCTCTGGTCACGTGCCAAGCACGTGACCATCTCCTTCCCCCTTCCCAGCAACGTCTCCCGCCTGCATGTAACTCCCTCCCCCTCCCCGGCTGTTACGGCCACCTCCCTGTAACGCCCTCCGCTCACCTCTCCTTTAAATCTTCACCTCTGCCCTGCTTCAACGCCATCCGCCCTTCATCGACCTAATCGAGCTAGTGAGAGAACCAATATCTGGGGTGGTGATTGCGACCCAGATCTCCGACAAGAAACTCCTAGTGGCACGATCCAAGGTGTTCCCCGAGCACCTTGCTCCTGCTCCACTTCACGAGCAAACGAGTTCCTCTCTTCCTTTGATGAAGAGAGTTGAGAAACGACCAGGAGTCGAGCTCTGCTCCTCCTAACCCAAGGCAAACCCTCCTCCTCAATTCTTTCTCAATCTTGTTTCTCTTTTTTTCAGATCTCGTCACCCCCAACCTACGACCTTATCATCCACGCTCTGTCATTCACCGTGCACCCATCGACGGAGCCCCGCTCCTTCGCACGCTCCACCGAATCCAGACCTGCTCTGCCCACCATCACAGCCTTCAACTCCCTCTGCCATACTCAGCAGCCGAGCATTTCGACGCTTTGCCACAGCCACCCCCCTGTCGACTCCATTCCGCTCCAACCGTGACCACCGTCCACCGACCGCCCTCGCGCTTCACCACCAGCAGCTCTGCCTCAGTCATGTATCGCCTGAGGCTGAGCTCCTCCACTCGACGCCCTCCATTCCATCGCTCGGTCGTGCTCCTCCATCGCCCTTCGTCGTCAGCAGCTTGCCCACCGTCGTAGCCACCATTGGATCAGGGCCAAGCCCCTGATCTAACGATCCTCATCATGCCACCAAGTCGCCCCGAGCCTCGACTCTAATCTCGAGGCTCGGGCCCTCCGAAGTTGTCCGAGCCTGCCACCCTTCTCAAGCCTCAGCTTCATTCACGAGCCTCAGTCTCCTGCCCAAGCCTGCGCCCTGGAGTTCTTGAGCCTACGCAGTTGGAAAAATTGCAGAGACCCCCTCAGAGTTACTGATAATTGCATTAAGGCCCCTACCAGTTGTTGGCATCAGCATCACGTGTTGTGCACGTGATGCATGGGAAAATTGCACTAGAGACCCTTTGAGTTTTATGAATTACAAATAAGCCTCCATGAACCCTTTTGAAAGAGATAATTACTTTTATTAAATTTTAGTCCTTAGATCTTCATTTTAGCATATCTTCTCCATCCGAACTCCGATTTTAGCATATAATATGTCATTTTGAAGCTAATTTTGTGCTCTGTCATCTTACATATCTTGTAGACAGATCAAAAAATATCTATTGATGATTGTTATTTAAGGATCAATTTGATTTGTGTAGGATAGTTTTGACATATTGATGCCCTTTTTATGGAGAAAATCACGATATCTTTTGTAGGAAAATTCGATTGTAGAATTTAATTTGATTAATTCCTTATGATCATTGTCGAATATTTCTAAAACAATTAATCTTTACAGCGGTGTATTTGAGGAGTTTTTAATCTAATTCTCGATATTTTTGCTGATCAAATTTTATTTACTTGAGAATTAATTTTGAGAGATTTTGATATCATCACATCTATCCGAAGATTATTGTCTTGATCTTCTGAATGATTGAATTACTCATTGATTAATCCCCTTGCTTACTGTTTGAATTTGATTGGATAAATTATAGTAGTCTGAATTTCTTTATGATCTGTAATTAATTTTGAGAATTCATTAATCATACCATTGATTATTTAATACGTATAAAATCACAGATCCTGAGCATCATTCTCTTTGTTTATTACTTCGCATCTGCATTACATTGTATTATAGTTTTCTGACATAGAAAATTAATCGAGCAATTAATTAATTTTTTAATTTAATATAAGATCACGCAACTAAAAATCACCGTTCCTTGTGTTCGACCTTGGTACACTTGCCAAGTAAAAATATTCCACAACATTCAAACGATTGTGGTTTTTGTTGACCGTAATTCGTCTCCTATACTACTACAATTTACGACTATTAAAGAGGCAGATTTCGAGTTCATCAGTCCACAAATAGGGTTCTTCAGCTTGCACACATTGCTTTCTTCATCCATGAAGCCATGGGACTACTTCATATGAATATCCTCAATGAGGAATTCATACAGGAATGCAATCTTGACTTCCATCTTGGAGATGTCATAGTCAAGTTGTGTAATTGTAGTTAGCAATAATCTGATGAGTTTAAGAATGGTCACTTGAAAGCAAGTCTCATCGCAAGTGGTGTCTTGTTTCCGTGTATATCTTGAGGATACGAGCCCTGCATTGAAAGTCCCTACCTTCTCTTCAGGTTCCCTCTTTCTCTTGAAGATCCGTTTGCACCTAATGGGTCTTACCCATATAGGTCAATCCTCGAGGTCCGTATACAACACTTGTATATGAAGTCTACTTTAGACTTTATTGCTAACATCCACATCCATCTTTCCATGTCCTGATCTACAGAAACTTCATCATATGAAGTCCAGTCAATGTTTGATTTTAACTGGCACATGGAATCCATCTTTAAACTCATTTGAAGAGGTATGAGTGTTTCATCTTTAATTATCCATTTAGTTTTCGATTTCAGGAGCCTCATTATCTTCTCAATATTAAATGAGTTCATTGACTTCATTTTCATCTTGATTCTCAACAGAGTCATCCTGTAAGAAGCATATCCTTAGAGATGAAATCCTTTAAGAATCTCAAGGTAATAAAGTAGGTATCAAATACCATCCTTTATTTTCCTAATGAAGCACCACTCTCTGGTGCTAGATTCCAACTTACTTGCATCCATGACAATGTTATGGACCAAGCAACCCTAAATCCTCAAGTACCCAACAGAAGGCTAGGTTCCAAACCATAGCTTATGAGGATGTTTGGGTTTATATTTGCATGTAATCTTATTAAGGATATATTTTGTAGTCTCTACTACATATATACCTGGAAACTAAGAGGTATTATGCTAATATTCATTATTGATGAAATCATGTCACACATGATCCACTTGCATCTCCCTACAACTCTATTGACTTTAGGTGTATCAGGAGGAATGAGATAGGAAAGATATTCATATTTCCATAAGGTATTCCTTGAATTCACCCAATAGGTACTTGCTGCCTAGGTCAGATCAAATTCATTTCATCTTCCTTCAAACTTTGGTTCTAAACCAAAAGGTGAAATCTTTGAACATTTCAAAGGTTTTTAAGGTGAAGGGAAGAAATCTCATATCACAAATAATCATCAATAGATATCACATATCATTTTGTGATTTGATGATCCTCATACATCAATATGTATGAGATCTTGAATACCTTGACATCTTACACCATTCCCAGAGAAGGGTGCATTGGAGAATTTTACTTTGAATACAATATTCACAAGTATGTAAGATTTGAAATTCAGACAATCTAAAGCTTCATCTCTTACTAGTCTATCAATCCCATCAATATACAAAATGCCCATGACTTGATGCCAGATCATTGTCAAATGATCTTCATCCTCCTATTGATCTTTTAATGTTTAAATTTTCAGTATTAGAAATGTTAATGAACCATTCATTAATTTTCTAATTTAGTAGAGTCCTTCAGATATCAGATTACTATTTGAAATATATCCATCATAACTCTTTATGATATGTCTTATTCCAAAATTCATGTTTATTTCCAACACTTAGAAATAAACTATGAATGTATTTTAATATCCAGGTCATAGAGACATTCTCTAAGACTAAGAGCTCTCCCACTGAAAATGAGAAGTCTATCTATCCAGTGGAGATTGTTGCAATAACTGCATCAACATCCATGTGGATGACTATTAAACCATGAGATCAATTTTCCAGTCTTCTCAAACAGATGCAACCAATTGCAAGTATTATTACAAGAATGAGATACAATTATCATACTTTGATCTTATCAAATAAGAAAGTCAATTTCAATGATTATATATAGATATAGATTATCCTGATGCCCTATCTAGGTCATTTTCTAAGGATCCAAAATAGTCTATATTGTCACACTATCAGTGCATCGGCTTATTGCAGTATTGGTATTCATCCAACTCTTTGGATGTCATATGGAAATTAAGAAGTACAGCCAACTCCTTGACTTTCCTTCTTGCTTGGGTCATACCCATGCTTCCCCAGCGCTCCCTTTATCTATAAACAACCATTGCTTAAGACAAAGGATCTCTTATGTTGAATTCAAAGGATTTCAATATAAGAGTATTTCAACATTTTTACATGCTTCATTCAATTCATACAATATGAGTATTATGAAGTCTCGTGAATGACTTGAGTATAGATAGTAGAATGCTGGCACTCATCATATCTACATACACCTTAACTCTAAAAGACTAAGGTTCAGGTAGGTACTCAAATATTTTGAATACATCATCTCTTAAAGAGCCACCATTCTGCATGATGCAGTGAACCATGTCATTCATGATTAAATATCGAGAGCATATATGTATGCCAGAACATCTTCTTAGATTTTTATAAGGATTATTTGACAATTACGATCATCATCGACATGTCACTTCCAAAGTACATTTGATGAGAGATCAAGACTATAGAGACATATAAATAATAGGGTTGTAGTCTTATTGTCTATTTAATTGCCATTCCTCATTATTATGAGGAAACTTGCACATTGAAACCACATACATTATGTGTCCAACTGCAAGTACAATATCTTGATCATGGATCCAATCCATAATATTCACTGGTTATGATTGAGTATAGAATTGAGTGGGTTTAATGAGGATTATCTGAAATAAGATATTTGCATAAATATATATTACTTTGATTTAGGAATTTTTATATCAAAGTTGGCTTGCTTTGTCAATACTGAAAGTTCATTCCCTTAATCACTTTCAATGTAAGAGATATACTTGCCATTTTATCTCAGCAAGATCTAGGGTTTCCTTCTTACCTTTGTTATATCCCAATAATATGAGAACTTGCAACTCGGATGAAAAGAAGTAGGAACTCATTCCGCCTTGCAAGTCCAACTTTCATTCCCAATTCGGTCTTTAACATCTGAGCCCACCACCCCTACGGTGATGTTGGCCCATTGTTAATTGAACCAACGGTCAACATGAATAGCACTAGCTATGTGCAATCCAATATGGCCTCGATAATATGACAACTCCATATTGGGGTCACTACGCAAACAGCCTTAATCTTTAGAGAAGCAAAGAAATTGATCCAGATGTGATTGTAAGCAGGAGCTGTCACTTCGGACAGGCATCTCCTACATACAATCCCTGGCGATGGAGCCCTTCGCCTTGATGGGAGACATGGATGTCACTTACGTGATCCTCCATATCATGTTCAAATTTTGCTTAATCATTATGAATCATATTCATTATGATTAATTCTTCCAAGGGAATTACAACTCTATTCATAATAGAGTGTTTTAATTTTAATTAGATTCCAATTAGTTTAATCATATTAAATTAATGATCCAATTAATATCCAACAAACATTCTTTATTATTACTTGAAACATGGTATTATCTCAAATACGTATTATTCGAATTTTAATAATTAGAAAAATACATCATGATCCCTTCAAACATTATCCCTTCCTTACCCGTTGTCATGGCCAGTATCGAAAGGAGTGGGATAGACAGCTCACGGAGCAACCTGCTACCCCAACGCTCCCTGACTAGACACCATATCCTCCTCAGGTCAGGATAATGCCAATTGATCACTTTGTACTTGAGATGATAATCGGTATTTCAACTGAAGTTATACCATATAATAATAATCAAATTATTTTTTATTAACATTATAAGGAGATTTTCTAAACAAATCCCCAATCCTATTCAAGCAACTTTGTTTGTTGGAAAGAAGATCATATAACCAATTGTGATCTAGATCATATCTAATCAATTGTGGTTAAGGTAATGTAATTTAAGGAAATAATTATCATCAAATATTTCTCAAATGTTTATCCATAATTATTTCAGGAAATTAAACCATTTAATTTCACTAATTGATTAAATGATGACCACAAGGTTCTTGATTAGGAAAGTAATTTTCAGTAGTGACCCCCACTAAAATTAGCATATCTCAATTAATTTAAATCCAAATCATGCAAAATAAGTTTCCATAGTTTGATAATTTGATTTATAATAGAAATTAAATGATTTGCATACATTTCTAGGCATTTCAAAACTGTAATTAACTCTTTAATTATGTTAAGATTCGCCATCCCAAAAACAATGGATACATGTTCATTAAAATGATCATAACTTGAGCAATCAGATTCCAAATCATGCAAACTCAAATCCCATGATTTCCTTATTTAGTGAGGAACAACATCCAATGATAATTTCGTGTTTAAATGATTTAAACAGGATGGAAAAGTCAAACAAAATAGGCTACATGAATAAAATGCGATAAATTTTAGCAAACCCTAATGAGCCCAAGTCGTCCTAGGTTTATGGATCGTACCCGAAACCTATGACCTATGGATCTGATACCACTTGAAGGATATGGAAAAATCCTTAAGCGCGTCACGGAAGCGTAAGGATCGCATTGTATGCGATCAGGAGTGACTAGTCACACTAGTTGCTCGAGGCAGCGGAATTTAAAAAAAATTAATGAGATGAAACCACATGATCCAAGAACACTTCTCGGATCATTTCATCTAAACTACAAACAAGTATTAGGTTTACCTCTTGAAGCGTGGTTGCGATCGAGTCTCTAAACGAAGAGACCTCCTGTCTCAAGTCCGATCTGATGGAGGAGATGCTTGCGAGCGCATTTAGGAAACACATGCTTCTCTCAATTCATGTTGATGATCCAATCTCCTGGTCACATCACACGTGATCCGATGTCTTCTTCATGAGCTAGGCGCATCGAAGGAGACAAATATACAAAAGCAAATGATCCGGTCGCATAACATCGACGCTGCGATGATGGCGACTCTCTTTAGGGCTCCATGGTGGACGGACACAATGAAAGAGAGAGAGAGAGAGAGAGTTAGCGTGTAGAGATAGAGAGAGCATATGAAGTTGTAAATCATCTCTATTGAAGAGCAAGGGGTGCAAATTCTATATAGTATTAGGGAGTCCATGGATCACAATTCATGGACTACAGAAAATCAATGGATGAGATTGATTTGTGCTTCTTTTAATGGCCAAGATTTTATTGTAAAAATACAACAACAATTAATTTAATCTATATTAAAATATATATATTGAAAAATAAATATAAATTAATCCCAAATTAAATCAATCAAGCTTGGAGATTATGGAATGGAGATTGCCTCCTTCCATAATATGGGAGTGGACGACCACCCTTTCCTAATGGGAGTTGGTGGTCATCCACCCTCCCAATTGGGAATGAGCCAATCCCATGTAATCTCATGAGATTATATTATTCCATGGAAATTACCAAGATTTACAACAATACTTGTTGTAAATTATTCTACAAAAATAATTCATAATTATTTTGTGAATATTACAATCTTGCCATTGGAAAATTGTAAACCACATTCACAACCCAAAATAAAATGTGATTTACATTTTCAATTAATTATCCAATGTGAATCCAATTCACATCAATAGTTAATCAACAAATATAAATCATAATAGGCTCACTCTAATACATTATAAATCACATTTATAATATATATGAATAACTAGGATAGTGATATCCACATTATTCATATCCATGATAATTTAATTGTATTTAATCATCTTGGGTCTCCATTCTCATGTGCCTAAATAATATGAATCACATTCACATTATTTATATCTTTGATAATTAAATCACATTTAATTATCTTAGATGACTCTCATTATAATATGAATCAAATTCATATTATTCATGATAATTAAATCACATTTAATTATCAATTTTCTCAATATTCGGATACATATATCAACAATGAAATTAACGTTGAACTCTTTCAAGGATAATGTGCTTTCTCCGTGGATACTTGGAGATAAGCACAGGGAGATTGTATTATTTCACATATACCTGGATATTGAGATCACATCTCAAATCCAGATCTTGTGACCTCTCACAGATGCTTGATTAAATCAAGACCGCAAATCTAATCTTCTCATTACATCTGAATCAAATTCATATAAATGTCCAACATTTGGACCAAGATCAGATCACTTCTCTACTGAGAGGAGTCACTAAAATCAAGACCCAGTTTCATCACTCCCTAGGAATAGAAGCATCATGGTTATACAATCGTTTATGATCACATCATCCCTGCATACTAGAAGACCCAGAGTAAACACGAAGTATTAGATCAATTTTACACTGTCTACTAAAGGGATTTATCATTAAGTTTATCACTAGACAATTGGGAGTTGGTATCAATCATATATTTTCCAAAAGCATATATCAAACCCACAAATTTAGACAAGCTTCCAAAGTGAGATAACCGTGCAAGGAATTTGATCCTTCCCAATATCTCATGAGTGAACTCATGTCTTCCAGTTCAGTAAATGAACTTGTATGATCCCTTTGAGAGTTCGTATTACTCATATGCCCTTGTATGCACACCAGCACGCCAGTGTATAGACCTTGATTAGGTCATCAACCTATTGGTCTTCAAAATGTACATACTCAGACGTATAGTAACACATCTGTCTCCGAATCTCTATTCCTATGGAGAGGACCTGCATCAAGAGGTCGGTCAGACCTCTAGAGAAAAGGATTGCCATTTCCTTCTCAGGCTAGAGATCCTCTCTTAATAATCATTTGACGGTGCTTGATGAGTCCTCAATATAACTCTTTAGATATTCATCCAAGCACCAACCTCTATGATTCAATAATTGAATCAACAACTGTATGATCATTAAGATGGTCATGGTACACAACCCTAATTGTACTAAGGGATCTATTATGCAAATTATTTTTTCTTCATCTCAGATCAGGGAATGATATTTGCAATAGCATTTATTGCGTAGTGGCTCATCGTGGGCTTGTGTGTCAAACACTCTTTCACACCATGCTTAAATATTGCTAGTCCCGAGAAAGACAAAGATATGTAAAGAGAAAAAGAAAATGTTCTTGATAAGGTGCATAGTGGCTTTACAGTGGACATACCCACAAAGTCCTAAGATTTTAAGCAAAGTTTGAACAAATAATAAACAAAGACTAAGTTGGCATTTATATTAATAATGTGTTTGAGCTCTCCTTATATTCAAATATTTAATTCAACAACCCTCGAATTTATCAACCTTAGTCGATTCCATCCTTAGGTCAAGTCAGGCCATCCTGATCAATATATATTCTCTTTAACCTTGAGTTGATTTTGAATTCAATTATGAGTGAAAGTTATAGCTCTTCCCAATTTACGAGATAAGTATACCGTACAACCTTAAGCAAGGTACTGGGAGATCCATAAAATCAAAAGCCTCTATTCTCTCTAAGTCTAGACTTGTTCTCATTTCACTTGAATCTATCAGCAAGAGAATATAGGTGCAATTTGTAAAGAACTTAGATTTTCTAGGGTTTTCCATAGACCGCTTTGGTTTGTTGCTCTATTTTTTCTTTTGCAGAGCATATACATGGGCCTCTTTGTCCTCTTTTAAATTAGTACCAACATTGGTCTGCTACTTACCTTATTTGGTATATATGGGTTATTTGATTAGATTTTTCTTTAGTAGATCTTTACTTTGCATTTGCATTTTTAGAACATACATCCCTTATTGTGCCTTCTTTTTTATAGGATTTTTGTGGCATCAGGTATCAAAGTATACATGTATAAAATGTGACTTTCAGATACATGTACAAGGCAAGTTTGCTGACAACCCCAAACTTGTAAAAAATAAGTGGTTCTTGAACTTAGATCACTGAAATTTGCTTAACCTGAGATTCACAGCCACTCTCTTCCCTTGCTAGAGATTGAAATGGTCTCTTGTACAAGAAAACTAAGTTGAACTAGGATGTAAAGTGCTGATTGTTCAATAATCAATCAAGAGAAAAAGAGTGCTATAGTTGTCAGGATGATCTATTTAGACACATATCTTGGTTGTCGCATAAAATTAGCAGAACTCAAGGAATTAATTCTAAAATAGACCTAAAGAACTCGAATACTTAAATCCAGTAAAGTCCTATGAAATTAGGTGGCTTCTTGGTCTAAGTCTAGAAATTGTAAAAACCAAACTTCAAATCCTAAGAGTTGGGAGAAAGAGGGAAAATTGGATTTTTGAAAAAAATACAATTTTATAAAAATGAGAATTTTTGCAATTTTGTATGGTATTTTTGGTATATGAATTTTTTGTAAAAAACATGAAAAAATGATGCAAAGATTTTTTGAGAATATTAAAAAATTATTTTTTATGATCCTTTTTTTTTGAAAAAATAATGCTATAAAAAGAAAATTTTGATTTTTTTAAATAAAAGCAATGTTAGAAAACGAATGCATGAGATGAAATGGATTTAAAAAAATATAAAAGACATGTATGAAATGTGATTCACCCCCCATGCTTAGTAGGAGCCATGCCCTCATGGTGATAAAATCGTGGAAACATAGCATGTGGGATATCATGAGTGGAGAGAATGCAAGATGTAAGTGATCAAAGATGTTTTTTTTTTCATTATTTTATAATTGGTTCTGCCCTTTTGTGTAGGATTTCCCCCATACTAATGTTGAAATCTAATTATGAGAAATAAAGTAGAGAAAATGCGAGCTAGAGAAAATACCTGAAAGATAACTATGGGGTTTCTCCCTCGATGTGTTGGTTTTAACACGCCCGACAGAGCTCGAAGGTTATGAATAACCTATGTCACTTGATTGTGCAATATTCGAGCTTAAAAACCTGCAGTGAGGCTAGTGGCTGGAGATGATATAGTGGGATTGTGGAGAGTTTGTCAATAGAGTTGAAAGGTTGACGGAGTTAAGTATAAAATCCTCAAATACCAGTTGTGATTCATAAGCATCTCCCTCCATGATATCATTATAATTATCTTGAATGGCATCATTTGTATATTCCAAATCAAAACCAAGATTAGGCCATCGGGATTCAACCTCAACATGTTCAATTATATGGAGTACGGGAGGGAGGGAGGGCTAAGAGGAAGTGTGTGTGTGTGTGTGCGTGTGTGTGTGTGTGTGTGTTCAGTGTGGTCTTCCTTTATATTAGCTACCAATGAAGACATAACCACATACGATGGGTCCAACCAAGGTGGATCCTCTGAGTTGGTAGGTCTATCATCCTCGATTGCTTGGAGGTATTCCTCGACTTTTCCAGAAAGGATCAGGAGACATAAGGTCATCATGATCTGAAACTGATTTGGTGATAGAGAATGTGAATTGAAATTCATACATCGAGTGATGTAGCTCTTCTTCTCATGTTGGGATGGAAATGGAGGTAGACATAGCTTTCTCATCCTTGAGAGAGTCATCGAGGAAGACTTCTAACACCAAGTCAGGGGTTGTTGGGAAGAGGGTCTCATCAATTGCTCTATCAATATCTCTTTTCAAATCATTTTAGAAAACTTTGTCAGGTTCAGATTTATTCCCGTCTCTACATTCAAATTTTAATCCGACCACAAAATAATATTCCATCATTTCCTTTCTTCTCAAATTTTAATAATCCTTAAGTTGACATGTAAACTCATCAATTATCTCATGTTAAGAAAGTACATCACTTGATTTATAAAGTTCATTGTGATTTATTTGAGTCAAGAATGTTGAAATTATTTCACCTTATTCTTTTTCAGAATTTAATCAAATCTTAAGATAGTCCCCAAAATCAAAATCCAAAATTGGCCTTTCCATATCACATAGTGAAGTCACATAATCAAAATCCTCAAACTCATTTAACTTTACATATCTTCTTTCTATATCACCAGGACATTCAAGAATCACATTCTAAGAATCCGGAATGTCAACAAAATTATTTGGTTCAAAATCAAAAGGAATGGGTGGTAACATGAGTAATATGAGAAATTTTTACTCTACAAAATTCAAGTTATTAAATTGCAAAATTGTTCCTCAAGATTGATCAAGAACAACTTCTTTTCCTTCATTCATGATTTCATAAATTCCTCTATGTTTGTCTCCAATGATATCCTCGAATAGTTTTGATGGTGTACACGGGGGATGACATGATAGATTGGTATCCAATGAACGATGCTCCTTAAAAATTGATGGCTCTAGAAAATTAGGTGAGGGAAGATCAGATTCTGAGTGTGGTAAAAATTTGGGGAGTTCATCTGACAATGGATCTAGGGTGAAGCAAGTTTCCATGAAATTGGTTGATTTTATGGACTCAAGTTTCTTTTTTTCTTGCTCTTCCATTAGTCTTGTTATTTCCTTAATGTCTCCCTTCATTGAACAGAGCATTCGGGGCCCTTAATTGGTAAGTAGAGAAGGATTAAGTGTCATCTCTAAGATCCCTAATTTTGAAAAAGCTATGGCGATGAGGGATTGTAATCTACTTCCAGACAGAGTATTGACCAAGTCATCCGAATAGATATACTTAGTTAACAACCCAATATACCATATCAAAATCCTTATGATTTTTCATTACAAACACAAGACAATGTTTAACTCACAACACAATTTGCCTCAAAGAGGTTATCTTTTAGTTTTTCACAAATCAAGCACACATTCCTATATATCTACACGTGAAACACTGACTATCCTGAATTGATACGACTAGTTGCCTTTACTTTCATCCAGTATGGGTGTAAGTACGGACCGTATAATGGATGCTCGTGTTTATCTGAGTATGGTACCTTACGTATTGTCCTCTAACCACCCAATCTGCTAAGGGAGACAGTATCCCCTCATTGACAAGTAGTTAATCGTTTTTAGATTTCGGTAGTCAGCAATTTCACAAGGATTTGGGCTTTGACCTAGGAATGTGTTTGTGCACATGAAATTATGTTAAAAGTGCAATAATTCAATCACTTCAGTCCATTTTCACTCAAGCCATGTGGTGACTTTCTGGGCCTTATCTGATTAGGCGAGCAACTCAATTGTGATCTTGTTAAATTGGTGAGCAGAGGGAGAGAGTTTCACATAGATGAATGCAACAAGAAGTTGATTTTATGATTTTCAAAAAAAATTAAATACACACCCAAATACAAACACCTAAAAATGACTAAGTTATTGAAATGATTTTATAGTACGAATTGAAGGATCTAGAATTTGAGTTAGAGATAATAAGAGAGAATAAGAGAGCACGATAGAATCTACCTTTTTTTTGAATTTTTTACTAAAAATGAAAGACAAATGAAATTAGTTTACAAAATTAAAATAAAAGATCAAAATGCCAAAATAAATTGTGTAAAGTTGCCGACTCCCCAGCAACGGCGCCAAAATAAAGCCACGATTTTTCATGCGCTAAGAAATGATTTTTGATGTTGTTGTGTACACAAGCGAAAATCCATGGATAACAGATAATTTTTATTCAATTACAAGACTAGATATATCAAATAATGTATATGTCAAGTAGAGGATCAATCCATAGAGACTAGGATATTTTATGTGAATTTTTATTGTATTTACAAGGGTATTTTTGACATTATTAATCCAAATCAGAACTTTGTTTTTACATTTGTTCATGTGACTTAAAATGTGTTGAAACCTCTGTCACTAGGTTCTAGACATTCTAAGGGCCGCACTAGAATTTTTGGATTTTTTGCTATTTTTGGTGTCTTCTTGAATTGCTAGTAGCACGAATGTAATTTTCAGGAAACTTCAGGGGCTTGAATGTAAATAACATTTAAACTTAGAGGTGTAATTAAAATTACCGAAAAGTATTTGACAACATGAAAATTTTTTAATTAATAAGTGTTGAATCGGAAAATTGCAGAGAATTGAACTTTAAGAAATTACAAAAAGGACATTTCGAGGTTGAACATAAGAAAAACTTGAGAAAATAAATGCAAATGTGCAGAATATAAAATATGATATAAGAAAAAATTGCAGATAATATCAAATATTTGCTAAAATTACAGAATGGGCCAAATGCCAAAAAACTAAAGAAAATGAAAATTACAAAGGGGTCCTTGGGACCCCTTCTTCTTCCTTGAGCGGCGGCAGCGACGAGAGGAGGTGGAGGTACACACGGCGGTCACCTGTGTAAGTTGGTGGTGAGGTACAGAGGAGGAGGAGGAGCTGGTGACTGAGCTCAAAGCTCAGGTGATGGCACACAAAGGAGGAGAGAGGTTCAAAACCCCCAAGTTTGGTTCTTCCCTTTAGAGGAGGAGGGAAGCTCCAAGCTCCTCTGATTCATCCTCCCTTTGGACGCCCCCTCCCCATTTTATAGCCAGAGTCCAAGGAGAGTAGGGGGTGGTAGTTGGTGACAAGAAATTGGAGGGAGGGGGCATCGATTGTTGGCGTTAGGAAGAGGAAGGGGAGGCGCCCCCTTCGTGCGTTGCATGTCATGAGGAAGGAGAGGGGCTGACGTGAACCCCTTGGGTGCTGACGTCAACACCCTTATTTTTTACCTTTTTCTTTTGTTTAGAACAAAAATAAGATGGACTTTTGGCCCATGGTGTTCTGTAAATAATATAAAATAATTAGAAACATTGAATCGGATTAAAACTTAAAGAAGAACTACTTAGCAATTAAATATATTAATTTATAAAGACAATAAGAGAGTGAAAGTCTTCAAAAAGCATCCTTTTATTTTTATTCTTTTTTATTTTATTCTTATTCAAATAAAATTATTTTTTTAGTAGATTTTAATTGCAATTATGTGAAAAGCAAAAAGTGAAAGTATGCACAAAATGAGGTGAAAATGTGATGAGTTGTACTCGAGATTTTGTTTAATTCTAACATTTTAATATGATAGATTGGTGATTCATCAAGACACGTGCAGATCTAGCTATCGAGCCAACCACCGAACCTCACACATGAACATCTCACCATTGCTACTTTCTCCACCATATGGGGAGCTTTTAAAGAGGACTCAAGCACATAAGTTTCTCATGAATTAGATACAAATTTTGCAGATTGCCTTGAATATTTTAGTGATCCGATTCTCAAGCCTACACAGCCACAACCCATAGGCACCTCATACACACCATACCTTGGACCCAGACTCAAGAAAACAACCACCAAGGTGAAAGAACCCAATTCACAGAAAAATACTTCACTTGAATTAGACATGACTATCTCGTATTTTCTTGATAATTATTGTGATATGACACTTGAGTCGATAAATCCCAAGACAATTGAGGGCATTTCTTGACATACTATGTGATATTTGAGTCACATACGAACCCTTGAAGATATGCTAAATGAACAACCAGACTCATCTGATGAGGAGCTCGTGACACCCAAGTACACACCATTCCCATGACAAAAACCTAAGGAAAAGACCAGTATACCATCGACCAATCCAAAGAAAGAGGTCATGTCCTTTAGTCAGTTATCTAGTGGGAAGAAGATTCGTATAGATTCCTGGAGGTGTTCCCTTGAGCCCATCGATTTGTGACACTCACCTCTTACTTTGTGTGATTTAGGTTCTAGGAAATCGAGTAAGAAAGTCTCCTTCAACGTACCAGAGAAGGAACTTTTTGAGGACTCCTCATTGGGTTTGTACGAGGTGATCTACATGAGTGAGGTCACTTCAACTGTTCTTCTACCATATTTGAGAAAGCGATGGTGTGTCGACCATCCCCACACCTCTTTAATACTCTTTTGAGGATGATTCCGATAGCGACACACCTATATATTCTTTTCCTCCTCGTGGTCGGAAGAAGGTTTGCCAATGACCTTCTTGATATCTGTATATTCTCACTCCACCTTATAAAGGTTTTTTTTGTTCCTTATATCTTTTATGATTTGCATCACTCACTCTGGCTTCGTCTCATTTTTATCTGTGGCTATAATTAGGATGACCAAATCCTATGTATGGGGTGTGAGTGACTCGAGTTGCGTCTTATTCTATTATTTTCTTCATTTTTATTTTCCTTTTTGTATATTCTCCATACTTCATCGATCCCTCAGTCTCGTCCCCCTTCACATACTTAGACTGACCAGAGCTTAAGTGTACGAGAGCCGATGTCCAATGTATTTTACCACATCTATTATTTATTCTTTCCATTTCTTGCCCTCGGTTACCTCATTTTTGTCTTCTTTTGTGCTTAGGTTGACCAGAGCCTATGTATAGTGGGGTGAAATACTTCTATACTCTTATTTCTTTTTACCACTCTAATCTTAGTACGAGTTATTCTTCCTTTGTCTCTGTGCTCTGAGAACTAACACAACCTAAGTTAGGGGGTGTCATATATACATACATATATATACACACTTTACCCATTACCATACTTGTGCATATTTTATGTATATAATCCTTACTTAATACAAGGGTATGGGTAAATCTTGTATAATTTGTAACAACTTGTAAAATGTGTGCAATATGTAAAATACTTGTAAATATGTATAATCCTTGTAAAATATGCAAAACATTTGCAAAAAAAACAAAAGACAAAAAATGCAAAAAACCTGCATCTCATGATATGCACTTCATTCGGCATAGTATGCATATACACCGGTGGACAGTCATTGGGTTCTGAACCAAGTTGTGAGCATAAATTGATAGCGGAATTGACTTGACCTGAATCCACTTAATATGAGAAGTAGGATTTTAGAAGCTCTAGGTCCTGGACTTAAATCGTTAAGTTCCTCACGTCAGTGTTCAGACTTGACTCTTAGTGTCTAAGCTGATTGCCTAATTTTGAGAACGACTATTGAATGAGAATTAATCTAGACTCTAGCACCGTGCACTTGGCTCAACTCAAACAAGGGGTTGGAAGATTGTGCATCTTCTTCTCTAACAGCGTCGACATCGAAGACTAGAGTACATGTTGAAATAAAGCTTCAGATGAGGAATACTTTGCTAGTAATTAACTGGTCGGTCAAGATGGGGACAATGCAACCACCTCACATGGTTGTTCACTCTTATACCTCCAAAAAAGATATATGTACTCTGAATAAATGGGGACTAAAATAAAGTACATAGCAAAAATATCAAAATCCTAATTTCCTGACCAAAATGGTCCATTGCTTGTATAGTGAAGACATGGCTACACAGGCCAAGCTTCAAATAGGAGACATAGCTGCACTAGCTATGCTCATTTCTTTCGGCTTTCTCTTTTTGTGATGTTAGCAGTACTTGAACTTAGAAGGAAATAACTAAGTCCTCGAGGATGAATTGCTAGAGGAGAGGATTGCATGATAGTTCATCATTTCGAATGGGAAGAGCTCTCACCCTTCACGCACAAGAGTCAATTGTTTAATGTCCATGGAGTATGTTTTGGGAGGGGTGGATCTAACGTGACTTCTGATTCAAACTTGTACAATGACTTGGATAACTTAGAGGTCATTGATTTTAAAGTCCTAATTCTCACAGTAATTCTATCAAGTTATTAATCTAAAGATCGAATCAATCTCCATTTTCACATTTCATTCATGATCTTGGTATGGAACCCAATCTCATTTCACTACTTCATTCTTTAGTTGCTTGGGAACGAGCAAGGCTTAAGTATAGGGTGTTGATGAATCTACGATTCAATACTCACAATTAACATTCATGCATTTATAAATAATTTGCATAAATTAGCATTTCATATTGCATTCATATTCACTTGTATATATTCATCTAACTTCATCTTTTTTTAAATTAATTCACACTGCCTCCAATTGACATCAAACCATCTCCATTGTGTACATATCAATGAAAAGTAAAAAACCAACTTATATGTATATATATGAGAAATAAACCTAAATCCTAGTTTGAGACTGAAAAGTCATAAAGTCAAATACCTCTTACATACAGTCTCCTATGAACTCGTACTCACTTTTGGATTAATGCATACTTAATTATCTACACATCAAGACCAAATTCAAAAGAACCAGAGTTCATATGTGAAAGATGAGTATTGGGACTGAATTGTATATTATATATAATCATTAATTTTTAACTTGTTATTTTATGTACATATTGACTCTTTTTTATTTATTTCTTTTTCATTTCTTTAATTCATCTCATTTTCTAACTAATCACATAAAAATACAAATCCAAAAAAAACATAAAAATAAAGAAAAATATCAATCCTGAGTTGAGGACATTGACTTATTCATCCATAAATAATTCACATTGCCAATTTATTTCGAACATTTTCTTAACTCGTAAAAATAAAAAAAAATCATTTCATGCAATTCATTATTTTACATCATGTTTGATTTTTTTGCATGCATTTTTGTGCACATAAAACAAAATAAAAAATATAAACCACAAAAATGATGTTTTATTTACATGAAATATCAACAGAAAAACATATCCTTCATATTTGAATTCATTTCGATTGAATCCTTCATAAACACTGCAGGTATCATTTAGCTCAACATTTTTTATTTTGGTCATTTTTGCATATGAGATTCTTCGTTATGTTTAATCTAATTTTCTTCTAATTTCTGCATTGGTCAATGGTCAAACTCCAAGTGTCTCACTCCCACTCCCCTACCTCACCCACACGGTCAAACCTACCTCTCTCGGTCTATGTCCCTAATTCCACTAATCCTAACCATTGGATCAAATTTGACCCAACGATTGTGATCAATCCCGCTCTCTCCTAGCGTAATCATGTACCACTCACATGAGGACCCCTTGATCGTCTGATCGAACCATGATCCAATGTTGAAATGCCTGAAAGAACAGAGCAGAGCTACCGTGCGGTCCACACAAGGCGGGACCGTAGTCACTAAGGTGACCAATATAAAGTTTTCTGGACAAATTCAACAATCAACCCACAATATAATAATCAAGAAATGAAAAGCAAAGTGGATCACAATTTATTATAAAATTCCACAGATAAATGTGTATAGTGGACAAGTATAGTAGGGTATCGAACACATGAAACAAGTTGGTGTAGTACTATTATTATTTTTGCTAAATAATAATGTATTTGTGTATATTTATCTGTACAATATTCCCTTATTTGATGTTTTTTGGGGTTTTTTATTAATTGATTTTTTTCTTTTTTCTTTTTATTTATATTATTTTTTTAATTCTAATTTTATAACTTTTATTATCTTTTTATAATTTTCTGATTTTTTTATTTCTTTTCCTTTTTAGTATATAAGTGTATATATATGTATGTATATGCAGTATGTACAATATAAGTGATATATATAATATAATAAATAATAGAAATCGGAAAATACAAATAAGATCAGTCCTGATATTTTTTCTGGTTTTAAACTATATTTATAGGTTTTACAACGATTAATAATTAATAATGATTATTCAAGACTGTATATGTGTATATAATACAATATAGGGTATCTTTTTATAAATATATCTATATAAAGTCAAAATTTATAAAATAAAAATGTTTTTATTATATATATTTCTTCTAATTTTGTGATTTTTTGGATTTTTACTATTTTTTAGGTATTTTTAAAGTCCAAAATACACAAAATCAGAGACTTAATAAATAGTCTGACTTATTTGATATTTAAAAATACTAAACAGGTCCAAAATATCTCAAAACTAATTTTAATATATAGTAGTATGTATAAAATTATAAGACATGGAACTAATTTTGGGGGTTTTGAAAATAGTTTATAATTTTTTAGGGTTAGCAAGGGTTTGTAATTTTTAGGGTGTACTTTTGAATTTTTTTGTGATTTTCGGCTGTAAGTGATAAACAAGGGTAATAAATAGTAGGTATTTTTTTATTTTTAGTAAATGTTTTATAATTTTCTATATTTTCTAAACAGGGAATAAATTGTGTTCTTTTGATTTTTAACAAGTAGAAAATGTGTAAACAATGATAAATGAAATATGTAGCATGAATAAGCATGGCATCAACATTTTCCATAGTTTCTGCACAATTTTTGGAGCATTAGAATTTTTTTAAAAAAAATAGAAATGCAAAAATAAAAATAATCAAGCTAGCATGGCATTTATACAATTAAAAATAAAGGCAGGTGTACAAGATAAAATACCAGAACTTTCAATTAGAACTTGAGTTTTATAGATTAAACTATAAATACGAAATATAGTGGCGTACAAGTATAAATTACCCAGCTCACGTTGGGGGCCACGTGAGATGAGCTAGAAAATGACCAACTTGCAATTTCCAGAAAGGTTCAGGTCCTTCGTTGCAGTTTCTCCACAAATTTTTACACATAATAAAATATTTACAAGACTATTTGAGACATACAAAAAGATGGAGGGGTATATGTAATTTTTACCACTTACACCCCTTTCATCAGGCTGATGTCGGATCGGAGGGTCGATGATGCATACCCTTTCGAATAGAACGAATGGCCCAGATTAGATGTCGGTCGTATTCTTCATCTGACAGTCGTGGAAGGGTCTGCAAGAACAATCGAAGAACTTCGGATAGGCGAGCTTGAATATGATGGTTCTCCATCCTCCGACGGTGTCTTCTCGATCTGCCAGCGGCAGTGGACTCATGGGGCTCCTCCGCATGTGTTGGTCAGCTCAGATGAGGTTGATGAAGCTCTGGCGACTTAGAAGGTGTTTGATGACCTAGAACTGCTCCAGGTGTTCAACACGAGTCCAAAAGGGTCCTTAGGGACCCGGACCTGCAACAAAATGTTCCTGGGCTCGAGGGCTACTGCCTCGGTCATTGGTTGAAGTTGTACAACAAAGGGGAATGTAAATGGTGAAGTTTTGGTGGAGGACAGTTGAGATGAACTTCATTTCACTGAAGTCGAGAAGAATCCTAGTTGATCATAATGAGAAAAAGAGGATAATGCGAAGGGGAACGCAATGGGTTGAGGGTCGAAGTGGATTAATGATCGAATTAGGGATTTGAATTGAACCTAAACTAAGTGATTTCAGAAGAAATTAAAGGCTAGAATAGAAAGTAGAACCTAAATATTACTAGGAAGTAAGAAAAGATGCCTTGATTCGATTGGAAGTCGAAGAAGCTGAACTGGACGGAGGTGCTCCAACGGTGGTTATTAATCGTGCTCCTCTGATGCTCCTCGCTACAAAACCTGCCCTTCGATTATTGTCGCCAAAGGAAGAAGCTTCTGTCGGTCTAAGGGGCTAAGATCAGTTAAGGAGTGATCAAGCGCAAAAATGCGAAGAAGGTGGAGGTTTTAAGGCTGGTGACGGGTGAAGTTCAAAGTTGGTGAAAGGCGAGGAAGGATGGGTCGATGTGGATCAGATCGTGCAAGGATCAGAAAGAGGGATGGCTCGAGGAAGAAGGGGGTGTGGCATTTGAGTGAAAAAATGGAGAAATCAGCCCGCACGTGAGTCTGACAATGGCGGTTGGGCTTGAGTGTACATTTGACCATAGGTCAACAAACAGATGCTTCTAGTTGGTCCACTGAAGAACCACAAATCTACCCATTCTAAATTCTTGGATTAACATTAAGTTTTGTTCGTTGCATTCAGGCAAATTCAAATTAATAAAAAACCACAAATTTAATTATTTGTCCAATTAAAATGAGCGATCATACTTTTTATTTGGGCAAGCCCAAGGTCAAACTTAGGGAGGCCACTATCTCCTTAGATCGATTTAAAGATGATCTAGAGGTTAGGTTTTCATAAAGACAATTTTTGGTATTTTAAATGCAAATAATGAGATAAATGCAATTTTGACAAATTTCGGGGACTAAAATGCAAATTACGATCAAATTAAGTCCGAAAACCCTCAAACTTAGCTAGAATATAAAATATGATGAAATTAGGCTACTATATTTTTGTATTTTTTAGATGCAAAATTAATTAATTATGAATTAAATAATGCAGACTAGGTGATTTGAGTTAATTAACTTTAATAAATATCAAACGTCAATATTATCTAGAAATTATTTTATCCTAGATAGGTCTATGTGAGAGATATCCAGAACAATTTTTAATTTCCAAAAATACTAAGTGAGGAATTAAATGAAATTCAATAACTAGAATCACTATTTCATTTATTGTGGCCTAGATATGTGTGTAAATGAGATGAAATTTGGGCATAGTATAAAACAATCTAAAATCTACCTATTTGATTTTCTTGAACTTTTCATAGCAACGATTAATTTAACATTAAATTAATAGCACATAGTGGGTAAAATATTGAATTTTTCACCAAAATAATTATATTAAATCAATCATGTATCATAAAAATAAAACAAATATCCATAATGTTAAGCATAAGTTGTTCTACAATGTGTAATTTTAAATGGATGAAATGATGCTAAATGAAGGTTCAAATAAATATGCAAACACAAGGGCCTAAATGCAATTTACAGAAATAAAATTGATAAACAAATACTTACAGGACTTAGATGCAATTATCTAGACTCATGAGGGTCTGGATGCAATTTTCCAGAGGGAGAGATGCGACTCACGTGATTTCCGACTTGCGTGGACCCTGATGTAATTTCCTAAAGAATGGGGGGTTGCAGACGCAATATTTACACTAGGGCACGTGCAAAGCATATGCCTGCTTTAAGGGGTGTTTTTAGAATTTCTGGAACTTTGGGGAATTCTTGCTAATTGCCACCACCGCATGTGGGGGTCACGTGGAAGGATGTTCTAAGGTAGAGCGGTGAAAGGGGGCAGAAGCGGGGTTCTGCAGTTAGCGGAGGGGTCGCATGACGTTCGAGCCACGAACGACCAACCGCGTACTGGGATGTGTCGATGAGGTTTCTCCTAGATTCTCGCTGAAGGCGATTGGTCGACGAGACGACGCATCTGGAAGGCGAGGTCTTCGAGGCGATGAAGAAGATGCGGACATGCATGGGTCAAAGGGTTCCACTGGTGGCCACCTCCATCGACACACGATTGGATGTGGTGACGCTACTTGGCGGTGAAGAGGTGTAGGCGGTCACGGTGGAGGAAGGCGGGATTGGTGCACGACTAGAACTTTGTTCTGGTGGGGTGTTGATGCGAGGTTGCTAAACTCAAGGGTGGAGGAGTTTGCCCAGGCGACAAATGCCCATGAGTTCTATCTGCTCAGGAAGAATGTGTGGGGTGGTAGGGAGCTCTGTGGATGGCATTTCTCGAGGGTAGAAAGTCGATGGTCAGTGCGGACATGGGCCGAAGGCGGAGAGGGGCTGGCAAATGCGGGTTCGCTGCTCGATGGAGGTCGAAGGTGTTGCACCTGGGAATATGCTCCGGTGCATGTCTCGAGGTCGAGGCGATGAAGGCAGTTGAAGTGAGGGTAGAGGGATGCTCGAAATGTGGCGGAGTTGGTGTTATTCGCTTGGAAGATTGGTAATAGGAAACTGAGGCTTCGTTTGTGATGGACGGAGCCAACGAAGATGGAAGGTCGCGATGGGGATAATAGAAGGTGAAGAGGATTAGAGGAGGTGTTGGTGATGGGTTGCAGGACGAAGATGATATGGCGAAGGTCGACGAAGAAGGAATCGAAAAGAGAGCGAGGGAGATGATGAAGAAGATAGGAAAAAAAGAGGATCGGGAGAAGAATGAGGAAAAAGAAAGAAGAAGAATAAGAATAAGAGAAAGGAGATTTATCTGGGGCGAGGATGGAATAGCCTGGGAGGGAGGTGCACGGAGGAGCACCTCAGGTCATTGCTAGACCTCGCGGTAGAGACGGAGCTCGGCGAGCTCTAAAAACTCGTGGTGACGAAGGATTTACCCTATATCGGATCTTGCTTAGAGGTCGCTGTCGTCGCTCGACCCGATTGACTGCCTGTTGTCACTAGGTAGTAACTGGAGAGATCGAGGTTCCCTTAGTAATGGTGAATGGGAAACTATGGGATGGGAGGTTGGCTATTTGAAGGGGAGTCGAGGTGGGACATGGGTTGCATGAGAAAAAGAGGGAGAGGTCAAGGACGTGCATGACATGAGAGAAAGAGAGGAGAGAGAATGCATGAGAGGGGAAGAGATAAGAGGAGAGAGAGAGACGGGGAGAGAAAACGATGGGGAGAGAGGGAGTAGAGGCGTGGGTCTCATGCTGCATGGGGTGCATGGGATGTGGGGGTGATTAGATAGAGAGGCAGGATCAAAAAAGGGAAACACGTGAAGGGGGGGGAGATGCGTGCGAGAGGGAATTGAGGGATGGCAGGCTATGAGCATGGGGTATGCATGGAGGGGGGAGAGAGAGAGAGGGAGAGGGAGGGAGGAAGAAGGGGCCATGTGGCGCACGGGGGCGTGGCCATGTGGCCATAAATTTTAATTTAAGAATTAAAATAATAGTAATAATAATAAATATAAATAAATAATAATAAATATAAAAATAAATAAAATAAGATAAATAATTAAAATAATTAAATAAATAAAGTAAAAAAGAAAGAGAAATTAAAATAAATAAATAATAATGTAATAAAATAAATAATAATAATAACAATAATAATAATAATGGGAGTGACAAGTGGCTGCTCTAGGAGCTGCCACGTGTCGCTCCCAGAAAATTCAAAAATTAAATGTAAATAAAAGATTAAAAAGAAATAACAAAAAGGGGTCAAATTAAAAAGTGGCCAACATGAAAGTTACTTGTCTCGACGAGATCTAAAACTTTCATGAAGGATCAAAAATCAAAAGAAGTCATCTGTACAAAAAAGTATTTTTGGGGGTATCTTATAGGTATAAAATACTGCATTTTTATCTTTTGCAGATTTTTTATCATTTTTAAATAAGAGAAAAATCAAAATAAAATTAGAGAAAATATTAATTTACAACTTAATCTATTTTTTTAGATTTTTAATAAATAAGAAAATAAAAAGATAAAATAAAGGGTAGTTTGGTCAATATATACAATATACAATAGGGGCCCAAAACCCAAGTTTCACATACGAACTCCGATTCTTTTGAATTTGGTCTTGTTTTGAAGGTAATTGAATTTATATTAATTCAAAAGTGAGTAGGTGTCCATAGGAGATTGTAGGAGAGAGATATTCACGTTTTAAGGTTCTTAGTCTCAAACTAGGGGTTGGGTTTTTGGTCAATTTTACAAGTTAGTATTTTTTATGATATTTTTCCATTATTAGTGTTAGTAATATATACACTATGGAGTTGATTTTATTGGATTTAGAGTTTGTATAAAATAGATACAAATAAGGGAAATATGGTGAATATATAGATGAATATGTACAAGTGAATTTGGCTCCTTATTTAATGCAAATATGAATGCTAAAATACACATATTATTTACACATGCATGAATGTTAATTATGCAACATAAGTGATGAAATGATATTAATTACTCAGGAACAAAGCTCTATTTTTTACTTTTAGATTGATGAATCGCAGATTCATCATCCACATGGACCAACCAGAAAATTCAGATGTCAACAATGCTAGTGAATCATTATTAAATAATAAATTGATTTGATTAATTTTTAGTTTAAAAAGTAAAACATGTTTCTAATTTTATGTAGCATTAAATTTATATTTTCTTTATTTTTATGAGGCTATTTATTATAAGTTAATATTTACATGTATAAATAGAGGTAAAATTACATGTATTTTGTGTACTTTAATTTTAATTTATATTATATATTTTATTATTATGTAAATGTATTTTATATATTCTTAATTTATTTAAGTACATATTTATGTATTTTTATTACATTTTCTGAATTTATTTGTATACTTAATTAATTATGTGCATATTCTTTATAGGTATATATATGTATATTTCATCTATATTTTGAAACACATTATTTATTTCGTTTTCTTTTTTATGGTTTTATTTTTTAAATTATGGTCATGTGTTTTACATAAATATTTACAATTTTATAAGAATATAAGAAAATGAAAAATATAAAGAATAAATATATTAAATAAAATATACAGGTATAATGTACAATGGGGGCCCAAAACATAACTTTTACATCTTAACTCCAAATTGAATGAAACCACCTTCATTAAAATAGCTTATTTAATTTTATGAATATAAAGGAGAGCTTGGTCAATTTTGATATTGTATGGAGGAGATACGAGTCTGCAAAGTTTTCTTTGTGGCTTTTTATTTTGTGTGTCCCAAGCATACTGTGCAGTGAAATCAATTTTGTATTTTTCTTTGTATTTTATATACAATATTCATGTTGAGGGTTTTATTATTTGAGGATTAAAATTATAAAATAAAATGGGTTCCAAAATGCAATTATTGATGAATTAAAAACTAAGGTTTTGTGTATTTTCTATAAAGTTCTTCTGCCTTGTCTTCTCCTACTTTATTCCTTATCGACCAAATCATGATGACTAGATCTCGGGGTCTAGGGTCACTCAGTGTCTTTGAAACTTCATTCTTTTTCTTTCATTTCCTTTATTATTTTAGAATTAAATACAATATTTATACAATGTTTTATACATTATATTGTACAATTCATATAGTGTTGTTTTTAACAAATTAATGATATATATATGCATTTAATTAGGGATTTAAGGTCAAAATGAAATAATAAAGGTGATAAAATGGAGATTCATCACTCCCTATACTTGCTTTTGCTAGTCCATATCAAACACTTATGCCTATAAGTGCAAAAAAAGAAAATAAAGAAAAGAAAAGGAAAGAACTTGGATTGATTTTAACTATTAAACTTGTCCTTATAAAGTCAAAATTTGGAGCTCAGTCAGACCTTTGGATTTTTAGTTTGGTCGAAACCTTATCGAGAACATGACTTGAAACACAATAGCCTTTGAGAATCATAAAACTCTGCTTAAGTCTCCTCAAAAGCTAAGTCAGAACAAGTCAATGTCATACACAGTCCCTCATGACTATGAGTCTATCTTGTACAGTGTCAGTGATATGTAGCTCATCTCGGCTGAAGCGGTAAAAGACGGCTTCCAACATGGTGACCCTAATTCCCCAATCCAACAACTCTTTCCTCGGGGAGCGGGGTATTCCCTTCTAAGTTCAAGTGCAACCGACTCAAAGAGGAGGTGGAGAAGAGAATGATGATAGCCATTGTGTCTACCTATCCTAGGATACTTGACCAGTGTAGCCAAGTCATCCGGCTGCAGGCTCACATGTATCATTGACTTTGAAGATCAAACTTGCTTATTGAATACATATATACTCTTACGTGAATTGATGTTTCTTTTAATTTTGCCCGTCTTTTTTTGAAGCTTTTGATTTTTACAATTTTTATACTATATACAACAACATTTACATAAGGACTTTTCTCCTCTTGAGCTAGTAGACTATCCCTCTTTTGAAGCATTATTGCAACCCACAACATCCTATCATTAAACCTCATGGCTACTGGATCGGGTTGGGTCACAAGGCCACAGAATCATGGCTTCGTATGTTTTCATTCGCTTGTATCTCATGCCAGCAAATCCAGCCCTATACCATTTCAACTGAGTTGAGCAAAGTGTAAGATTAGGTTTGCAAGTTAGGTCACTGTCGACAAGAGTCATGTGTGTATTCCCTTCTAAGTTCAAGTGCAACCGACTCAAGAAGAGGAGGTGGAGAAGAGAATGATGATAGCCATTGTGGTTACCTATCCTAGGATACTTGACCAGTGTAGCCAAGTCATTCGGCTGCAGGCTTACATGTATCATTGACTTTGAAGATCAAGCTTGCTTATTGAATACATATATACTCTTACGTGAATTGATTTTTCTTTGATTTTTGAGCTTTTGATTTTTGCAAATTTTTATACTATATACAACAACATTTACATAAGGACTTTTTTCCTCTTGAGATAGTAGACTATCCCTCTTTTGAAGCATTATTGCAACCCACAACATCCTATCATTAAACCTCATGGCTACTGGATCGGGTTGGGGCACAATGGCCACAGAATCGTGGCTTCGTATGTTTTCATTCGCTTGTATCTCATGCCAGCAAATCTAGCCCTATACCACTTCAACTGAGTTGAGCAAAGTGAAAGATTAGGTTTGCAAGTTAAGTCACTGTCGACAAGAGTCATGTGTGTGTTCCGAAATATTCTACTTAGGCAGTCAAGACGACGATGAACCTAGTCTCGTGGTCTCAAAGAATTAAATCTAGCAGAACTGAAGCGCCTCAATTCAAGTTCCTATAAGGTTCCTATGATTAAATGGATTAAAATCCAACCAAGCTCCAATCTTCAGATTTTATTTAGACTTCTTCAATTGTCATTATCAATTCGAAAAAATGCGAATGCTATGCAATGAAAAGGGAAATTTTGAACTTTTATAGGATTTTGAAGATTTTTGAAAATTGTTATGCAATTTCTGAAAACATTTTACATTTTTATGGGTTTTATGGTTTTGCAATTTTTTAGGAATTTCTGAACAATAAAAGAGTCAGTAGAATAATTATGTATAGATATTTACATGGGAGTGCATCAAACAATATGTATAGATTTTTCAAAGTATTTTACAATCATTTTTCGAATTATTTGCAACCCAAATTTCAAAAATTTTATTCACACAAAGAAAAAAACTTTTTCAAACGAATTTTTTTACAAAGGTTTGAAAACATTTCACAAATTATTTTTCAAACGATTTTTTCAAAGAACTTTTTAAAGCATTTTCAAGGATTTTTCAAACATTTTGAAAAAATATTTTTAACCACTTTATTAATCAATATATACAAAGAATTTTGTACATATTTTTACCAATTTATTCTTTACAAATAATTAATTGTATAATCATATAGTATTTTAGCCATATTATTCAAAAAAACGAAAGTACGAGTTATGTCAAAAGTATATAAAACATATATACGACCCCACCATGCTTAGCTTGAACTATGTCCTCGTAGATCAGAGAGGAAAAAAGACGACATACCTAGTACCGAGTATAGAAGAGCCTATACTACAACGACTGAAAGAATGAAAAAAAGAGAAGTCTATCGCCCCCTATACTTAGGATCAATCAATCCTAAGTATAACAGACTGTATACAACATGCAGAGAGGGTCGAAGGTGGGAATGAACATATCAACAACTCAGAGTGTCTCCCACTATAGTTAGGGTGAGATATCCCTATTTTTTTAAATATCAACAAGAGAGGAGGCACACGAGGGGACCAACAAATCGATAAAAATAAAAAATACATTGGGAAAATGTACGCATCACTCCCCCTATACTTAGGGTAAAAGATCCCTAAGAATATGCAATAATAAGAGTGATGAAATAGAACGGAGAAAGAACACTCGACTCATCTACCCCATCTATACTTATGATACCATACATCCCAAGCAAGGTAAACACACAGATCGAGGTGGACGATGGAAACAGTTGAGGGAAGGGAAGAAATGAAAGCGGACATACAAAGTGGTGGCTATGCAATGATCATGAAGGTAGAAGGAGTACCTTCTTGCACGATTACTGAGGAATAGATCTAACAAGGCACAAGTCAATATCGAGGTCATCAGCTGACACATCCCAATCAGGATCGGCACATTATAGATCCTCATCGACCTCAAAATGAGAAGGCACGAGCTCATCAGTGGAAGTAGTGCGGTCAGGTTCGGCCTGGGAAGTCTCTCTTAAATCCACCCTCCAAACTAAGGTGTCTGTGGTGTAAATGTTGTGGATCTCATCAACTCATCGCCATACACATGAAGAGGGAACTCGAAGGTCTATTTTTCCGAGCTTTTTTCCGTGAAGAGGAATTCCCAGGTCTTAGTGTCATCCATGATAAATCAAACCTCTTTAATATCTGTGGATAGGTCATAGTCCTCAGGGTCGGCTGACATATGTACACTCTCATCAGATGTGGGTCTCTGGCCTGTGGTGGGTGTAGTGATATTTTCAATCAAAATGCTCTCGTTGTCGGAACGAATGCGTATCTCTCCATATCCATAATCAATAACAACACTCGCACTGGTGAGAAAGGGTCATCCCAGGATGATTGGAGTACACTCCACATAGGTGGAGGTTTCCATGGGCAATACAACAAAGTCTACTACGAAGCTCATGCCCTAGATCTTAATGACGACGTTTTCAAGAATACCCCTAGGCCTCTTTATTGTTCCATCCGTGAATTAACAAATCATCTTGATTTTCTTAAGAGGCCCCAGATCGAGCGACTGAACAAGTGAGAAGGGTATTATATTAATCGATGCACTACCATCAAGGAGAGTGTGATCACAGTGGTAGTCAGAAATGGCACATCTCACAAGTGGTGTACTAGTGTCCCCTTTTGTAGTGGGCAGACAGTGTGTGATGGCATGGGCAGTGGACATGGTGAGAAGGTGTCACTCGGATATGCATCGTCGCTTTCTCTTTTTGGGTATGGGTGCAGACATTTGGTTCATGGCTTTACAAAGTGGGTATTCAATAATATCTTGAATAGTTGTCGCCACTTTAGGGTTGGTCAATATTTTTTTAAGATTTCTTTATCTCTTCCCTAACATGGAAGAGATCGAAATCATCATCTACACAAGAATGGCTAAGAGCAGTGTGTATAATGTCGTCCTTGGGGGTGAAGGAGGTGGGAACTGCGGTGAATGTGTGTATGGGCAAGGAACAATGCATGGGTGCTCTCTCCTTACAAATTAACCCGACTAGGTGTCTCCCGTGATGATTTTTTTTTGTATTTTTTTATATTTTCTCTTTTTTTTGTATTTTGGGCAATTGCAAGCTCTCATGGGTGTCCTCTAGTGAATCTATAGATCTAGACGGTGAAGCGACAATATAGCTCTTATTTATACTAATGAGGTCATCTATCATCTTCTTGCTCTACTACCTGGGTCATGTACTCAAGAGTGGTGTCCATGAGAGGTGACTCCAACATCTTAGTATCGGGTGGAATGAGATGGTGGATGCTGTGATGGTGTTGGGTGTGAATAAAAGTACGATGCTTGAAACTGAGGATGAGGTGGATATATACAAAAAGAAACGTCAGGAGCAAAGTCCTTCTGATAAAATGGAGGTGGACCGAGTGGAGAATAAGAAGGATCTATGAAGTACGAATAAAAATAACTCTAGTTTACCATCTCTGAAACAAAAGATGGAGATCATGAGATCACGATAATCAAGTCAAGATATGCAAGAAAAAGGTGCAAATGCACAGAGTAGATCGAGTATGCACACAAGCAAGCACAATTAAAACAAACAAAATCCCTCAATTCACCAACTCAGCACAATGAAGGCCGTGAAAGTTCGGTCTTTTATCTTGGTAAATTTAGAGTTAAGTGAGAAGAAAATTGATTATAAAGCTCACAAGTGTAGTCATATAGAATGGTTGTGTTCTAGTCGGCATAGCACACCTACTAAAACACTAGGACTGCTTCGTCTATAGTCAGAGGCAAGTGCTTCCAGCAATAACAGGGCCCAAGAGCCGACCCAAGCGCTTAAGGTGCAAGTCCAAGGATGTGGGCTCTATTCCTAATGTGTACATGCCCCTCTCGGTCTAGAAAGTACTTGTGAACGATGAGGGGTTTACTCTCCCCAAAACAATGATTGTCCTTTATGTTTGATTTTAGAGTCGAGTAGAGTTAGCAATCCCAGTTTTATTGATTATTACTTTTTTGGTAATTTTATTTTTTCAATGCATGATGCTTAATGAGGTTTCGATTCTTTTAATATATTATTGTGATCAAAATCAGAGGAAGAGATTGAAAAAGCAATGCATGCGAAAATCGATGATGTATGCTCGGTCAAAAGATGCTCACCTTGCTTCCAGCTCTCTTTGTGCAGAATTCTAAACAAAATTGAAACCTATTCTGTACGTAGATGCAAGCCGATGAAATCGCCTTAGGACAAGAATTGCTATTATTGTGAAGAACAAATGCTAACTACTCAAAGATGGAACCCAAAAGTCTGCTTTTTGAGAATCTTCGGTGCCCGTCACAATGGATCTTGCTAGCACTGTATAGAGTTTCTCTCGACGTTTGATTCCAAATCCAAGTAGTCGACGATTAATTTGATCTAAGTCCAAGCGAGAATATATAGGTACATGCAATAATTAGAGCTATGGACCTTAGACTATCGAGCAAGCAACCCTAAGATAGGGCTCAATCACACAAAATAAATAAAAATAAAGGCAAAAAACTCAAAACATGAGAAATAAAATAAAATAAAGGCGAGAAAAACACGAAAAGCTCGACGAAGCCCCTAGGTGAATAGACATTTGGGCAATGGACCTCGTGAAGCAGAAGTGTCCAAAAGTGTCCAAATTATTACAAATTAGGTTTTTTAGTCATGAATACCAATCATTCCTTGGTTCCCCTAATCAAATTTCTATATTTATCTTGGAAAAATTATGTTCAAAATCTTTTTTTAAATGTGTGGTCAACTTAGTTACCATTTCCATTTCGCTAATCTCTTAAGAAATCATGTACGAAGATAATTTAGGAGCAACAAATAAAATAGTCTTTGACAATGAATACCAATCGTTCGCCGGTTCCATCTGTCAAATTTGATTTTTTTTGGAAAATTACGTTGAAAATCTTTGTTTCAAATGCATGATAAACTTAGTTACCACCTATATTTCACCAATTTCTTTAAGAACTTATGCAATTAAAACCGACATCTTTGCCAATAATGAAGTAAGCTTTTCCATTTCAGGTTATTGGAAAGGTGAGGAATTTTCTAAGTTGAGGATCATCTTTTTGTAACCACAACAGACAATCTTATCGAACCAATATAGCACGTTAACTTAACTCTTGGTATGCTCATGTTTATAATTGATGGCACATATTCTGATTCTATGGACGTAGATGGGAGGAACGGTAATCTCCACGTAAAGAAAAATATTTGAATTCTTTGCATGCCATCTCCTCTTCTTCGTTCAAAGAACAACTTGAGGCCTCTACACACAAAAATGCTAAATCTGCGCTATACACACAAAATAAATTCTTTACATAAGAAAATTGAGAATGTGTAAAGAATGTTATACACACAAAATAAATATGCTAAATCTATTTATTTTATAATAATTATATAAAATAAGTAAAAGGAATGATAAAAAATTTATTTCATAGCTACAAATAAATTTACCTGGAATACATGAATATAAATATTTATGGAAATAAAAGCGATATATATATAGGATATCTTTCAAATGGGACGTAGTCCTTCCATCTCTAAGGAAGGCCAACGATCCCATCCATTCGTAATTAATCGGACGGTTATTAAAAAAGGTATGTTAATAATATTATTTAATTAACCAAAAATCCATTTTGGTCATTATTCATTATCTAAATATGGTATATAACCACCTAAAATATCTCCCTTTTAATTACTCTCTCTCTCCTAATTTTCCATTAATGTTGTCCCTCTCTCTCCTAATTTACTATTCACGTCAACAAAGACCTCCATTATCTCCAATTCATTTGTATGGGTCTGTTGAGACACGCACGGCATCTATGGTGGAGAGGAGGGCTGCACACGACGGTGGTACGACGCGCTTGCGGCGGCGCGGATGGCGAGCCGTATAGGCCACGTCCACGGGGACACGAGGGTAGTTGGACGACGAGGGGATGGCTCGTGCGAGGTGACGCCCGACTGGAGAGGAGAGGCCACGTGCGGCGTCCCGTGTGGCGGCGTGCAACAACGACACGGACCGGATGGAAGAGGATCCATATATGTATACATGTATTATCTGACGTTTTATATGCAAAATCATTTATATGAGGTGAGATACATATATTAAATACACAGCTTAGAAGTATGTATTAATCACAATAAAATATGTGCAAATGTATAGATCTGTACAAATTGTGTATTGTTTTATCTTTCAATTTTGTTATTTGTTTGTTTGTTGACCCTAAGAAGGCTATCTTGTTATTGTTGATGTTTATTCGTACGTATTTCTGCATTTTTATTAACAAGATACATATCTCATGACATAAATCGATCCATTCGCGTCAGGTTTGATGGATTGTCTGATCATAGTGCGGAGTTGACGACGTCATGTGCAGTCTCATTGACAAATTCTTCACGCAGACGCCAACGAAAATGTGTCGGTTCGACTTGGATGGTGGGGGATATGTGCAAGGACTACGCAAGAGTAGTGGTGTCTATCGGAGAAGTTCTTCATGCAAGCAACGACGATAAAAAAGTATTGCACCCAATCATGGATGAAGAACAATTCGCAGTTTGATACAATATTGATGTGTACTATACAATATTAATGGGTATTACACAATTATGATATGTATTATACATATCGTTAAGTATTTTTACATTTCAATCAGTTGCGAATGAAAAATGTAATTTTTTATATATCTTGTATATTTGATATGCATTATACATTTTGGATGTGCATATTATACTTTATATGTGTATTATACATATTTGGTTTGTATTTAATCATCAAATTAGCGTGAATGACTACCACATTTTTACAAAGAACCGTACAAATTTTAATATACAAAACCATACAATCGTTACAAAGAACCACACATTACTGAGAATATGAATTGTGTTATACAAAGAATCATGTAAAATCTACAAAAAACTGATGACTTTTTGAATGAACCACAGATTCTACAAAAGAACATATAATTATTACAAAAGAAACCACAGATTATACAAAAAAACATGTGATGATACAAACATATGCTCTACGTAATGTTGTCCAGCAAAAAACTGGATATTTTTTAAATATGGTATTACGAAAAATACCAAAAATAAAAATAGCTAAATTTAGTATTTCGGAATATTAATTGGCGTGAATAATTAATGCGAAAGTTGATGACCAAAATACCCTTCTGTGCAAATAAATTGATTATGCCGTTAGATTTGAATCTAACGGCTAGGATCGTTGGCCTTCCTTAAGGATGGAAGGACCAAGTCCTATATGAAAGGCCCCTATATATATATATATATATATATATATATATATATATATGAGAAAAATAGAGCTACCCCACCCCATCATTCAGCTGAATATCTGTATTCTTTTGAAAAAAACTGCAATGTATTTTCTTAATTATATCTCTCTAACATGTCATTCCAATTTCGTCAGAAACAGAAACTCCTATGCCCTCCATCCAGAACAGGTCGATTACCACAATTATAAGATCGTTAAAATTACTTGTTTTAGATGAAGGGCATATGAATCCCTGTTTCCGACGAATTGGAATGACATATTAGATGGATATAGCGATGGAAATACATGGCAATATTTTCTAAAAAATAAAAAATTTAGCCAAAAAATAGGACGGTGCAACCCCTTTTCTCTCTCTCTTCATATAAATTTTAATTTGGAGAAATGCAAATAAAAATGATAACAGATCAGACATAATAATATATTTTAATAAGATTTCGTCTTATCTCGTACTCACCACAAGAATTTCGGATACATGTTCCCTTCTCAGCAAAGGATCTTACTTACATCGAATCCTTTTCTAAGAAAACACCACCAACCATCATTTCTCATGACTAAATATATGCCACAATTATGAGGAGACGTTTACAATCCTCTACGGCGTACATACCAAAACAAAGCATCATTCCATCCATATCTCCAACTTGATATGAACTTTTCATATTTTTTATGTTCCCTTGGTTTAATATCAGGGATGCAAATGTACGTGTATCGAGATATGAATATAGGTGTTATAATATCTTTATCTGTTTTATGTAGTTAAATATGGAAAAAGATACATTACGGATATTGAAAATCGAAAATCTTATCCTTATATTTGGATATATATATGGAAATAAATAATTACAACTCTGATGCATGTATTTAAGAAATGGAAATAGATTATCCTATGGATAGCATTCTAACGCTGGCATCCGATAGGATTGTTTTTGTAAAGTTCAAATTAATATCTAATTAAATCAAAATTAATAGATTATAAAGACAATAAAATTTAAAAAGAAAACACAGTGTTAATACTAATTGAATATCATGTATAATAAATAATTAGATATTATAGAGATCTATATTTTATTCCCACATTTAAAAATGAATCAAGATGCAATATATTACAATTAATCGTATAACATATTTGGAGATACATATAAGTTGATGTATGCATATATACAATATACATACATATTCAACAATGTAGATATATGTATGCGTATCCGTTAAAAGATGTAACCTTATCTGTACCTGTATTCTCAAAAAATTGAAACAATATCCATATATTTATCCGTATCCGAAAAAAACTCATATCCCTATCCGTATCTGCTAAAATTAATAATTCATATTCATATACATTTAAAAACGAATACAACGATAATCAGATACAGATATATCCGTATCCGGTTGCATCCCTATTAATATGTAATATCAAAAAGGCTCATGAAAGAAAATTTCAATTGGTATGAGTAAAACAGTTACTTAAGCTCTAAAGATCGAGCTTATTAGTGAAAAAACAAATACGAAACATGACAATCTTATATACGAATGTAGAAGGATGAAGTTGGGGGAAAGCAATGCATTTTGTAGAAGAATACCTTTGAGAATAAACATTGATATTTCACCACTTTAGCTTTTATCATTCTTTCCAATGGAACGCTTGTCAAAGAACAGATGTCGTGGTTTCATACTAGGAATTATTCTACAAAGAAACTTTTTTATAAGAACCAAATAATAATTCTATTATTATATATTTGATCCTGAATCAAAATAAAAACTTTTATACGATAGTCAAACTATAATTGTCATTATAGAAAAATTTAACAAGCAATATGATATTTGTTGTGAATTACAGAATCAAACGATACTTTTGCAATGAATAATATTCATTATGGTATATTTAGCATAAGAAGATACGGTAATGAATATTATAATAGTTCGTTACCCTAAGTCAATTTAATTTTATATAGTTGTAAATTTAACAAATAAAATTTAATGAGTGATATATCAAATCTTACACATTTTCAATCTTCGAAATTTCACTACAAAAACCTGTCAATAAACAGTTACACGATCCATTGTTATATCTTTTCATGTAAAAAATATAAAACTTATGTGTAACCATAGTTATATGAAATTTTACTCATGATAATGATATTCGTTGTGAATAACAAGTGTTCAAACTAATTTTTCAATGACTAATAATTTTATCACTCGAGATATAAATCGGTAATATGATTCTTCCACCCGTGCAACCCACTGGTATGGACTAATTTACCTCAAGTACGGTAAAAATGCTATAATGACTTTGTCATCGTTTCTAATATTATACAACGCTATTTTATATTATCCGTCACATTGTTAATCTACGCTTTGATAAGAATCTACTGGTCAAGGAACAACTGAGTTAGTATGTTCGGCTCATAACAATCTGTACATTTCACATTTACCTTCACATTCTTTCCACTTCATAACTCTAACATCTCATTTACACAAGGAGAACCTTAGCTCTACTGGATCAAGATTCAACGATGCACATCCGTAGCCTTGTCAAAATACCAGTGTGGAAAGTTGAAACCATGCCGTTGAATCAAGATCCTAGCATGTGTTATTTCTCCAAATAAAAACCTTTTAATCCATGAAACCGAACCAGGTGCCCTGATGCAATTTGAACATATCAACCCCACATTTAAGAAGCAGCCCCATATCACCAGAGGGGTACAATAGTCATTCCGACCGGGAAGCAAAGGCCCGGGCGGGTGTTAGCAATGAGCTTCCAATAAGAGAGAGAGAGAGCGCTCTGATCAAACTCTGTCGCTGGTGGTGGACATCGGACACCCCTCTCCCTCCTTCCTCTCTCACCTCCCACCGATCGCGTTCGAGCTCCGGCGGCACTACCGGCGGCGATCTGCTGGCCGCTGATGCTCCGGTGACCGGCGCGGCCTCGTCCGCCGATCCCCCTCTCCTCGACGCCGTCCGTTCCCGTGAGCCCTAATCCCTCCAATCACTATGATCTATTCTGTTGATCTAATTGCTTTGCGATCTACCCGCGTGATGCCGATCGTGTGTTCACGTTGTGTTGTTAGTGATGAATTGGAGGTTTCCGCTGTTGTTTGGTTAAGCAAATGATCGCTTTGCTCTCTTGCTCGCCTGCTCTCCTGTTGATGGAAGGGGTTAGATTAGTAATTTAAACTATTGGTATATGTTGTCGTTGTGTCAAACTGTATCATCTGTCCTGCCAGAGGCAACGTCTCGGGGGGGACTTGAAGGACGTGGAGTGGACAGGCTTTTATAACTTATCTCGGATTGCGCTGAAGATGGAGGAATTCTGATTAAGACGCCCTTGAATTAGGAGAGGGAAAGGGCGGGAAATGGCCTTCACGGCTTATGCTAGTGGACTTCCTTAAAGACGATCATTGGGAAATCAATATTTTGTACGCAGTTTCGGAAAATTATGAAATTCATAATGGTGAAAGCAATGGAGGTGCTTGAGTCCTGATGGGGAGGCACCTAGTTGCCATTTTCGGGAAACGTGTAGATGATTTCTGCATTTGTTATTTTTTCTCTATGCATTTTCGTGGGGAATTAGCTGTGTGGTTTGTGTTTGTCACATGTAAAAAGTAATATGCTATTTAGTTGAGAAAACCGGTATAAGCATTGGTTTGGTGAATTAATAGGGATGTCAGTCAATGAGGAGTTTAATTGATCATTTGGTTGTCAAGGAAGCCGTATAAGCGTTCTGTGTACCCACGTAATTCAGGAATGTGCAGCGAAAACACTCCCCCCTCGACCTATTTTTTAGCGCAAGTGGATGCATCATGGTTCGGAAATGGGAAGTGGGCACACGTCCTTTGTTCTTTTCCCACAGTGGTAGGAAAGTGATGAGTTTCAAAATGTACAACTCCCTTCATGGAATTAGTAGGAAAATGATCAAGAGAGAAACCACGTTGCGCCCTTTCCAGAAAGAGAGGGAACCACATGAAAACAATTATCTGCTGGTACACTCGTGAATTTTACAATAACTAGAAATTAGATTTCCTCTAGGCAGTTCCTTGACTATTTTGAAAGAACGTGAAATGGCCTTTGTGACTTACACCTGTGAATTTCCTTACAAGCAATTGCTAGAAATTCACTCTCTTCTAGGTAGTTCTGGAAATTTTCAAACTGTTATGATGAAACAAGTAAAAATAGTGGTGGCTTATTGGAAGGCATGCATGACGTGTCTTTACTAGTTGTTGTTTTGGGAACTCTCAGCTCATTTTTGTATTTGGAAATTTATGATGCTTTTGTTGGGACTTAATTAGCATGCTGCATTGGTTGATGTGAATGGTTTGCATTGGCCGATAAGTATAATTTTGTTGTTGAATCATACTTGCAACTAAGATCTAGAAATCCTCCCTGTCTTACCTCTACTAAGAATGAGGGGATTCAGAACTATCCCAACTAGTAATGAAACAATGCCCTTCGGGCCGAAAAAAAGCTTGGCTGCTTGTGTTGTTGGGCGTGGGTCTGTTTCCTCTCTTTCCTTTGTTGCTTATTCTACTCTTATTGCTCTACTGCGCTATATCTCTGAGCATGAAGAGTTGACTCCTATTCTCTTTTTTTTTCTTGTTATGAGGTTTGGAGCTATAACGAGTTACATAGATGTGTACTCCGGAGGTATCCTAATTCATGTAGTTGAGAGGTTTTTAGTTAGTAATAGAGATTGTCACATTTTTGCTTATTTGTGGTGAAAGATGTGAGCTCTTACTTTTATTCGGTAAAAGATGTGATGATGTTTGTAGAATTGCAGTACTGTAGTCGTTGGTATGCACACATGCACATATGTAAATATACAGATATACATAGGCGCACACTCGCACACAGAAACACACACACATTAAAATGATGTAGTAATGGAGTAATGGAGATAGTAGCCGTCGTATAAAGTGGAATGGTCCATAAAGTTTGCCGGTGTAGTTTGTGGTTTGATCTAGAAATTTCAAGAATGACTTCTGTGAATTTCTGAAAAACCAAGATGCATCCTCTGTTTCCTTCCCAATATGAGCAGAAAAAGAACCAGGTTTCGAAACTTGAAGTGAAAGGCACTTGTTTTACTTTTTTAGAATGAATGCAAATGCCAGAATGAAATGTAAATGCAGAACAGTTGTGTTCTATAACTAGCCAAAAATTATTGAAGTCCATAATGGAAAGTGAAGAAATTTCATTGACAGAAAATCTGAAGTGACAGTATTTACTTGACCTCCTTTCAAGAGGGAGCAAAAACTATCTTCACCATGAAATGTAAAGTGAATATGCTTCCATTAGTTCCTTTACAACCTTATATAGAAATGGAAAGTGAATATGCTTCCATTAATTCCTTTATGGAGTGGATGTAAACGAGTTTCCTTAATATCTATCGACGTGCCTTCATAAAACTTATCATGAAAATTTTCATGATATCCATACATTTCTGAAAGCTTATTCAACACTTTTCCATGAAATAACTAGGGATATGTGCAACATAGAGGAGGACACACGTCTCTACTTGTAGGTGCCAATTTCGGAATCTTTGTTATCACTATAGTTACTCTAGTCGACATTTTTTTAATAAAAAGAGGATGTAGCCTCGAGATGGGACTCACCACAGATTAGTTTGAGACTGTTGGTCAGGCCATTACAGGCAGGACATGCGCTGGATACTGGGCAAATGGATTGTCTATTCCTGTGCTACAGTATACTGATGGTACCCTATTCTTTATCAATGAGGTGATATTTTTGGGGAGCTGTCCAGCTCCAAGTAATCATAAAAAAGCCTGCCCTTTTCTTTTCGTATGTTGAAAAAGTTGGTTTGGGAATGGACTCAGATGCTGGAAACTCCTCGTAGGACCCTACCTCTACCTCATCTGATGATTCCTTTTGTGGGCAAGCTCAAGCAATCTGATTGGGTGTCTTTACCAGAGAAATAGAGCATACACTTGTTGGGTGGATGGATACGTGCCTGTCTAGAGGTGGGAGGTTGGTGCATTCAGTCTTGTCGGCTACTCCGGTGTTTTTCATGTCAGTGCATAAGATGACTGCAAGTGTGGGGGCATGCAAAAATGTGTTGAGCACATGATGAGAAGGTTCTTCTAGATTAGTTTTGGACATGGAGGGGGGGTGCTGGTTTATTGGGGCTCGGTTACTAGGTCCTTCAACTTCAATGATGGCTGCCCTAACAATGCACAGCTTGTGAGAACTGGATTGTGAGACTTTAGGGTGAGAATGATGGCCTATTATGTGGACTCATGCGAGGTATCTATGGTTTTTCTTTCTCAGTGGATGTGCCTGTCAGATCTTTGCGTTTGTCGATTACTTTTCGGAGTGGCATATATTTGATTCTGCCTTGCACATTGCTTCTATTGCAGACTTGGATGGTAACTCTTTTCGATTTTGGAAGGACAATTGGTGTTGACATCTTTTTATGACCTCTTTCCCAGGCCACTTGCTCTCGTTACTAAACATGGCATGCCGGTGGTGGATGTATGGTCCAAGGGTGATGCATATTCGCCAAACTCTCACTCAGAATTTTCTAAACTGGGTTTGCAAGACTTTCTGGGTCTGTTGACCATTCTGAGCAGTGTTGAGAGCTCAACCTTTTGTGGGGATCACTGGGTCTGCTTTGATGGATATTTTCCCATGAAGAATGAATACAGAGGGACTGTCCCTTTGGCACATGACAATGATAATATGGAAGAGACTGTAGGTTGATTTGGGATCTGCAGGAAGTCTTGAGGATCGAGGTTCTTTTTTTGTGGCTGCTTCGAAGGGCTCGAACATTAAGGAAGGTGTTTAGATTTTGGTTTCTGCAAGGGGATGGCATCAACTATCCTTTGTCTTCTCTAAAAAAAACTATCCTGTCTTAACATTTCTTGTTCACTTGCAGTGTGGCAAGAGAGGTTTGGAGAGGGGTGAAGTTGGACTGGGTGGACTCCATTTCTTTCAGAGTTGTGAATCCTATATGGTTGGGACCATTCTCTTGGAGTTTTCATCTTTTGATCACATTGGGATCACATTGAACTTCTTTCTGTTGTTTGAGCTTGTGAATGTTAAGGCCTGCATTGATTTTTGCCGTGAGAAGTTCTATGTCGAGAATGTGATGGAACATGCCGAGGCTCTGATTGTGTATTGATTGATGTACTTGTGAGTATGTGATTATTAATTTTTTGGGTGAATACCAAAGTGGGTGCTCTCCCTTTATCTCAACTAAAAGGAACTGTCTGAGCTTCTCTTGTTAATGTTGAATTGGTGTCCCACTTAAGACGTGGTTTAAAGTAGTTTGAGTTATATATAGTTTCTAACTTTCTGTGCTGCAGAGTTATTTAAGTGTATTCTTGAGAGGTTGCAATTTTTTCAAAGGATACACCTGGCCTTTTGCACGTGCAATTGCTGGGAGCTTACTTGTTTTTTATAAACAGGGACCTGTTAAGAAATGTCACGATCTCTAACTGTCAATTTTGGTTATTAGATTAGGAGTGTCAACTTAACTATAAGCTATTTGTAGATATATATATATATATATATATATATATATATTTGACGCTCAAAAAAGGGGGAGGCACTCGTAGGTGCTCGCCCCAATCTACATAAGATAGACATAAGAAAAGAAAACAGAGAAACATTACAAAAACATAAATATATCTCCTCTATATAAGATAGCATATGGTTCACGGAATACAACTTTCATTCTTTTCCCAACATGGTATCAAAGCAACGATCCAAGGCCGGAGCTCTCATACTCGAGAAAACCCTAACCCTAACCCCACCGCCGCCCCTTCCAGCTGCCGTCGCCGCCCTCTCATCCGGGCACCGTCATCCTCTTGCCATCGCCCTCTCTCTCCCAGGCAGTCGCCACTGCCCCCTCATCCAGGCGCCATCGACCTCCCACGACCAGCCTGTCTCCCCCGGGCAGCCGGTGCCGCTGCTCTCTCTCCTTGGGCACGGCCATCACTGCCTTTGGTCCTCGCCCTCACCGACGTATCTCTCTACAACCCTTCGTTCTTGCATCGAGGTCCGCTCGTGTTGATGGATTTGATCGTATAAGTCTACACATGCAATCGAATCCTCATATGTCTGTGTAGACACTTGTCTATTGGTATACAAAATCCTAGCTTTCTTCATCCGGCAATATGTCAGAGAGTAAAATCGATATCCCTGCCACGGGCACTTTCAAAGGTCCAATGCTGATTGCCAAGATGGACATGACGGACTACGAGCTCTGGACCATGCAGTTCATGTGCCTTATGAAGTCTGCATGTAAGAAACATATTCTTACCGAGGAAGAGCTAGTTGAGAAAACTGGGGTCAATGCCTCGTGGGAGGCAGATGATGCATATGCCAAGGTTTGGCTTTCTGGTACATTGACGATAGAAACCACCAATGATCTGTTACATTAGCCCATCGCTAAGGCGATGTGGAATATCCTTGCAGCCACTTATTCTCAGGCGGGGAATGAGGCAAAGATTTCTGCAGTTACAACACGATATCTTTACTATCAAGAAGAATGACCAGTCACTTCATTCTTTATATACGTCCTTGCGTGGGATGTTTGAGAAGCTCCATGGTTTCATGCCCCTCACATCTACTCCATAGCATCAAAAAACATATAGGAATGTCACCATGGTTGGTGTATTCTTTGCAACCCTTGATCTTGTGTATGAGGCTGCTCGTTCCCAGATTCTGGCAGATGCTATTATTCCTCCCATGGAGGAAGCTTTTCGCAGACTCAACATGATCACTGTCCCATCTACTGCCTCTAGTCAGACTTCTTCGGCAATGGCAGCCTCCCGAGGTAGAGGAGGCTCTTCTCAGTTTCGTGGACGTGGACCTCGTGGTAGAGGGGGTCATATTCGTCAACCCTGTACTTACTGTCATTGTCTTGGACATACAGAAGATACATGGTATTCCAAGCATGGCTTTCCTGCATCGATCCAAGTAGCTGAGCATGTTGAGTTTACGGCTGCTCCTTCGGATACGAGGTTTGAGGACCTTGTAACACGATTAAGGGAAATTATGCCTCCTGCGAGTCCCATTGCTTCTTCATCTACCTCGGGAGGTCACTCAGATGTCGATGTTTCGACATCTTCTGGTACCTCAGGTAGTACCTATGCACATGGAAGGACATATCGATATCGGTATCGATATCGGTACCATGTCGATACCGATATATCGCCGATATATCGGCGATATATCGACGACATATTGCCGACACCGGGATTCGGCTCGCCTTTTTTGCCTGTCGATACCCGATATCGGACATATCGGCGATATATCGGTGACCTGTCGATACTGATATATCGCCGATATATCGCCGATATATCGGGATACGACCTTCCATGCCTATGCACTTACTACTTGTAATGGATCTGATGTTACAGAATGGATTATGAACTCCGGGGCTATACATCACTTATGTAGAGAGGGAGATCAGCTTACAACATACAGATATGTTCCTCCAGAGAGAATCGTGGTTATAACATATGTGACTCATTCCCTGATCACATGACATGGGGAGATCAATTTGACACTATCTATGTGTCTACAGAATGTGTTGCATGCACCCGATTTTTCTATGAATTTATTATCTATTAGTCAGATTATGAAGGATCTATATTGTTGAGCTATTTTTAACCCATTGTCTCTTGTATTTTAGGACATCCTTACTGGCAGGGTGATTGGTTGTGGCCATGAGCACTTAGCAGGGTGGCCTCTATCGCTTGGTCCGAACCTCTTATGCAGGTCTTTCCTCTCATTCTGCTAGATCGGTCTCCCCCTTTACGTGTCACCTATACTTTGGTCATCTTTCGCTGCAGAGAATGTTTCGTGTTCTGCCTTAGATTTCACCTCGCTTGTCCTTACAGTGCGAGGCGTATCAGTTGGGAAGACATCATCGGCCTGCTTTCCCTAGTCATCAGAGTCGAAGCAGTATCTCCATTTTTGAGTTATTTCATATAGATATTTGTATAAATATTTCTTATTTATGTACCATTTTTTTATCGTTCTTTATATTCGGTTATCTTATATAATTACCCATAGGTCGCTCCTCTATATAAGAAAGCCTAGGGTCCCAAGAAATAAATCATCTTTCATTCTTTTTCCTAACATGGTATTAGAGCGACGGTTCTAGGTCGGAGCTCTCATACCCGAAAGGAAAAAACCCTAACCCTAGTTCCACCCGCCGACCCCCCCCCCCCCCCCCTCTCTCTTCCGCGGTCGGAAGCCCGTCACCACCGTCCCCTTTCCGTCGCAGTCACCTCCTTCCCATTGCCGTCAACCCCGTTCCGCTGCCGCAAACCCTACTCCGTCGCCGTCGACCCTAATTTCGCCGTTGGCCCCTTTCGTTGTACCCTACCGCCGGTGCAGCCAGGTCCTCCGTTTTTTTTGAATAAGAAAACGGGGGAGCCCTCCCAAGGCGGGAGTCACCTCACCAAAGTATTCATTAATAAGCGAGATGGTACATCAGTTGGATACCCAGAAATTGTACAAAGCATTACAGTGAGCAAGTACATTTTCAAAGTAAAACCGCTGAACCTTGAACGTGGTATCATTCCTGCCAAGCCAAATAGCCCAGAGCGCGGCAAAGGGTTTGGAGACATCACCGGATGACCCAAGACCGACTGCCCGAATAGAACTCCAAAATGCTCCGCATCGGATGCCCGAACCCATGGAAGCCCCAACGACTCCCACACATTTGCCGAAGACCTGCAACCAAAGAAAATGTGGCCTGCATCCTCCACGCCGTCCTCACATCTGTCACACATCATATTCGTTGCACCTAGCAGTCTGCCTCTTCTTACTTTGTCACATATCCGGTCTCTCCTTAGACACCAAAGAAAGACCTTAACCCGAGTAGGGATCTTAGCCGCCCAAATCACCTTCAGGTCAGCACATAGGTCTTCGTCTCGCTCCACCACGCCACCACTCAGCTTCCTGTACGTAATCTTCACCGAGAACCTAACGTCTGCCCACACAAAATGATCGGAGTCGCCCGACATCTCCCCGACCGGGGGAATCTCTGAAAGTAACCGCAAAGACTCTTCCATCCTCTGATCCGAGAGAGCAGCAAGGAACCTCGATACCCACGACCCAGAGTCAGCCACCTCCGCCACCCGCGCCCCCCTATCAACGGCTAACGCCATCAACCTAGGAAAACGGTAGGCCAACTCCCCCTCCCCCGTCCAGTCATTGATGCAGCGTGAATTAGATATATAGGGCTGCATTTATTTAAATTTTGTCCAATAATTAGGGTCTTATTTTATTGAGTCTTCGCATTTTTAATTTAAAATAAAAGAGATCGCTTGTGATATCAAAGTAGTTAGTTTCAATTTGAATTTCAAAGTTAGTCGGTTAGAGTCAAATTAGGATAAATAGTTTGAATTTGAATTTGAGTTTCTATTTTTGTAACCTCATCCCTCCTATATAAAGGGATGATAGGCTATTGTTTTAGACAGGTCAGATTGTATGAAAACTTGAGATTTTATCTCTATCTCCCTCTCTCTACTCCTTCTCCCTCTACGCGGTCTACGCGCTTCTTCTTCCTCTAATCCCTCGTTCTCTGACGAGCTTTCTCTTCTCAACCCTTCCCTTTCTTCTTCCACTGAAAATCCACCAACAAAATTTATTTTCACCGTCGCCGATTTCTTATTTGCATCAATTGGTATCAGAGCATGGAAATTGAATCGTTCTCACGATTCGACGATCCTGTCGCATAGTGGAGAATGAAGCTCGATCAAGGCACCCTATCACGAGGATCACATGCGCGTTCGCGTCAACAAAAATACAAGAAGTGCCTTCGGAAAAGCATCAAGGTTCAACAATGGATAGACTCATGGTACAATGTTGATATTTTTATGGTACGAGTTGACGACGAACAAAATATTGTCGTCGACCATGAACTGTGCGCTGCTCAGATCTTTGTGGATGGAAAAAACGGCAACAACGACGATGTGCTCGCTGTCCGGACCGTGTCATGCGAAAACAACAACGTCAAGGATGATTTGTTCGCTATCCTTGCCGTTTCAGAGGAGGAAAACGCCGACCTGCTTGCTGTCCAGGTATTTTCAGATCTGCAATCGTTGGAAAAATCGATTTCCGGGCCACACACGACCCTTCCGCAGGTTCCCGACAACATCCTTGTGCTGTCGGCCCATCCCGCCTCTCCCGCATCCCTTGCAGCGCACCCCCAGCCTCAGATCTTCCTCCTACCATCCCCGTTGACAACCTCGCACCCCCGACAACCCTCCCTGCCCCACCACTGCTGCTATTCCCTCCCACCCTTGTGCCTCTTGCGCCACTGCCAACATCACCTTTTCCCGACGCCCCCGAAGCCCCCGCCCCTGCGCCCCTTCCCATCAACCTCGCACCCCCAGAAACCCCACCCGCCGCAACCCCTACACCCCCCGCGCCCTCTCCCGCCGCCCCCGTATCCTCTACGACACAGCCCCCGGCCCCCGCGGCCACCCTCGCACCCTTAACACCCCCTCCTGCTGCCCCTGTGCGCCCAGAGGAGCCCCTAACCTCGCCACCTCCCACTCCTTTGCCGCCTCCCGTCGCGACCCTCACCACCCCCGCCAACATCTCATCCCGTTACCTCCGCGCTCCCAGGCCATCCCACCTCCATCGCCTCTCGCCTCTTGCCCACGTGCCACCGCACCATTCGTTGTAGCCATCGCCCGAACCCTGAAGGCAGGAGCCGTCGCCGTCTGCCGTTGACCGCTCGAAGCCGCCGCCGATGTTGCTGGAAGATGAGGAAAGTCTTAACGATGGGCGCCCCTTCAAAGGGAGTTGAATCCCATAAAGTTAGGGATATGAGGTTAATTGGGAACATTTACAGGGAAACCCCTCCTCTCAAAAGTTTTTATCAAAAGGGCTATTTGGATGATAGATTATGCTATGGATTTTATTTAAGTGAAGGGGTAGAACTTTTGCGTTCCAACCCCCTAGAGCATGAATATTTAAAAAGAAGGGCTGAAACGAAGAAATTCGGGTGGCCTCCTTATCCAATTAGGATTAGGATCATGGGCTTTACCTATTTAAAGGCCCCCTGGCTTAATTCATTGGCCACATCTCCTCCTCTCCTCTACTTGTGCTATTATTTTACTATGGAATCTCCAAAAGCCGAGTTGTCCGACATGAAGATGCCACATCAGTTCTTCAAGCACCATATCAAGGGAACGACATCCGAGTGGACACCAGTATTTGCGCCACACATGCTCTTCCGTCACAAAGTCAACGATTCCAACCATCGCCCCACGTACGCATGGATTCTGCCATTTGCTCCGCACCGGTTCTTTCATGGGATGATTGAGAAAAAGTTATCAACCCTCCAGCCTGCAGATCCAGCAATTCGTCGGGAGACAAATTTTTCAAGCAGAGGAGAGTTGATGCAGCGTGAATTAGATATATAGGGCTGCGTTTGTTTAAATTTTGTCCAATAATTAGAGTATTATTTTATTGAGTCTTCACATTTTTAATTTAAAATAAAAGAGATCGCTTGTGATCTCAAAGTAGTTAGTTTCAATTTGAATTTCAAAGTTAGTCGGTTAGAGTCAAATTAGGATAAATAGTTTGAATTTGAATTTGAGTTTCTATTTTTGTAACCTCATCCCTCCTATATAAAGGGATGATAGGCTATTGTATTAGACAGGTCAGATTATATGAAAACTTGAGATTTTATCTCTATCTCCCTCTCTCTACTCCTTCTCCCTCTACGCGGTATACGCGCTTCTTCTTCCTCTAATCCCTCGTTCTCTGACGAGCTTTCTCTTCTCAACCCTTCCCTTTCTTCTTCCACTGAAAATCCACCAACAAAATTTATTTTCACCGTCGCCGATTTCTTATTTGCATCAGTCATCCTGCCAAAAGCGGAAATGGAGACCATTCCCCAACTTCGGCCGAAGAAAAGGCCTAAGCTCCGGAATCACAGCACGGATCCCACTCCACAAAGAAGACTCATGACGCTTCCTCATAGCCACCAACTCCCCTGTGACACCATAAATCTCCCTCAGCAACCGCAACACCGACGAGTCGGATGGACCCCAAATGCGCACCACCCACTTGGCTAACAAGGCTTTGTTCATTGACTCTACATCCCTAACACCAAGGCCCCCCTCCGAAACAGGTACCACGATATCCTTCCAAGCCACCAGGTGCAACCCCCTCGTTGTCTGCCTTCCATCTGACCAGAAAAAAGATCTCATCAAAGCTTCTGTCACAGGGGTAAATCTCAAACTCTAATTTTTGAGACTAACCTGTGCGGCGTTAGCTTCCCCAAGCTAACCAGCCTTCCCCTTTGCGTGTAGACGTACACCAGCACGCTAAGTAACCACGCCGCTAGAATGCTCGTACACAAGCACACAAGCACAAGGACAGAAGAGCTTTGGCACTAAACCCTCTTTGTTATTGCAAGAGACTCACTCTGAGTGTGATATCTACAAATGAGCTCTACCCCTCCTTATATAGACATCCTGGGGGTATACGAAGGGACACCATTATTACATGTACAATGAATGCAAGGACTCTTAGTCTTCTATGGAGACCCTTTGTCTTCTTAGATGACTCTTCGTGCGCTTAGCTCTTCATCTTCCGTGCAATCCCTTCGTCTTCTACAACTGACGCCACGTCGCCCGCTCCGTCAGCATGCCATGTCGTCTGTCTCCTCAGCACGCCATGTCATCACGACACGTCATCAGTGGGCCCCACGCTCCTACGTAGGATGTTGCAGCTCAAGCTTATCAAGTGCCGCCGAACACTTGTGTTGTGCCAAGGGGAACCCGCGGTCATGCGGTAAACCCCATTCTTAGCCGTCCGTAAGCTAAGGTGAAGTCCTCCAGAACTTCATAGTGTGGCCACCGAACCACACGGTCGTGCGATACCGCTATCGCACGGTATTACCGTATCTCGGGAGTTGGGGGTGTTACATGCCTCCCCCACCTGATCCATCAGGCGTCCGCGACTAATCCTGCGTCTTCAGGAAATCCTCAATGAGGTCCTCGAACTGCCACAGGGTTGTATCACGTTCCCAGCTTGCCTCCTCCTCTGGGAGTCCCTTTCATTTGACAAGGAAGAAGATCCTCCGGTTCTTCTTGCTCTGGCCCTCCACGCGCCTGTCAAGAATCTTCTCAGCAACCCTCGTGTGCTGAACCCGGACGTTAGGAGGGGCACGTTTCGATGCCCTCCTGGTGTTATCTTCTCTGTCCTCATGGTACTCCTTCAGGAAGCTGACATGGAACACGGGATGCAGCTTCAATCTCTCTGGAAGATGTAGTTGATAGGCGAGCGGTCTCACGCGTCGAACTATCTCAAAGGGTCCATCGTAATGAGGAATCAACCCTTTGTGTGCTGTCTTCCTCAGAATTTTCTTCCAAATCTGGGGCGTAAGCTTCAGCAGCACCTTCTCCCCAACCTGGAACTCGACCGGCCTACGGCTCTTGTCAGCCGCCTTCTTCATCCTGCGTTGAGCGTGAGCCAACGCATCCTTCGCTTCCTCCCACCGATCCTGCCTCTCCAAAGCAAAGCGATGTGCAGCAGGGCACCGCCCTTGGCTATTCTGCTTAGCCACTTCGTGCGGTGTCACGGGTTGTCTACCCATCACGATCTCGAATGGACTCTGGCCTGTGGTGGAAGTCTGCTGTAGGTTGTAGCAGATCTGGGCAGTATCCAGTAAACTAACCCAATTGTGCTGATTGGCCGTCACGTAATGCCTCAGGTACTCTTCCAGCAAGGCATTGATCCGCTCCGTCTGACCATCCGTCTGCGGGTGATTGCTGGTAGAGAATTTGAGATCGGATCCCAGCATCTCAAATAAGGTCGTCCAGAACCGACCTGTGAACCGGGCATCGCGGTCGCTCACGATGTCCAATGGTATCCCCCAGTGCTTCACCACGTTCTGCAAGAATAACTTCGCTGTGGTCTCCGCTGTGCACTCCTGGGGTGCTGGTACGAAGATCGCGTATTTAGAGAAGCGATCAACTACCACCATCACCGCATTATTCCCGTCCACCTTTGGGAACCCAGTGATGAAGTCCATGGAGACGCTCTCCCACGGACGTGAAGGGATAGGCAGGGGCTCCAGTAGTCCTGCCGTCTTCTTCCTCTCAGTCTTGTCTTGCTGGCATACAAGACAAGTGCGCACGTAGACTTCAACGTCTTCCTCCATCTTCGGCCAGAAGTAGCTTGAGGAGAGGAGTGCCAGTGTGCGCTCCACTCCTGGATGACCAGCCCACTGTGCGTCATGTGCTTCCTTCAGCAGCATTTTCCTCAAGCCGCCGCTCGAGGGGACATAGGGCCTCCTGCCCTTTGCATAGAGGACGCCTTCCTCTATCCAGAATCTCCGGACTTCGCCATCGTTCACGCGTTGCACCAAGCGTGAAGTGACCGGATCATCCTGTGTTTGCTCCCGAATGCGCTCCAGCATGTCTCTAGACACGCGGGTGATCGATGCAATCACCGCAACCTTCGGCTCTTCTGGTTCGCTCTTCCTCGAGAGAGCGTCTGCTACCTGGTTGGTCCGTCCAGGCCTGTAGCGAAGCTCGAAGTCGAATTCGGCAAGAAAGTCTTGCCATCGCGCCTGCTTGGGAGTCAGCTTCTTCTGTGTGGCAAAGCAGCTCGTTGCCACGTTGTCCGTCTGCACCACGAACCTTGATCCGAGAAGATAGTGGCGCCATGTCCTCAGATAATGGACCACTGCTGTCATCTCCTTCTCATGCACGGAGTACCTCCTCTCCGCTGGATTCAGTTTGCGGCTCTCGTAAGCCACGGGGTGCCCATCTTGCACCAGTACACCTCCAAGTGCATAGTCGGACGCGTCGGTGTAGACTTCGAACGGCTTCTCGAAGTCTGGGAGTCGTAGAATGGGTTCTTCCACCACTGCCCTCTTCAGCTTCTGTAATGCCTCCTGGCATTCACGCGTCCATTTCCAAGGCCGATCCTTCCGAAGTAGGTCCGTCAGGGGCGCCGCCTTCTTGGAGTATCCTTTGATGAACTTCCTGTAGTAGTTCACTAATCCGAGGAAGGATCGTAGCTCTGTCGCCTTTGTGGGGATTGCCCACTCTTCAATCGCCTGCGTCTTCCTTGGTTCCATGCGTATCGTGCCTCCGCCCACGATATGCTCGAGGAAGGAGATGGTCTCCTAACCAAAGGCGCATTTCTCCGGCTTTAAGTACAACCGGTTCTGCCTCATCTTTTCAAGCACCATCCGCAGATGCTTGACATGCTCCTCCAGGGTCCTGCTGTACACTACTATGTCGTCCAAGTACACTACAACAAACGAGTCGATATACTCGCGGAATACATCATTCATGAGAGTACAGAAAGTTGCCGGGGCATTAGTTAACCCAAACGGCATTACAAGGAACTCGAAGGACCCATAACGCGTAACACACGCCGTCTTTGGCTCGTCTCCCTCCTTGATGCGGACCTGGTAATATCCTGATCTGAGATCCATCTTCGAGAAGTACTTGGCTTGGCCCAAGCGATCGAACAGGTCTTCAACATTGGGGACGGGGTACTTGTTTTTCACCGTCACCTTGTTCAGTGCGCGATAGTCCACGCACATCCGCATGCTCCCATCCTTCTTTTTCTGGAACAGCACCGGTGCTCCATATGGTGCTTTGTTTGGACGCATCAGACCAGCGTCCACCAGCTCCTTGAGTTGTCTCCGCAACTCCTCCAGATGTGCAGGGGGCATTTTATAGGGTGCAAGTGCAGGGGGCACCGTACCTGGCAGTAACTCGATGGCGTGATCGACGTCTCTCTTCGGTGGGAGCTCCTTTGGCAGCTCCTTCGGCATCACGTCCTTGAACTCGCCCAGCATTTTCTTTACCGCCTTGGGGCATGGCTGTGTCTCCTCGCCATCTTCTTCGACGCGTACCGTAGCAAGATACGTCATCTCCCCTTTCTTTAGCCCGTTGCAGACTTGCATTGCAGACATAGCCCCCGTCTGCCCTTTCTTCTTGATAGCCCTGATGAAGCAGGGGCTATCTGCAGCCGCGAAGAAGACACCTCCCAGATAAGGCGTGACAGACGCCTTCGCCTTTTCAAGAACTCGACTCCCAAAATGACTTGGAAGTCGTCAAGAGGTACCACGAGGAAGCGTACCTTTCCCTGCCAATCACCCAGCTGAATAGTGCAGTTTGCCATACCTTCGTTCTGCAGAGACTCGGAGTTGGCAAGCTTCACGCGGCACTGACTCTTCTCCAAGGGAACTCCCAAGCTCCCGAACTCTTTGCTGGAGATGAAGTTGTGTATCGCTCCAGTATCAATCATGGCCGAAAGGATCTTCTTGTGTACCACGGCATCGAGGTACACCAACTCTGGATCCTCGCGCTCAACCTCCACTTTCGCCTCTTTGCCCGACTTCAGCGGACACAAGCGAACGTTGCGCAGCAACTTGAGGTTCGTCATGCGCGCCTCTTCGTCTGAGTTCTCCTCCATGGTCATGGAGTTCAGCTTCTCTCGCTTCGGACACTCCCGCGCCCGATGTGGCCCATCACAAATGAAGCAGCCCTTCCCCTTGGGTTGCTCGGCCTTCTTGGAGGATTCCACACCCTCCCTTGAAGCTTCGGCCTTGCCAAACTTCTTGAACGGCTTTTCCTTGCTTTTCTCCTTGGGTTTGCTCTTGGTCTTCTCAGTTTCCTTCTTCTCGGTGGTGGGTTGGACTTTGTAGTCGACCAACGCATCCGCAGCAGCAATGGCCGTCTGGAGGTCCTTCACTCCTTGCCTCCTAAGCTCCGCCTGAGCCCGGTTCTGAAGACCCACCATGAAATTAAAGAGTTTGTCTTCTTCAGACATACCTTTGATATCCAGCAGCAGCGATGAAAACTGCTTTACGTACTCCCGTACGGTTCCTGTCTGCTTCAGCCTTCGGAGCGCCTCCCTCGCTACCCAAGCAGTGTTGGTGGGTAAGAACTGCTCCTTTAGCTCCTTCACCAACTCATCCCAAGACGAGATGTCTGGACGTCCTTCGGATGCACGGCTCCTCCACCATAGCTTTGCGTTGTCGGATAAGTACATCGCCACCAAGGATACCTTCTCCGCCTCAGGAGTCTTGACAACTTTGAAGTACACCTCCATGTCCCACAAGAAGTTTTCCAAGTCTTTGGCACTCCGCGTACCTGAAAAGGACTTGGGCTCTGGGACCTTTCGCCTTCGAGACTGCTGGATCCGCCCCCGTTCGCAATCGCCCTCTTGACGATAAAGAGTTCCCCATGCAGATCTTGCACCAGGGACTCGAGCTCCTCTAGCTTCTCCCCGAGTGCCTTCATCACGTCAATCGAGCGCTGGCTATCGCCAACGACATCTGACACCACGCCTGCATCATCCTACAGACGAGCTAAGCGTTGGGCATGAGTACCCAGCTGAGACTGGATCTCCATCACGATTCCCTCCAAGGAAATAAGACGATCTCCGGTGTTGGGCGCCATAACTCGCTCTGATACCAGTTGTCACAGGGGTAAATCTCAAACTCTAATTTTTGAGACTAACCTGTGCGGCGTTAGCTTCCCCAAGCTAACCAGCCTTCCCCTTTGCGTGTAGACGTACACCAGCACGCTAAGTAACCACGCCGCTAGAATGCTCGTACACAAGCACACAAGCATAAGGACACAAGAGCTTTGGCACTAAACCCTCTTTGTTATTGCAAGAGACTCACACTGAGTGTGATATCTACAAATGAGCTCTACCCCTCCTTATATAGACATCCTGGGGGTATACGAAGGGACACCATTATTACATTTACAATGAATGCAAGGACTCTTAGTCTTCTATGGAGACCCTTTGTCTTCTTAGATGACTCTTCGTGCGCTTAGCTCTTCATCTTCCGTGCAATCCCTTCGTCTTTTGCAACCGACGCCACGTCGTCCGCTCCGTCAGCATGCCATGTCGTCTGTCTCCTCAGCACGCCATGTCATCACGCCACGTCATCAGTGGGCCCCACGCTCCTACGTTGGATGTTGCAGCTCAAGCTCATCAAGTGCCGCCGAACACTTGTGTTGTGCCAAGGGGAACCCGCGGTCATGCGGTAAACCCCATTCTTAGCCGTCCGTAAGCTAAGGTGAAGTCCTCCAGAACTTCATATTGTGGCCACCGAACCACACGGTCGTGCGATACCGCTATCGCACGGTATTACCGTATCTCGGGAGTTGGGGATGTTACATGCGTGCTGACATGGCGTGCTGAGGAGGCAGACGACATGGCATGCTGACGGAGCGGGCGACGTGGCGTCGGTTGTAGAAGACGAAGGGATTGCACGGAAGATGAAGAGCCAAGCGCACGAAGAGTCATCTAAGAAGACAAAGGGTCTCCATAGAAGACTAAGAGTCCTTGCATTCGTTGTACATGTAATAATGGTGTCCCTTCGTATACCCCCAGGATGTCTATATAAGGAGGGGTAGAGCTCATTTGTAGATATCACACTCAGAGTGAGTCTCTTGCAATAACAAAGAGGGTTTAGTGCCAAAGCTCTTGTGTCCTTGTGCTTGTGTGCTTGTGTACGAGCATTCTAGCGGCGTGGTTACTTAGCGTGCTGGTGTACGTCTACAGCAAAGGGGAAGGCTGGTTAGCTTGGGGAAGCTAACGCCGCACAGGTTAGTCTCAAAAATTAGAGTTTGAGATTTACCCATGTGACAACTCTAATAATGAGTCTTGTATAAAAGGAGAGCTGAAGTGGGAATGCTCGGTTGAGGACAACCGATTCTTCAGGTGGGGGAGGCTTGTCACACCCCCAAATTCCGTGATCGAGAATGATCGTACAGACATGGTAGCGGATGTTCGAGAATGATCGATGGAGATAGAACTTCAGGAGGAGTCCAAAATGCATGGATATCAGGGAGGTTATCCATGAGAGTCTGGAGGCTCTACCGTACGTGATGGAGAAGCGTCACAGGACACTAGCTTGATAGCAGAGTGTCGTGGTGCTAATAGCAGTGCGAGCAACGAGTACAAACATCAGTGCAAGACATGACGGTGGATACACACAGCGGTACGTACGCGAGCGCAGACGGGCGGTACGTAGTGAAGCAGTACGCATCGAGGAGCAATGCGGTACGGTCACATAGGCGTACGCACGAAGGCGCACGGTATCGGTATTGATGCGTGGTGATCCAAGGAGGCATGGAGCGTTGCAGGTGCTGAGTACGAGCATTGTCGACCATGCTCGGTAGTACACGTACGAGAGTGGTCTGGAGGTCACGATAGCGAAGTTCTGGAGGACTTCCCCTTAGCATGCAGAACGCTAAGGAAGGGTTTACCGCACGAGGGTCTGGAGGCCGCGGGTTCCCTTATGACACAAAACCAAGTGTTCGGTGGCACTTGGTGAATTATGGCAAAGCTGTATCAGCAGGGCGTTGGAGCGTATACGTGCTGGTGATTGGGCGGTTGATTGGGCGTCGACCGTGCGGGAAGACGAAAGGACAACAAGGGAGTCGAAGAGACGAGCAGACGAAGAGTTGCTGAGGAACGCGAAGGGTTGCCAAAGAACTCGAAGGGTCTCTTGTGTCTTTATGTGTCATTATTGTAAATGTAATAATGAGTGTCCCTTGGGTTGCCTTGAGTCTTGTATAAAAGGAGAGGTGGTGGCTCATTTTGCGGCTCTCGTATAAAATTAGAGTTGTCACAGGGGTAAATCTCAAACTCTAATTTTTGAGACTAACCTATGCGGCGTTAGCTTCCCCAAGCTAACCAGCCTTCCCCTTTGCGTGTAGACGTACACCAGCACGCTAAGTAACCACGCCGCTAGAATGCTCGTACACAAGCACACAAGCACAAGGACACAAGAGCTTTGGCACTAAACCCTCTTTGTTATTGCAAGAGACTCACTCTGAGTGTGATATCTACAAATGAGCTCTACCCCTCCTTATATAGACATCCTGGGGGTATACGAAGGGACACCATTATTACATGTACAACGAATGCAAGGACTCTTAGTCTTCTATGGAGACCCTTTGTCTTCTTAGATGACTCTTCGTGCGCTTGGCTCTTCATCTTCCGTGCAATTTCTTCGTCTTCTACAACTGACGCCACGTCGCCCGCTCCGTCACCATGCCATGTCGTCTGCCTCCTCAGCACGCCATGTCATCACGCCACGTCATCAGTGGGCCCCACGCTCCTACGTAGGATGTTGCAGCTCAAGCTTATCAAGTGCCGCCGAACACTTGTGTTGTGCCAAGGGGAACCCGCGGTCATGCGGTAAACCCCATTCTTAGCCGTCCGTAAGCTAAGGTGAAGTCCTCCAGAACTTCATAGTGTGGCCACCGAACCACACGGTCGTGCGATACCGCTATCGCACGGTATTACCGTATCTCGGGAGTTGGGGGTGTTACATGCCTCCCCCACCTGATCCATCAGGCGTCCGCGACTGATCCTGCGTCTTCAGGAAATCCTCAATGAGGTCCTCGAACTGCCACAGGGTTGTATCACGTTCCCAGCTTGCCTCCTCCTCTGGGAGTCCCTTCCATTTGACAAGGAAGAAGATCCTCCGGTTCTTCTTGCTCTGGCCCTCCACGCGCCTGTCAAGAATCTTCTCAGCAACCCTCGTGTGCTGAACCCGGACGTTAGGAGGGGCACGTTTCGATGCCCTCCTGGTGTTATCTTCTCTGTCCTCATGGTACTCCTTCAGGAAGCTGACATGGAACACGGGATGCAGCTTCAGTCTCTCTGTAAGACAGCACGCTAAGTAACCACGCCGCTAGAATGCTCGTACACAAGCACAAGGACACAAGAGCTTTGGCACTAAACCCTCTTTGTTATTGCAAGAGACTTACTCTGAGTGTGATATCTACAAATGAGCTCTACCCCTCCTTATATAGACATCCTGGGGGTATACGAAGGGACACCATTATTACATGTACAATGAATGCAAGGACTCTTAATCTTCTATGGAGACCCTTTGTCTTCTTAGATGACTCTTCGTGCGCTTGGCTCTTCATCTTCCGTGCAATCCCTTCGTCTTCTGCAACCGACGCCACGTCACCCGCTCCGTCAGCATGCCATGTCGTCTGTCTCCTCAGCACGCCATGTCATCACGCCACGTCATCAGTGGGCCCCACGCTCCTACGTAGGATGTTGCAGCTCAAGCTCATGAAGTGCCGTCGAACACTTGTGTTGTGCCAAGGGGAACCCGCGGTCATGCGGTAAACCCCATTCTTAGCCGTCCGTAAGCTAAGGTGAAGTCCTCCAGATTTCATAGTGTGGCCACCGAACCACACGGTCGTGCGATACCGCTATCGCATGGTATTACCGTATCTCGGGAGTTGGGGGTGTTACATGCCTCCCCCACCTGATCCATCAGGCGTCCGCGACTGATCCTGCGTCTTCATGAAATCCTCAATGAGGTCCTCGAACTGCCACAGGGTTGTATCACGTTCCTTGCTTGCCTCTTCCTCTGGGAGTCCCTTCCATTTGACAAGGAAGAAGATCCTCCGGTTCTTCTTGCTCTGGCCCTCCACGCGCCTGTCAAGAATCTTCTCAGCAACCCTCGTGTGCTGAACCCGGACGTTAGGAGGGGCACGTTTCGATGCCCTCCTGGTGTTATCTTCTCTGTCCTCATGGTACTCCTTCAGGAAGCTGACATGGAACACGGGATGCAGCTTCAGTCTCTCTGGAAGACGTAGTTGATAGGCGAGCGGTCCCACGCGTCGAACTATCTCAAAGGGTCCATCGTAACGAGGAATCAACCTTTTGTGTGCTGTCTTCCTCAGAATTTTCTTCCAAATCTGGGGCGTAAGCTTCAGCAGCACCTTCTCCCCAACCTGGAACTCGACCGGCCTACGGCTCTTATCAGCCGCCTTCTTCATCCTGCGTTGAGCGTGAGCCAACGCATCCTTCGCTTCCTCCCACCGATCCTGCCTCTCCAAAGCAAAGCGATGTGCAGCAGGGCACCGCCCTTGGCTATTCTGCTTAGCCACTTCGTGCGGTGTCACGGGTTGTCTACCCATCACGATCTCGAATGGACTCTGGCCTGTGGTGGAAGTCTGCTGTAGGTTGTAGCAGAACTGGGCAGTATCCAGTAAACTAACCCAATTGTGCTGATTGGCCGTCACGTAATGCCTCAGGTACTCTTCCAGCAAGGCATTGATCCGCTCCGTCTGACCATCCGTCTGCGGGTGATTGCTGGTAGAGAATTTGAGATCGGATCCCAGCATCTCAAATTAGGTCGTCCAGAACCGACCTGTGAACCGGGCATCGCGGTCGCTCACGATGTCCAATGGTATCCCCCAGTGCTTCACCACGTTCTGCAAGAATAACTTCGCTGTGGTCTCCGCTGTGCACTCCTGGGGTGCTGGTACGAAGATCGCGTATTTAGAGAAGCGATCAACTACCACCATCACCGCATTATTCCCGTCCACCTTTGGGAACCCAGTGATGAAGTCCATGGAGACGCTCTCCCACGGACGTGAAGGGATAGGCAGGGGCTCCAGTAGTCCTGCCGTCTTCTTCCTCTCAGTCTTGTCTTGCTGGCATACAAGACAAGTGCGCACGTAGACTTCAACGTCTTCCTCCATCTTCGGCCAGAAGTAGCTTGAGGAGAGGAGTGCCAGTGTGCGCTCCACTCCTGGATGACCAACCCACTGTGCGTCATGTGCTTCCTTCAGCAGCATTTTCCTCAAGCCGCCGCTCGAGGGGACATAGGGCCTCCTGCCCTTTGCATAGAGGACGCCTTCCTCTATCCAGAATCTCCGGACTTCGCCATCGTTCACGCGTTGCACCAAGCGTGAAGTGACCGGATCATCCTGTGTTTGCTCCCGAATGCGCTCCAGCATTTCTCCAGACACGCGGGTGATCGATGCAATCACCGCAACCTTCGGCTCTTCTGGTTCGCTCTTCCTCGAGAGAGCGTCTGTTACCTGGTTGGTCCGTCCAGGCCTATAGCGAAGCTCGAAGTCGAATTCGGCAAGAAAGTCTTGCCATCGCGCCTGCTTGGGAGTCAGCTTCTTCTGTGTGGCAAAGCAGCTCGTTGCCACGTTGTCCGTCTGCACCACGAACCTTGATCCGAGAAGATAGTGGTGCCATGTCCTCAGACAATGGACCACTGCTGTCATCTCCTTCTCATGCACGGAGTACCTCCTCTTCGCTGGATTCAGTTTGCGGCTCTCGTAAGCCACGGGGTGCCCATCTTGCACCAGTACACCTCCAAGTGCATAGTCGGACGCGTCGGTGTGGACTTCGAATGGCTTCTCGAAGTCTGGGAGTCGTAGAATGGGTTCTTCCACCACCGCCCTCTTCAGCTTCTGGAATGCCTCCTGGCATTCACGCGTCCATTTCCAAGGCTGATCCTTCCGAAGTAGGTCCGTCAGGGGCGCCGCCTTCTTGGAGTATCCTTTGATGAACTTCCTGTAGTAGTTCACCAATCCGAGGAAGGATCGTAGCTCTGTCGCCTTTGTGGGGATTGCCCACTCTTCAATCGCCTGCGTCTTCCTTGGTTCCATGCGTATCGTGCCTCCGCCCACGATATGCCCGAGGAAGGAGATGGTCTCCTGACCAAAGGCGCATTTCTCCGGCTTCAAGTACAACCGGTTCCGCCTCAGCTTTTCAAGCACCATCCGCAGATGCTTGACATGCTCCTCCAGGGTCCTGCTGTACACTACTATGTCGTCTAAGTACACTACAACAAATGAGTCGATATACTCGCGGAAGACATCATTCATGAGAGTACAGAAAGTTGCCGGGGCATTAGTTAACCCAAACGGCATTACAAGGAACTCAAAAGACCCATAACGCGTAACACACGCCGTCTTTGGCTCGTCTCCCTCCTTGATGCGGACCTGTTAATATCCTGACCTGAGATCTATCTTCGAGAAGTACTTGGCTTGGCCCAAGCGATCGAACAGGTCTTCAACATTGGGGACGGGGTACTTGTTTTTCACCGTCACCTTGTTCAGTACGCGATAGTCCACGCACATCCGCATGCTCCCATCCTTCTTTTTCTGGAACAGCACCGGTGCTCCATATGGTGCTTTGCTTGGACGCATCAGACCAGCGTCCACCAGCTCCTTGAGTTGTCTCCGCAACTCCTCCAGATGTGCAGGGGGCATTTTATAGGGTGCAAGTGCAGGGGGCACCGTACCTGGCAGTAACTCGATGGCGTGATCGACGTCTCTCTTCGGTGGGAGCTCCTTTGGTAGCTCCCTCGGCATCACGTCCTTGAACTCGCCCAGCATTTTCTTTACCGCCTTGGGGCATGGCTGTGTCTCCTCGCCATCTTCTTCGACGCGTACCGTAGCAAGATACGTCATCTCCCCTTTCTTTAGCCCGTTGCAGACTTGCATTGCAGACATAGCCCCCGTCTGCCCTTTCTTCTTGATAGCCCTGATGAAGCAGGGGCTATCTGCAGCCGCGAAGAAGATGCCTCCCAGATAAGGCGTGACAGACGCCTTCGCCTTCTTCAAGAACTCGACTCCCAAAATGACTTGGAAGTCGTCAAGAGGTACCACGAGGAAGCGTACCTTTCCCTGCCAATCACCCAGCTGAATAGTGCAGTTTGCCATACCTTCGATCTGCAGAGACTCGGAGTTGGCAAGCTTCATGCGGCACTGACTCTTCTCCAAGGGAACTCCCAAGCTCCCGAACTCTTTGCTGGAGATGAAGTTGTGTGTCGCTCCAGTATCAATCATGGCCGAAAGGATCTTCTTGTGTACCACGATATCGAGGTACACCAACTCTGGATCCTCGCGCTCCACCTCCACTTTCGCCTCTTTGCCCGACTTCAGCGGACACAAGCGAACGTTGCGCAGCAACTTGAGGTTCGTCATGCGCGCCTCTTCGTCTGAGTTCTCCTCCATGGTCATGGAGTTCAGCTTCTCTCGCTTCGGACACTCCCGCGCCCGATGTTGCCCATCACAAATGAAGCAGCCCTTCCCCTTGGGTTGCTCGGCCTTCTTGGAGGATTCCGCACCCTCCCTTGAAGCTTCGACCTTGCCAAACTTCTTGAACTGCTTTCCCTTGCTTTTCTCTTTGGGTTTGCTCTTGGTCTTCTCAGTTTCCTTCTTCTCGGTGGTGGGTTGGACTTTGTAGTCGACCAACGCATCCGCAGCAGCAATGGCCGTCTGGAGGTCCTTCACTCCTTGCCTCCTGAGCTCCGCCTGAGCCCAGTTCTGAAGACCCACCATGAAATTAAAGAGTTTGTCTTCTTCAGACATACCTTTGATATCCAGCATCAGCGATGAGAACTGCTTCACGTACTCCCGTACGGTTCCTGTCTGCTTCAGCCTTCGGAGCGCCTCCCTCGCTACCCAAGCAGTGTTGGTGGGTAGGAACTGCTCCTTCAGCTCCTTCACCAACTCATCCCAAGATGAGATGTCTGGTCGTCCTTCGGATGCACGGCTCCTCCACCATAGCTTTGCGTGGTCGGATAAGTACATCGCCGCCAAGGATACCTTCTCCGCCTCAGGAGTCTTGACAGCTTTGAAGTACACCTCCATGTCCCACAAGAAGTTTTCCAAGTCTTTAGCACTCCGCGTACCTGAAAAGGACTTGGGTTCTGGGACCTTTGGCCTTCGAGACTCGCTGGATCCGCCCCCGTTCGCAATCGCCCTCTTGACGATGGAGAGTTCCCCATGCAGATCTTGCACCAGGGACTCGAGCTCCTCTAGCTTCTCCCCGAGTGCCTTCATCACGTCAATCGAGCGCTGGCTATCGCCAACGACATCTGACACCACGCCTGCATCATCCTCCAGACGAGCTAAGCGTTGGGCATGAGTACCCAGCTGAGACTGGATCTCCATCACGATTCCCTCCAAGGAAATAAGACGATCTCCGGTGTTGGGCGCCATAACTCGCTCTGATAGAGGGCGCCATAACTCGTGCCTCCGCCTTCAATGTAGGAAGCTAACGCCGCACAGGTTAGTCTCAAAAATTAGAATTTGAGATTTACCCCTGTGACAACTGGTATCAGGGTATCAGAGCGATCCTGTGCGGTAATACCGTGCGATAGAGGACGCCTTCTGCCCTTTGCATAAAGGATGCCTTCCTCTATCCACGTCATCAGTACGCAACCCCCTCGTTGTCTGCCTTCCATCTGACCAGAAAAAAGATATCATCAAAGCTTCCACCGTTGTCGTCTTCTCTCGCGACGGCTTCACCGCGATGGTGATCGCTACTGTTATTGTCGTCGAACCTCCCCGCTCATGTTGGTGGATTTGATTACAAAAGTCTATCTATACATGCAATCAAATCTCCGAATGTCTGTGTAGACAAAATCATATTGGTCTACAAATCCTAGTTTTCCACATCCGAGAATATGTCAGAGAGCAAAGTAGATATCCCCGCCACATGCGCTTTCAGAGGTCCAACGTCGATTGTGAAGATGGATGGGATGAACTACGAGCTCTGGGCCATGCAGTTCATGAGCCTCATGAAGTCTACGGGTAAGAAGCATATTCTTAGCGAGGAAGGGCCGGCTGAGAAAACTGGGGTCAGTGCCTCGTGGGAAGCGGATGGCGCGCATGCGTAAGTATGATTGACTGGGATTCTAACTGTCGAGATTGCGAACGATGTCCTACATCAGCCCACAAGAAAGGTTATGTGGGATATTCTGGCTGCTACATACTCACAGGCGACGAACGAGACAAACGTTCTACAAGTGCAGCATGATATCTTCACCATCAGACAGAATGGACGGTCCCTATACTCTCTTTACACCTCTCTGTGCGGCATGTTTGAGAAGCTCCATAGCTTTATGTCGCTTACAACTACTCCGGAGCAACCGAAAACTTATCGTAATGCCATAATGGTTGGCGTTTTCTTAGCGGCACTCGATCCCCAATTTAAAGCTGCCCACTCATAGATATTAGCGGATGCTACTATTCCTCACATGGAGGAAGCATTCCGTCAGCTTAGCGGGATTTCTATCCCCTCATCAGTGTCTTCCTAGTCATCTTCTGTGATGGCAGCCAGCCGTAGTAGAGGGGTCTCTTCTCAGCTTTGTGGCAATGGACCTCGTGGACAGGGAGGCCGCATTCGTCAGCCGTGTACCTTCTGTCATCGTCCATGTCACACAGAGGATACATGCTATTCCGAGCATGGCTTCCCTACATCAGCTCGCGTAGCAGAGCAAGTTGACTCATCTACTGTTGCTTCTTCAGACCAGAGATATGGTGACTTGGTGTCTTGATTGAGGGATATCATGCCTTTAGGAGGGTCTACTGCCTCCTCCTCTGCTCCGGATGTTGCTGCCTCTAGTGGTGCCAATACTTCAGGTAGCATTTTTGCCTCTACATCCTGTCATGGGCTTGATATTACAGAATGGATTATGGACTCCGGGGCTACATATCATTTGTGTAGAGATAGAGATCAGCTTACAGACAGATTCCTCTAGGGAGGACAACAGTTATTGCTGATGGTACTCACTCCCCGATCACCGGATAGGGGGAGTGTAACCTGACACCTTCGATGCGCCTACAGAATTTGTTGCATGCTTCAGATTTTTCTATCAATTTATTGTCCATTAGTCAGATTACCAAGGACTTGCATTGTCGTGCTATTTTTGACCCATCATCTCTTAATTTTTCAGGACATTCTTACGAGCAGGGTAATTGGCTGTGGCTGTGAGCAGGAGGTCTCTACTGCCTTGTCCGAACTCCATATGCCAGCCTTTCCTCATTCTACATGGTCTGTTTCACCTTTCATGTGGCATCTGCACTTCGGTCATCTTCATCTTCAAAAGCTGCATCAAGTTCTTCCTCAGATTTCACCTTGCTCTTCTTTTGATTGTGAGGCATGTCAGATAGGCAAGCATCATCGCTGGGTGTTTCCCAGCATGGCCTCAAATTTCAGCGAAAATCGGTCGAATTTCTGTCGAATATCGATATCCAGTCGAAATCGAAATTTGACCGAAATGACCGAAATGACCGAAATATGGGGGTCCCAGTACAAAAAATGACCGAAATGACCGAAATTTCGGTCGAAATTTCACCGAAATTCTGTTTTGATCGGTACCGAAATGGTGATCGAAACCGACATTTAAGGCCTTGTTTCCCAGTCGTCAGAGTCGGAGCAATAGATCTCTTTTTGAGTTGTTTCATATTGATATTTGGGGTCCAAGTCGTGTCCCTAATCATTAAGGATACATGTTTTATTTAGTTGCTGTTGATGATTTCTTGCATCTGTCATGGATCTTTTTGTTGAAAAATAAATCTGAGGCTGGAACTATCATTACAAGATTTATAAATGAAGTGGAGAATATTTTTTCTTCTGTCAAGATTGTGAGGACTGATAATGCGTTGGAATTTTGTACTCGTGCACTCTCACAATTCTTTGTTTCTCATGGCATCATTCATCAGATATCTTGTGCTTATACCTCTCAACAGAATGGTGTGGCTGAGAAGAAGCATCTTCATCTACTTGACATTACTTGTATGCTTCTTATTCAGAGCCATGCCTCGCATTCTTTATGGGGTGATGTTGTTCTTACATCATTCATCACATGCTTTCATCTGTTCTTGGTGAGAAAATTCCTCTCTCCATGGTGTTTTCTGATAATGAGTTATTCTCACTTACTCCACGTGTCTTTGATTCTGTTGCGTTTGTTCATCAGTTGTTTCCAGGACTTCACAAGCTCTCTCCTCGGGCTGTCAAGTGTGTTTTCGTTGGGTATTCTCGGACGTAAAAGGGATATAGATGCTATGATCCACTTAACAGAAAATATTATGTTAACACATATGTTGCATTCTTTGAGTCGGTAATGTATTTTTCCCCTTCAAGCGACATGTTGACTTCCTCTGATACAGATGATGAAATTTATATGCCACCACCTCCACCTACGCATGTTTTACCACCACCCACACCACCTCCTACCGCTCCTCAACAGTCGCCTCCTAATTCTCCGCCACAATCTCCACCATTAATAACTCCACCATTTCTCCCATCTCCCGATGTTGTCGTTCCACCCTTACCATGCTTTTATACACGTCAGCCTTCTTCCTCTTGCGGTCAACTCTCGTCATCTAGTACGACCAAGGTATGTTCTGAATATATTATTTCCAACGATGGGTCTAATGATGTCTCTGGACAAGATCAACTGCAGGATAATATTTTACATGTTGATGACATTCCCAATGACTTGGATGTTCCTATTGCGCTTCGTAAGCCGAAGCGTGATTGTGTCTCATATCCTCTCGTCTCTCAGGTTACATTTGACCGCCTAACGGGAGATTTTTAAAGGTTTTCTATTGCTCTATCTGCCGTGGACATACCACGAAACCATCAGGAGGCCTTGAAGGACAGTCGCTGGCGTCTAGCCATGGAGGAAGAGATGGATGCTCTACAGTCACGAGGTACTTGGAGCTTGGTGAATGCTCCCAATGGGCCATCTGTTGTCAGTTGTAAATGGGTGTTTGCTGTTAAACACCATGCAGATGGAAGCATTGATCGTTACAAGGCGAGGCTAGTGGCACACAGATTATTTACACAGACTTATGAAGTGGATTATCTCAAGGTTTAGGAAAGCGGTATGCGTATGCTTTCGGACAGGTCACTGAATAGCGATTAAGCGGTATGCGGAAGCATATGCGGAGTATATGCAGTTCTATGCGGTTTTCTAATTTTAAATTTTAAAAAAAATAAATACACACACAAACTACTATATGTTTTTTTTGTAATTATCCATAATAAAATCTAAAAATCAACACAAATAACATTACTAATGTATTAACTAAAATATCATCTTGTAACATATCATAAGAACATGCATAATTGTAATAGAATAACATATCTTGTAACATTATCATCGTGTATCATTATGAATAATAAGTACATTTAACCCTATATAGATGATTTAAAGTATAACTAATTGTATTTATCAATACACCATATCATCCAATAGTGTTTGCATGTTTAAAACAATATTAAATAATTTAATATTAGCAATTTCAAGAATTTAAATAAAACTGTACAATATACAATCTTAAAAAAATAACTATTTCAGAAACAACGATAGCACGGAAGCAGTAAAAACAATGACTAACAATAGAAATTTCATAAATGAAAATGAATGAATTTAGAATCTAAATTCATTTCCAAAAATTTGCAGTCAAATTAACGAGTTTTTGCTCTCGAATGCAAAATTCTCCCATGAGATGAGCCGTTAATGAGCAAGGAGTAGGAGACCTTTGTGATTGTTCATCTCGAGTGTCCGGTCTGGTCCTCTTCTTTGTCTACGACCTTCTTCTTCTAATATAATAGTTGATTGAAGTACGCGTTTTCTGCAGTGGGTAAAGCATACACAGAAAAGACCTCTGAGAAAAAAAGAGATTCTTGGATTGTGCCAAACAACGCTCGTAAGGAGTCCTATTGAAATCAAGAAATATAGGCCCGCCTGCCATCCACACTAGAATAGATAGATTTTTTCGAAAAAACCTGCTAGTGGAGGAAGACCCCCTAGGGATAAGAGACATAGGGCTGAAGAAAGAGCCAACACCGGGAATATGATGATCAAGCCTGACTTTGACCTTGGATCTCACATGACTATATATATCAATCTGGAACAATTCAACCTGAGAACTTGCTTTCTCTCCTCTCACGCACCCGCTGTTCAGCTCGGGACTTAGGTCTCCTCCGCATATATCAAACAAAGGCGGCGATCCGGGGCCCTTCCTTCTACGATCTGGGAAAAACAGCGAACTGACGAATCCCTTTTGACTGAAGATACTGAGAATATAATCCCTAAATTTTCGAGGAATCCTTCATCAGTGGTTGTGAATGACTGACTTTTTCAATCTTTCCGACGTTGGTTGCGTAGGAGCAAGTCAAAGGGATTGAAAAATAGAACCATATGATTCGATTCGTTCTTAATAGCCATGAGATGATCATCTTAGGGTGATCCTTCGACGGATGCTCCTATTACACTCGTAGTCTCTGTCTCTGAAGGATGAGAATCAACTATGTCAAACCAAAATACCCAACAAGCATTAGCTCTTCCTGAAAAGGAGGTGATCCAACCACAACTTCCAGTACGGCTACCTTGTTACGACTTTACTCCAGTCACTAGCCCCACCTTCGACATCCCCCTCCTTGCAGTTAAGGTAACGAGCTCTTGACTGTCTGCGCTACATTGCCTACCTGATCTGTGGGAGAGAGTCCAATCCCTTACGCGAGGGGTCTACCTTTCCTGGTCCAATGTGGCGGGGAGGTGTCCAGAGGAGGGGTTTCCTCTGCTTCCCCACGGGGTTCTATACCAATAGGTATATGATCTTCCGCTGCCCCTTAGATATGAGATGATCAGATCTTGACAAAAACCCCACTCTTTTTCTTTTTTTCATCAGATGGGTCAGAACTAGACAATTGATGTCCCACTCAACCATTAGTCATTGAGGGATCAGAGATCTCTTTTTCTTTGAGAGACAAAAAATGAGCATTGATTTGATCTTGATCCTTGTGGAGCGAAAAAGACACTATACTGGATCTGCACGTATTTACTGCTAATATCCATAAATGACTTGTTTTTGGTAATAGAACATAAGGCAGATGATGGAACGAGGAGACCTAGTATGTAGAAGATCATAACATGAGCGATTCTGCTGTAAGGTATGAGATCAAGTCCCGAAAAGACAGATTGAGAGACAAAGCCCACTTAAGAAGTCACAACACATGATGACAAAGAAGAAGTTCGGTTTCTGTTCTTGTTTGACTCAGTTACGGCTTTCTCGAATACATCTGACTTCCATGTTAGTTATCTTCTAACATGTTAGAAGCAGTGATTCGGTGTACTGCTCTATAATAGGCTTCGGTCTCTTCCGCGAGAAAGAAGCTAGGCTATGAGGACTTGACCATCACTCTTCCCTCCTTCAAAGAGTCTTAGGGAAGGAGCTTCCTCTCCCATTCCGCTCTTTTGAAGCCTCACAAGCGGTCGATCTTGTACTTGATTTTCTGTTTTTTGAGACTTACTTTCTTTCGAATCATCGTTGATCGCTTTCGCTCTTCTATTCTCGGAGCTAGCTGCCAGAGTCTGCCTATTTCTTGGTTTTAATAGGACTCCTTACGAACATTGTTTCTATCTACTATTATCTAAAAATAATCAAGTTATTAATGACAAGAAATAACCCCTCACATGTGAATTATAGAAGATCCACTTTAAGATCAAACAATTCCATCGAATTGAGTATGACTGTATGTGTGATAGCATCTACTATACCGGGAATATCAATGAACCCAAATCTTGCAATTGCTCAAGATACCCTTTTTTAGCTTCTAGGGTCTATTTCTTAGTTCAAGATCCCTCTTACTAACTGGAATAAAATAATTAGTAGATCTGTTCCACCCAAAATGGGAATGGGCTGGGGTTATGAACTTGTAATCATGGAATCGATTCGATCATTAGATTATAAGTTCATTCCATGCCGGACCGGACCGGAATAGGGTTATGTACATTCTCATTATGAGGAGTCATTCGAGCATATGTAAATAGATACTATGTTTACATATGGATCCTTACGTCGATCGTGACATTCTATTTCGGATTAGGAATAGGCGTAATCAGACCTGCTTTTGACATATCTATCGTTATTTTTGAGGGGGGTACCGTATTAACTTCTTGGGGCTTCTATTGAATCGAGAAATATGTTTGATTGTACATCTTTTTGATTGATATATATATATATATAAGGCAACAATAAAAAAGCATAAACAATACCCATAAGCGGCCACACGATCCGCATAAGCGGCCTGCTTATGCGCATGGGGCGCATAATGCTGCGCTTGAGGAAAGCGGTGCATCAAGGTGGCCACATAGGCATATGTGACCCCACATGCTGATTTTCTGAATACTGGATTATCTGGATACTTTCTCTCCTGTTGCTTGTCATTCTATCCTGCGCGTCATCCATCTGTTGCTATGGTACATGATTGACCCTTATATCAGCTAGATATTAAGAATACTTTTCTGTATGGCGATCTTCAGGAGGAAGTCTACATGCAACAACCTTCAGGGTTTGTTGCTGAGGGGGAGCGTTAGCAGGTTTGTAGACTCCACAATTCAATATACAAGCTTAAGCAAAGTCCTAAGGCTTGGTTTCAGAAGCTCTCAGATCTGATTGAAAAGTCGGGGTTTAAAATGTCAAATGCAGATCATTCATTATTTGTGCAGAGAACATCTATAGGTACAACTGTGATCATGGTTTATGTTGATGATAAACTTGTTATATGAGATCATGTGCAGGGGAAAAAGAAGGCAAAGGAGATCCTGGGTCGACAGTTTGTCACAAAAGATCTTGGCACCTTAAGGTATTTCTTAGGGTTAGAGTTTGCCAGGAATGCACATGGTCTTGTAATGACCCAAAGAAAGTATGTTACATACATACTAGTTGAGACATGCATGAGTGGGTGTAGACCTTCTACCACTCCTATGGATCCCAGCATGAGTTTATATGATGATGATACGTATGAGGTTGACAGGAGGAGATATATAGAGTTGGTGGGAAAACTTTTGTATGTTACTATCACTAGACCTGGCATCTCCTTTGTAGTAAATCGGGTGAGTCAGTTCATGGAGCAGCTTCGACAGGTACACATGGACGCCATATGTATACATATGATATCAAGGTACCTAAAATCCTCTCCAGGTACATGACTGCTATTCATAAAAGGATTGAGTCTATCTATTTCTGCGTGTGCAACGCGGATTATGCAGGGTGTTCTAAAGACAGGATGTTAACTTCTGGATTCACTGTGTTCATTGGCAGCTCTCTTGTTTCTTGGAAGAGTAAGAAACAAACTATTGTTTCTAGGTCAAGTGTCGAATTTGAATATAGGGCTGTGGCGCAAGCAAACGCAAAAATGATGTGGGTGCGAGCAGTATTAGCAGATTTGCATATAGATATACCTCTTCCTATGCAGTTACAATGTAACACTCAAGCTGCCATGTTTATTGCAAACAATCTTGTATTTCATGAAAAAACAAAGCACATTGAAGTAGACTGCCATTATACAAGAGATATGATCCAGAAGGGTTTGATTTCCATCACTTATGTCAGTTCTGGAGATTAAACTGCTGATATCTTCACCAAGGCATTGCTCAGAGGACCGTTACATAAATGTTCATCCAAGCTAAGCATGCTCGACATCTATGCTTCATCTTGAGGGGAGTGTAGAAATATTTCTTATTTCTGTATTATTTTCTTATTGTTCTTTATGTTCGGTTATCTTATGTAATTTAACCATAGGTCTCTCCTCTATATAAGAGAGCCAAGGATCCCAAGGAATAAATCATCTTTTATTCCTCTTCCTAACAATATTTGGGATCCAAGTTGTGTTCTCGATCATTGGGGACCCATATTTTATCTAGTTGCTATGGATGACTTTTCTTGTCTTTCACGAGTCTTTTTATTGAAGGATAAAACTGAAGCAGGAGATGTTATCAAAACTTTTATCAATCAAGTGTAGAATGTATTCTCTTCTTCTGTGAAATTTGTGAGAACTGATAATGTTTTGGAATTCTGTACTCGTGCTCTCTCCATATTTTTTTCAACCTAGGGTATTGTTCATCAAACATCTTGTGCCTATACTTCTTATCAAAATGGTGTTGCAGAGAGAGAGAGAGAGCATCGCCATTTACTTGATATGACCAGGACTCTCCTCATTCAAAGTCGTCCCCCGCATTCATTTTAGGATGACGTTGTTCTTACGACATGCTATGTTGTGAATTGCATGCCCTCGTCATGATAAAATTCCTTTTTCCCTTACATTTTCAGAGAAAGAATTGTTCTCACTTACTCATCGTGTTTTTGGCGCGGTTGCATTTGTTCACTAGTTGTCTCCAGGTCTTGACAAGCTCTCTCCTAAAGATGTCAAATGCATCTTTGTTAGATACTCCGGGACATAAAAAGGGTATAGATGCTATGATCCACTGTGCATGAAATATTATGTTTGCGCCGATGTCACATTTTTCGAGTTGGTGATGTATTTTTCTCCTACAGGTGATAGGTTGACTTCATCAGACTCTGATGATAGAATCTACATGCCACCACCTCCACCATCACCACCAACGAATCCATTACCATCTTCACCCATGCCACCTCCATCACCTCCTCCTATATTGCCATCTCCTATTATCTCTGTCCCACCGTTGTTACATTACTATACTCGTCGGCCTGCTCTTGCTCATGGTCACCGCTCATCATCTAGCACCCCTCAGGTATGTTTAGAATACATTGTTCCTAACGATGGCTTTGGTGATATGTCTGAGCAGGGATCTTTACAGTAGACAGACAATTTAAGGAGATTCCAGATGATTTGGACATACCTATTACGCTTCGGAAGCAAAAGCGTACTTGTGCATCATATCCTCTCGCATCCTAGGTCTCCTTTGATCGCTTGACTGGGGAATTCAGGAGATTTGCAGTTGCATTGTCTGCCGTGGAAATTCCACGGAATTATCAGGAGGCCTTGAAGGACAGTCAGTGGCGCCTAGCTATGGAAGAGGAGATGGTTGCCTTATAGTCGCGTGGTACTTGGAGCTTGATTTCTGCTCCCAATGGAGCGTCTGTTGTCAGCTGCAAATGGGTGTTTACTGTTAAACACCATGCATATGGGAGCTTGGATCGGTACAAAGTGAGATTGGTTGCGCGTGATTTTTCTCAGACCTATGGAGTGGATTATCAGGACATGTTCTCACCTGTTGTTCGTCACTCAACTCTACGTATCCTTCTTTTGTTGATGTGGTACGTGATTGGCCTCTCTTTCAGTTTGATGTTAAAAATGCCTTTCTGTATGGCGAACTATGAGATGAAGTTTACATGCAGCAACCTCAGGGGTTTGCTGCCGAGGGGGAGTATCAGCATGTTTGCAGACTTCATAAGGCAATATATGATATTAAATAGAGTCCAAGGGCATGGTTTTAGAAGCTCTCGGATCTGATTGAGAAGTAGGGATTCCAAAGGTCAAATGTATATCATTCACTTTGTACATAGAACTCCTAGAGGTACGATTGTTATCATGGTATGTTGATGCCATACTGGTTACAGGAGATGATCCACAGAGAATAAAAATGGCAAAGGAATTTCTGGGCCGACAGTTTTTTACCAAGGATCTTGGCACCCTACGGTACTTTTTGGGGTTAGAATTTGCCAAGAATCAGCAGGGTCTTGTGATGACCCAAAGAAGTATGTGACAGACATGCTACTTGAGACAACATGGTTAGATGTCGACCCGCTACCACTCCTATGGATCCTATCATCCTAGTATGAAGTTATATGATGATGATACAAAGGAGGTGGACATGAGATGATACAGAGAAATAGTGGGAAAGCTTCTCTATGTAACTATAGGTAGGCCAGATATCTCATTTACAGTTAGTCGGGTGAGTCAATTAATGGAGCAACCCGACAGGTACACATAGATGCTGTATATATGACATTGAGGTTTCTAAAGTCTTCTCCAGGCGCATGATTGTTATTCAGAAAAGGGGAAACATTTACTATTTCTGTATGTGTAGATGCAGACTATGTAGAATGTCTAAGGACAGAAAGTCAACTTCGAGTTTTGCCATATTTGTTGGCAGTTCTCTTGTTTCTTGGAAGAGTAAGAAGCAAATTGTGGTTGCTAGGTCAAGCGTTGAATCTGAAAATATTGCTATGGCACAACCTAGCACAAAGATGATGTGGGTTCAAGCAGTACTAGCATATTTACATAGAGATGTACCTCTTCCTATGCAATTACAATGTGATAACCAGACCGCCCTATTCATTGCAAACAATCCTGCATTTCATGAGAGAACGAAGCATATTGAAATGGACTGCCACTATAAACGGGACACGATTCAGAAATGTTTTATCTCTACCTCTCATGTCAGCTCTGGAGATCAAATGCCAGATATATTCACCAAGGCTTTGCTCAGGGGACCTTTTCAGAAGTGTTCATCCAAGCTGAGCATGACTGACATCTATGTTCCATCTTGAGGGAGAGTGTAGAGATATATTTATGTTTTTGTACTGTTTCTCTATTTTATTTTCTTGTGTCTATCTTATGTAATTTACTTATATGTCTCTCCTCTATATAAGAGAGTCTAGGGTTCAAGGAATGCAACTTTCATTCTTTTCCCAACACTATTGCATTTAGGAAGTGCGTATATATATATTTGAGAAAAAAAGAGGGCGTGACATCCGTAAGCTTCTATAAGAAGTGCATGTATGGTATTTAACAGTTGCTGGGTGCTTACCTTTATTTATCAGCTATAGCTCAATTATCAGGAAGTGTGGATGTTTTGCGTTGGGTTGCATTGGAACATTTTTATAAAAGAAAAAATAAATTACTGCAATTTTTTTTGCTTGGATGAATGGCCTTTTGCTTGTGTTGTACTGAGGAATTTATATCACAGCTATTGCCTATTCTCGTGTGGACACTGACAATATATTATACATCATGTATGATCTTTTTGTCAGGACTTCTTAATTACTTATCATTGGAGCTTATCTATATTTAATAGGGACTATGGAGAATTATGAACCTTTTCATCTGCATTATATGGGAATCTATGGATATTACATTGTAACCAGGATTTCTAGTTTGAACTTTGAAGGTATTCTAAATTATTTCTCCTTACAAACAGGTTTTCATTTTTTATGTGCTGGAATGAGTTCTGAAAATCATGGCCATTCATCTTCAGAGTTGCTGGAGTTATTGGGTAGAGATGTACATGAAATTCACAAGTGAGTCATGAGTATTTTTTTGTTATTAGTGCTTAAACTGATCACGTGATTGGTGCTTTTTAGCTCTATGGAATCCATGATATCTTTCTTCTCCAGGCAACCAAGATTTTCTTATACTCGGGATTTTCTGTTATCATTGAGTGAATTAGATATTTGCAAGAAGCTACCTGTTGGATTTGATGCATCACTTCTAAGGTACAGTTTCTGACATTATTTGCATCTGTCTTGACTCTTTATAAGATGACCTTTTGCATTCACTTAGATATGAATTCACTGGTGATCGATTACTTAATACAGTGAATTTGAGGATACTTCTAGTAATTCACTCCAGCAGAGTAGAAGCCAGGGAGGTTTCTATTCCCAAAGTTCAAGACGCAATGAGTATGGCTATACACAAACAAATAGGTCAGAGACTTCAAGTAACTACTCTCGAGGAAGCCAGGGGAAGTGGGAGACTCGCTCTTCCGGGTCAAGCGATAGAGAGGAATTGCAGACCAGGGACTCCTCTGCTCAAGGTTTTCTTTTACTGAGCTTTTTACATTTGTATTGTAAGCTAATGGTCTCCCAACCTGGTACATATGTATTTTAAAGGTATATGCTTCATGCATGATAAATTTCTCAAACTCTTTAACATGCAATTTTTATTTAAGCAAGCAACTTCACAAGTCATCATGTAGAAAAAAGATGTTAAGCATGGTATTAACCAATATATCAACATTTGCAAGGGGGTGAAGATAATTTTTGCAGGTAAATACTCTAGATTTAAAAATGCAAACTTGACCACATTGAGGTACTTTTTTGTAAGGAAAATATTTAATTTCTGGAGTTCAGTGTGGTATTTAACTATTGACGTGCAAAGAATGCCGGCAGGTGAGACAGAGATGCTTCAGTGGATGTATGGTCAGCCAAAAAGATCTGATCTGCAATGATAGTATTTGACAAAGGTTATTGTAGCACTGGTAGAAGATAAAATGAAGGAAACTCATTTACGATGATTCGTATTTGTGTCAAGCAGGTTATCTAGTGTTTTAGTTTGAACGTGCTGGAAGTTGGAAGAACCTTGCAAGAGGGATCTGGGAAGACCATATAAATGTTGGAGGAATCTATTTATAAGAAATTGACATTTTTGGATATAAACTCGGGGATAATCCAAATTAGATCTTTTTGGAAGCAATCTATTCCTCTAGCAAACCTGCTTAAAGTAGAAACGACTTGATTCTTATGGTTATGAACATATTTGATTTGACTTTAAGCATCACAAGGTACAATAATAGAATTCTATTAGCTTTTGTCTTTTGCATGGGTACACCTGTTGGAGAGAGGAAAACAAATCTAGAAGATCAAACTGTATGGTTCATGTATTTTGAACCTTTATTGCCAGCTCATCCATATATTTATGGCATTCATGCCCAATCCGCCTTAGAACATCACCCCTCTCTTTACGGTTCTTCTTTCTGGAAGGGGAACTGTTCCGTTATGCGGCAGTTTACTACTCTCTTCTGCCCATGGTGGGTAATGGTTTCTCCTTTTCCTTTTGGAAATAACTAGACTAGTGAAGGATCCTTTTTACGAAAAAGGGGGTGTAGTCCCAAGATTGGAAGCCACCACGAATTTATTGAACTAGATGAAGAGTATACAAGATTTTACAAATTACGCATTAGATCACAGAAACACGAGTGTCGTGTAGTGCCCCAGTACATTCTCACCATGGCTTAAGTGTGAGTCTCCCTACATGATTGTTATTAATCACCAATCTGTTTTCTAGAAATCAGATATATTTAGCTAGAGTAACCATCAACATCCATTCATATCCTATCAAACTGGCCATTTACAAGAATAAGATAGTGATGCTGACTGCTGAGTAGAATGAGAAAATTGACTTTTTTTACAAACCAAAGGATGATTAGCCTAGAGTAACCATCAACCTCCCCATTCATAATCCTATCAAATTGACCATTTACAAGAATTAGAAAGTGATGCTGAGTAGAATGGGCAAATTGAATACATTTAAGCCAAAGGCTGACCCTTTAAATATTTATTGGTCGTCTACATTTATTTTTGATGATAAAGAGGGTGCTCCCCCGTGATGGGGGTCACCGCAAATCAAACTTCATCAATAAATTTTACGTACATTATCGTAGGAGCAAGGAATTATAGAGAGCATTACAGTATGATATTACATTTTCACAACAAAATCTCTTGTTGTTGAAGACCAGGTCGTTCCTTCCTAACCAAATGGAACACAGGACGACGAAAGGCTTGGAGCAGTCGTCTGTTGAGGAATAACCAATCGCCCGAACCGACCTCCAGAACACGTCTACGTCGTTACACACAACCCGAGGTATTCCTACTGCACTCCAGACCTGTTCAGATGTTGTGCACTTAAAGAACAAGTGCTCTGTGTCTTCCACCATCTCTTCGCACCTGTTGCACTGTGTCTGCCACTCCCACCAAACATCCCCTCCTTACTTTATCGCACAAGCAGTTAATTCTCAAACACCAAAGAAAGACTTTGATTCTGCATGGTATCTTCGACTTCCAAACCACCCTCATGTCTTGGCAAAGCTCCACGTCGTGCTCCTCTGTTATCTGTCTCAAGGCCTTATATGCTTTCTTCCAGAGAACTTCGTCCCCCCCATACAAAGTGATCTCTAACTGCTTGGAAATCTTCTGGGGGTGGGATGTCAGCCTGCAACTTAAGGAACTCTTCAATGCGTTGGTCAGAGAGATCAGCCAGGAAAGGCACCATCCACGAGCCTGCTTCCGCCACTTATGCAAGAGTGCTCTCCTTCAAAGTCGTCAAAGCATAAAATCTCGGGAATCTGCTCTGCAGCGTACCCTCCCCAGTCCAGTTGTAGCGCCAAAATCTGAAAAGTTGATCGCTACCCACTTTTGGCCGAAGATGTGGCGCTATCAACAGTAGGACCTCCCGTATACCTGCCCACATCAGGGATTCAAACCGAGTTCTTCCCGCCACGAGCTCAGCTTTAACACCATATAGCTTCCTGGCGAGTCTGGCGACCAGAGAGGTGGACGGACCCCATATGTGTGTTATCCATTTTGCTATAAGCGCTTTGTTCATGCATTCGACATCACCATCTCCAAGACCACCGTCCTTGCGTTCCTTAGTAACCTCCGCCCGACTGACCAGGTGTATTCCTTGTCCCTGCTGCTTCCCGTTCGACCAGAAGAATCTCCGCATCAAAGTTTCTATTTTTTTCTTACTCCCGCCGACATCAGTCTGGTGGAGTAGAAGAATATAGGAATGACCAAGAGAACATGCTTTAGCAGAACCAATTTTCCCCCTCTGGATAAGGTAACCACCTTCGAGCATGCCAACCTCTGCTCTATTCGTTGTACCACATCATCCCAGTCTGCTTTTTTCAATTTCCCGCTACCAGAGGCAACCCCAAGTAGGAAATAGGGAGATCTCCCAGGGGGCAGTCTGTCAACCCCACCAATCTGACACTCTCCATCTCACTCATGCTGAAGGTGATTACCGCTGACTTTCGCTTGTTGATCTCTAGACCGGAGAAACTGCCGATGATTTCAACCATCTGTACCACATTAGCATTCTGATCCTTGGTCCCCCCAAGCAATAGGATAGTGTCATCAACGTACTGCAATAACAGGATAGAGATTTCATCCTTGCGGAAACTCTCACACCAACCGGCCACAATAACCTGCGTGAAGAGTACACCAAGCGCATCAACTACAAGGACAAAAAGTACGGGAGCCAACGGGCACCCCTGTCGGACCCTTCGCTGTGGCTGAAAGAAGCCCCCCTCAGGTTTACCGTTCACCAGGATAGAGTATGAGGATGTAGTGACATATCATTTCATCCAGTCGATCCAAACTTCGGGGAAGCCTCTCCTCCTTAGAGACACCCACAGGAACCTCCAGTCCACACAATCATAAGCCTTAGCATAGCTGATTTTCCACAGAGCACCTCTCGACTTCATCCTCTTCCAATCAAGACAAATCTCCGATGCCATAACTAAACCGTTTGCCATTTGTCTCCGAGGTATGAACGCCGACTGCCCAGGCAACACAACTGAGTCTGGAATACCTTTGAGCCGATTTGCCAGGATCTTAGCCACTATAAGGTAAATTGCATTGGACAGAGCTAACGGGCTGAAGTCCTCCACCGTGATGGGGGTTTCTTTCTTTGGCAGGAGAAAGAGCATCCGAGACCAAAAGGAAGAAAATGTGCATTGGTCGTCTACATATCACTAACAAAAGAAGAAAATGTGGATTTTTACACCAAAAATCCTATAAACTTTGCAAATTACTTGCTCACTATGGTGTACTAAGTAATTATGCCATATTCCATATAAACTTGCTCCATTTAACTCCGCAGCCCCTGCTGTTAGATTGACTCCTCTTGAGTCAATTTGCTTGAGATAATGTTTAGTTAATCACACCACACAAAATCTGAGAATGGATTTTCCTCTTATCTCTCTCCTTCTCTTCCCCTTCCTCTTCATCTTCCTCACCCTTTCCGACAACCCAATGCCGACAATCCTAGGCACCATCACCTGCTACCAATGGCATTACCCAGTTACATGGCGGCGAACCAAACATTAATTCTTGAGAAGTTTTCTACCATAGAATCGACAATGCAAGAAGGAATCTCACTTTTTATTGTCTAATTCAAATCTCTTTGTGTCATGAACACGGGCAATGAATGATATTAGGATGTAGTTGATTCCAAGGCCTTAAATGTCAGATTTCGGTTTCATCTCGGTGACTGACCGAAACGAAACTTTAGCCGAATTTCGGTCGAAATTCAACCGAAATTTCGGTCATTTCGATCGTTTTTTGAACTAGGGCCCCCAAATTTCGGCCGATATAGGCCATTCAGTCGAATTTTTGTCACCCATCGAAATCGAAGTTCGATCGAAATTCGGCCAAATTTTGGCGAAATTTGATCCCATGGTTGATTCCAAAGATTTGATTGGGGAAAGTTAAGATAAAAAGAACCATGATGTGACAATGCAACCAAATCCTTAAAGTGATTGTTTTTTTAGGGCAAAAGAGGGGGAAACACACTAAGGTGTCCGCCCCAGATTTATTAATAGATGAAGGATAGTTATAGGAAGACTTACAATAGTCAAGACTCAAGAAGAGTCTTAGAGCATAATATTACATTCTCAGCATAGAAACGGGAAGTGGAGAAGAGAGTGTTGTTTCTATCTCTAACCAAATTGCCCAGACAAGTGAAAGAGGTCGAAGAAGATCCTCTCTAGCCCGATCTTTAGCCCCAAACATGGAGTTCCAAAATGAGTCTAGGTTCCGCATAGACAACCAATCATCCTCAATATCCCACCAGATAGGGGATCCGCTGACAATGGAAGAAAAGGTGGTCTAGAGTCTCAATCTATGTCTCACAGAGAGGGCATCTGTTGGATATGACCCTTAAAAGTCTCACCGGTCTCTAGTTATTATGCGTTTTCTACGGAAAAGCCACATGAAGAAACCAATTCTATTAGGCAGTTTCAACTTCCAGATAAAGTTGCAGTCCCGAATCAAAGAATCCATCCTAGATGGAGGCGGCGGTATAGAGATTGCTTTGTAGGCACTCTTGATCGAGAAAGAATTGTGCTTCCAAACCCAGTGGTCTCACCCAACAGTGGGTCTATCAATCTGTCTGATAGAGTCCAGAAAAAGCAGGAAGTCCTCGAGGCACTGCTTAGAGAAGTTAGTCAAGAACCGATGCATCCAGTTACCATCCACCCAACACTCCGCCACCTTCACATCGCGATTGGTCGCCAAAGCAAATAAGCGAGCGAACCTCGACGAAAGCGTTCCAAGACCAGACCAGTTATCAGACCAAAATCCAAACGAATTGCCATCCCCAAGGGATGGTTAAAAGAGATCCTCAAATTAGGGAGCACCGATCTGATTCCTTTCCAGAAATCCGACGGTCTGGAAATATGTTGGCGAGGAAACGAGTACTGGACACCAATATCATATATCTGTCTAACGAGTCTGCAATAGAGGTCATCTCCATTGCTCCAAATCCTGCTGACCCACTTTATAAGAAGAGCCTCATTCATCAAGTCCAAGCGCTGAATCTTAAGGCCTCCCTCCTCAAAGGGCAATGTGATAGTGGCCCAGTCAACCAGGTGAAGGCCATGACCCTCTTGACCCGTTTTCCCTCAAAGAAAATTTTTCATGAGTACCTCCAATCGACGTTTAATCCCAACATGAAGCAAACATGATGAGATGAAGTAGATGAAAATGGCAGAGAGAATCACTTTCACGAGCATCAAATGTCCCCCATGAGAGAGGATCAACGCCTTCCAATCAGTAAGTTTTTTCTCAAGTTTTTCAATGACCGGGAGCCGGTCCACCATCTTTACAGTACCGTCTGTCATGGCCTCAAATTTCAGTGAAATTCGGTCGAATTTCTGTCTAATATCGATATCCAGTCGAAATCGAAATTCGACTGAAATGACCGAAATGACCAAAATATGGGGGTGCTAATACAAAAAATGACCGAAATGACTGAAATTTCGATCGAAATTCCACCGAAATTCCATCGAAATTCTGTTTTGGTCGATACCGAAATGGTGACCGAAACCGACATTTAAGGCCTTGCCGTCCGTTAAGGGAAGTCCTAAATAGCACATCAGAAGGGACCCCCTTTCAGTGCCGAGCGTGGTGCAACACTCCCGAGCATCGTAGTCTGAGTGCCTAAGCGGGACATCAGTAGATTTGTTAAGATTTAGTACCGGCCCGTAAAGTTCCCAAAATATCTCCACGGTTAGAGCCATGCCTTTAGCTTCCTCTTTACCCCCATCTATGAAAAAAACAACGTTGTCGGCATATTGCAACAGAGGAATAAATATCTCATCAATAGTATAGCTCAATGAGATCTCACTTTGCACCACATGGATCACCATACATGTAAGGACATCGACAACAATCACAAAGAGCATCGGGATAGGAGGACAAACCTGCCTACCCCCAAATTGAGGTTGAAAAAAACCATCCTTGGGTCTTCCGTTGATAAGCACCGCGTAAGAGACCGTGGTAACACAACGTTTCTTCCACGAAATCCAACTATCTGGGAAACCACGTCTCGACATCGCTATCCATAAAAAGTGCCAGTCCACAGTTTCATAAGCTTTGGAAAAATCCACCTTCCAAATCGCCCCCTCCGATTTCCTTCTTTTCCAACCCGCAATGATCTCAGATGTCATAACCATGTTGTCGGCAATCTGTCTACCCGGAATGAAGGCACACTGAAGCGGAGAGATGTTGTGATCCATTACGTAATTCAGTCTAATAGCTAGGACCTTGGCCACGATGAGATAGATATCATTGGAGAGAGCGATGGACTGGAAGTCATCAGTAGTCACAGAAACATCCTTTTTTGTAATAGGAAAATCATCACCTTGTTAAGTCTGTCAAGACCAGCATTAGTACTCGTGATCTCTTCCACCACGTCGACTTCTTCCCTTCTGACTAGCTCCCATACTTCCCAAAGAAGAAAAAGGGAAACCTGTCCGACTTGGAGCACCATCAACATTAAGATTCCACACCGCCACCTTCACTTTTTCCACGGACATACTCTGGATTAAATGGTTTGTATGCTGATCAGATAAAGAGGAGGCCCCAAGCCCAGACCACCTCCGCGGTCTAGAAGTACTTCGCGAGAATTCATGAAAGTGATATGCAATGGCCCGCCCCATCTCATAATCACCCTCCACCCGATTCCCGTTTACCTCCATCGAACGGATCTGGTTATGATGCCGCCTCCCACTGTCAATTCTATGGAAGTAAGGTGTGGTCGCATCGCCCTCTTTCAACCAAGAGTGACATGATCTCTACTTCCATTCTGCAACACTTTTCTTGTCTTCCTCCATGATTGTCTTTTGCGCTACCCAAGGTTGCAAAAGTCGGTAGTCGGTACTCGGTCGGTTGAGTCACTGACTAAGGATTAATCGGTAGTCGGACGACTAATCGGATTTAGTCGGACTATAATCGGCTTTGAATTTTATGATTATTTTAAATATATAACTCATTTTTATACATATTTTTACATAGATTTTGTACATTTTTCTACTATCATAATAAAATAAAAAAGTAATTGAATTTAAATAAAACACTGAGCATATTATAATAAGTTTGCTTTATAAAAAAAAGGCAAAACATATAAGAATATGGTATCTCCAAGTAAAAAATTGGTCGACTAGTGTACCTAGTCGGAATTAGTCGGTACTCGGTCGGCCACCCCACTGACTAGACTAGTCGGACCTACTAGTCGGGCCAGTCGGGCTACTTTTACAACCATGGCGCTACCGATCTCTCCATGAGCTCCTCATGATTAAGCTCTCTGACATCTTCAAGCCTATTAATTCTGGTAAGCTCTGCCGTAACATCAACACGATGGGCTCTTCGCAACTCCCTCACCTCCTTGAAAGCACACAACCAAGTTCGCAACGAAATGAGACAGTTTTGAGGCCGCGGATCCGAGGCAACAATAGAGGACTAGTGGTTTTTGATCAAATCCCGAAAGCTCTCCTCATGGATCCAAGCTCTCTTAAACATGAAGATTCCCTCGGGAGGGGAGATACTGCCCAAGTCCCACATGAGATGTGTATGATCCAATCTCGTACGGGTTCTGGTTGCGGAATTTAACAAAGGGGAGATACTGCCCAAGTCCCACATGTGATACTGTCATCGTCGCGACATAGCACATGTAACAGAGGGGAATTATTGTCGGTGTTGCAATAGTCGGCCCACTAGGCCGACTATTCGGTCCGACAATGAGGCACGGGTGGGTCCCCTACTGAATAACCTCTAGTCGACCAATACTCGGCATAACCGAATAGTCGGTCCGATTATTCGACCGACTGGCCGACTGGTAGTTAAATGCTGGAATTTTTTATTTTTATTTTTTAAAATTCTCAAGTGTTACCATTTGTCATGATATTACCAAAAATGCTAAAGCTATGTATATGTATGTTGTTAATGGATACTTTTATGTTGGATTCTTGTTGATTGATGATGATATATGAATAAAAATATAAGAATATATGTATTAAAAAATAAATAAAAAAAATACAAATCGAATAATTCCGAATAGTCGTCGGAATATCGATTATTCTCTATTTAGTGACCCCTCCGACTGAATACCGAATACCGACTTCTGCAACACTGATTACTGTAAAGGGTCTCTATAACCCCACCCATGGATTCCGTCGCACAATAGGCCAGAGGCTCCACAGGATTTTCCGTATTGACTGAGGGATCTCCCACGAACAGTTCTTCTGCCCTCACGATTGCCGATAAGGTGGCAGAGGGATCATGTGATCGAGTAGGGTGCATCATCATCTCCGCCTTGGTGCACAACATAAAGGGGTAGAAGTCCGTTAGAGTACGCGGAGTCTCCTAACAAGTATTCAGGTCCAATACCATCCCACCAACAATCGGGTCGAGGTTAGTCACAGATATTCTAGTCGAGCTTCCCCTAGATACGGAACCGGTTCAAGAGTTGAGGGTATTCGGGTCGGGTCCGAGCCTGATAAAACATGTGCTATTGATCTCTTCATCTGGCAAAGCCCTAGTATTAGAGGTGGATGCGTGATTGTTGAAGGATAAGCGTTTACAATTGTTTCTTCTTGTCACGTCACTACCATTCTTGTCCCACAACTAATCACAATAAGATTGATTTGATTTGATTTGATATAGATTATTCCTTTTCAAGTATGGATGGATAGTGAGAGATGGGTTAAAGGAGGGCATATGAAGAGCTGATGCTACACAGTATGGAGATTAGAGTTAAAATTAGGATTTTTTTATCAAGAGTCTAATAAAATTGGGGTTAGGGTTTATTGTTATTTTGCCTTATTTGAGTTTGATGCAATTTCTTTTTTTATTTAATTAACGAGATTGCATCATTGCATGTGATCTCCAATTATTTATTTGGTCGAGTCAATTTAGGAATCAAATTAGGGATTGGTTTTCCTTTTAATTTATTCAGTAATCCCATCCCTCTTATATAAAGGGGCTATGAGCCATTGTTTAAAGACCGTTCAAGTTAAATTAAAAATTGGAGTTTCTCCGTATCCTCCCCATCTTATCTTTCCCTCCCCCATGCATCTCTGAGGTTCTCCTTCCCAAATCCTAAAATTGACGTGTTTCATCTTCTCCCATCCATCCCTAAATTTCTTCTCCACCCCTAAATCTAGTTAGCATCAAGTTGGTATCAGAGCATGGATTTCGAATCATCCCTACTATCTGATGATCCTATCGAGTATTAGCTTCCGATTACAATGCATATTTATATGCAAAACAAAGGATGAAGTTGCGTTAGAAAGCAAGTCTGAAGGTACATGCTTTGCTGGAATTCTGGTTTATGAATATTCATTTACCTAAAGAAAGTGGCAGCTTTCATCACATCCGTACAACAGAACTTCAGTAAAAATAACAACGACAAAGCCTTTTCAAACATTAAGCAGGGTTGGCTACATAGATTCTTTGCCTCCATTCAGATCTATCTTTGAACATTCTCGGGCTTAGATCCAAAAAACTAAGGTCCCTTCATATAGTCTCATTCCAACACTTCTTAGGCCTTCCTCGCCCTCTCTTAGCTGGGCTAACATCCCAAAACTCCCATCTCCTCACCAATGCATCAACTAACTTCTTTTGCAAATGGTCAAATCACCTTAAGCGATTTTCTCGCATCTTATCCTCGATCGGAGCTACACCAACTTTCCTTCTGATTGCGTCATTCTCAATCCGATCTTTACATACGTGTCTACACATTCACCTTAGCATTTTCATTTCCTCTATTGCCATTCTTTGCACATGTCTATGGTTCACATACCAACATTCAGATCCATAGAACATAACATGTCTCACTGCTGCTTTGTAGAACTTTCCTTTGATTTTCTAAGGAATTTTCTTATCATAGAGAACCGTAGAGGCTCCTCTCCACTTTAACCAATCTGCATTTATTCTATTGGTAACATCTCCATCAATTTCCCCATCATGTTGCAAAATAGAACCCAAGTATCTAAAAGAATCTCTCTGCTGAATGTTATCATCACCAATCTTCACCTCGATTTCATTACCATTGCTTCCATCAAGAGTACACTCCACATATTCAATTTTAGCCATACTTATACGAAATCCTTTAGTCTCCAATGCATGTCTCTAGACCTCAAGCTTCTCATTTACTCTATCTCCGGTCTCATCAATTAACACAATATACTAAGGTATCTCATTCAGAATGTGATTTGCCAACTTATCCATAATCAATGTAAAAAGGAATGGACTCAAAGTTGAACCTTGATGCAGACCAATGTTGATATCAATATAGTCAGTTTCCTAGACTGTATCCTTAAGTAAGATGAAGCCCTATCATACATATCTTTTATGAGGTTAATGTATGTTAGAAAATCGGAAGCGGAAGCGTAACATGGAAAAAGATAAATAACGAAAAGAACAAGCGGGATTTTTACGTGGAACCCTACTCCGTGAGGAGCGGGATGAAAACATGGGAGAAGCCCTCAAAGGGCATGCTATGCATTACTTTTTCTCAATGAGTACAGGAGGTCTGGGGCTCCTTATATAGCATCTCCAGAGCCTCCAAGTCCCACTATTAGACGATGTGGGACTAAACAACTGGATGGGGTAAATGGATCTCTCCAGGATCCATTTACCTTGCTACAACTCAATGGGCGCACACACGAATACTCTAACACTCCCCCTCAAGCTGGAGCATGCAATGCTCAGCTTGGACAAACAGAAATAAACTCAACTCAACGCTACAGGACACTACGGACAATATCAACCCAACGCGCACATGCTGCAGTCGAGGACGTTGCTTCCCATGCCGTGCAGGTGAGGAGGATGAACGGGCTGGAGTGTGAGTCTGCTGAATCTCCTTGTCGGAGAGCATGTGCTCTGAACTGCGCCTGTCAGAGTCGCTACAACTGAAAGTGAGTCTCCTCGTCGGAGTACTCTGGCCCGCCACAATAATGTGGACAACTGCTCCATCTCTGAAAAGGGCCGAACTGAAAAATGGCCGTGGCTGTGCAATCCTCGTCGGAGTCCACGGTCGCTGGAAAATGGAGTCTGAAAATAGTCTCCGTGTCGGAGAACTGGGTCTCTCCCATCTGGCTCAGAGAATGGTGCACTACTCTGGTGTACCTATGATACCACATGAAAACCCTTGCCAACATATGGCATAGGGAATGGTCCTCTACTCTGGAGTCCCTATGGCTCACATGAAAACTCTGGCCGACAACAAGAAGAATGATGGGGACCTCTGACAATGATGGCAACATATGCTCATCTGACAATGATCTGACAATGACCGCAAACATATACGTGTCTGAAACTGGAGACTCGGAAACTCTTGAACATCGAGTCTGAACAACTGCGCATCAAACTGGGATTGCGCATGTAGAATCTTCATCTGTAGAGTCTGAACAATTGATTGGCCTGGAATCTGTCATCTGAATCTGGATCATGTAACAGACCTGTAACTCTACATATATACTCCCCCTTTCTCCTATACTGGTCGGAAAACATGACATCGACCAAGTTGGTAGAAGACAAAGAAATTGGGGAAAAACGTTCACAAACATGAAATTTGCGGCTTTTTCATTTTTTTTAAGCCATCACATTTTTTTAAGCCGGTGCAATCATTTTTTTTACGGCTTTCACAAAACACATTTTTTTACTTACGTACGGCTCTTCATCTTGTACGTGCCTTTTTTTTTTTAAATTTTGCGGACTCCCTTTTTTTTTTCAACGTCAACCCACTTGGGCACCATAAATATTGCATCCCCCATTTTTTTTAAGTGTCGCAACCCCTTTGGCTTCCTTTTTTTTAATACCAAATAGCCGATCGGGGGCTCCCTGGTAACCCCCTCTTTTTCATTTTTTTAAACAACGTAGGCCTTTATCTGCCGAGCCCTAGGGTTCCCCTCTTCGGGAAAGACAACCCCACGATGGGATATATATAAAAAAATGCGCCGCCTGCGCATATCGCCAGGAGGTCGCGCGAGTTGCTCGCCTGGAGATTTCTCCTCGCGCGCCGCCACAAGCGAGGGAGGAAGTGGGTCTTGGCGATTGGGGAACACGCGCAATCGCGCGTGAGGGGTTGCCCGCGTCGTTTCCGCCTGCGACTGGAGCACGCCATCGCCAGGAGTTGCTGAATGGAGGATGCGCGCCATCGCGATCTGGAGCAGCTAGGGCACGGGCCCGCCGCTTGTATGCGCCTGGAAATCGGGATCTGAAGTGCGCGTGGGGGAGAAGACTCGGCCTGCGAGTTTCGGAGATGGTGGCGGCCCTGGGAGAGCGGTAGGGGTGCCGCCTCTGGTTGATGTCGCGCGCCTGCGGTTGATGCTGCTGGGAAAGGGTGCGCGCGTCGTTGAGGGCTTCTCATCATTGCCTCGGCCTGGTGGCCTGATGGCCTGATGTCGCATACTTTGCCTCGGCCTGGTGGCCTGATGTTGCCGCACCTGCGCCATTGGCTAGCCCTTCCACCGCGAGTAGTGCTTCGCGTACTGGAGCCTGGCTTCTGTGTTGGATCATGGGTTTCGGAAAAAGAAACTCTAAAATGATGAACTTTAAGTTCTACATTAATTAGGGTTTAAAACAAACCCTAGTATACTTTGACAAAACATCGAATCTCGAATGAACAAAACATCCTTCAACATAACATCTAATCTCGAATGAACAATACAGAACTTGAAATCCTCGAGAATCAACCCGCTCTGATATCATGTTAGAAAATCGGAAGCGGAAGCGTAACATGGAAAAAGATAAATAACTAAAAGAACAAGCGGGATTTTTACGTGGAACCCTACTCCGTGAGGAGCGGGATGAAACCACAGGAGAAGCCCTCAAAGGGGCATGCTATGCATTACTTTTTCTCAGTGAGTACAGGAGGTCTGGGGCTCCTTATATAGCCTCTCCAGAGCCTCCAAGTCCCACCATTAGACGATGTGGGACTAAACAACTGGATGGGGTAAATGGATCTTCTCCAGGATCCATTTACCCTGCTACAACTCAATGGGCGCACACACGAATACTCCAACAATGTATATGGCATATACTTGTCTCTTCTCCAAAACTCTCCACAATATCTCTTGGGGGACAGAATCATAAGCCTTCTCCAAATCAATAAAAATCATACGGAGGTTCTTTCTTGTAGTTCTATAAATCTCCATTGTTGTCCCAAAAAAGTGGATGGCTTATCTTGGTGTTCCAGAGAGGGCAGAGGATGAGAGAGCGTGGAGGGGGAGCGTAGAGGAGGAGCGAGTTTCTCCATCATCTGGGTAAGGGTAGGTGAAAGTCCCTCCGCTGGGAAGTGCATAAGGGCTTGCGTGATTGGAGTTCTGAAGTTGTGGTTAGGGGGAGTCAGAGCATTACCACCTTTCAAGGAGATGCGAGCGGGGAGGAGGGTTGGTCGGTGGTCTCCCACCGCAAGAGAGGAAGGCGTTTTCGTTGCAGGGTGTACGGGCAGTTGGCAGCGGAGTGCTCTGAGCCTTCGAGGTGCTTCATCTACAATGCTTCTGGTCATCGTCGGGCGAATTTCCCACGTAGGGTTACCGACAATCCTCCTTTGGTTCCCTCTTGCCTTGTCAGGGAGAGTTCTCTCGGCATCGCCAGGACCTCTGCAATCGACTCTTCTGCTCCAGGCTCTCTGGTGATCGGTTTTAAGGCGAGCGGTTTTCTTGATTAGGCGTTGCTCCGCGCGGAGGTTGGATGGGTGCTGGGCCCCTCTTTCTGGGGAGACGTTGCTTCTTTGGACCACACTCGTGTATGTGTTAGAGGCCTGTCAAGGGCAGAATCGAAGAAGCTCCTAGCGGGAGGCGTTTGTGTTGGGTGTATATGGAGGGAGCCTCGGTTCTCTGATGGAGAAGGAAGTGCTTTTCTTTTGTGGGTGGCTAGGGTTTACGGGGTTCCTTTTCTTTCACGTTCGTTGGAGATTTTGCGTTCGGTGCTGAGAGGCCGCGGAGTGGTTAGAAGCCTCCTTTCCGACGGCTTGGTGCCTGGTTCCGATCCAAGGGTGGTGGTTGTCCTTTTCGAAGGAAAAGTGCCACCTTCTTTCAACTCTTCTTACTGCTTGCAAGTAGGCCATGTGAGTTTCTGGCTCCTTGTTGAGGTGGTGTCGCCGTCGTTGCCGCCGTCAATGCATTCCGGTCATGTGGGCCCCTTCGTGAACCGGTCCGCCCTTTCGACCTCAACATTAATTTCACCCTCGGACATTTTGGCTTCTCCACCAGCGGGCAGATAGACTCCCCTTTCTGGAGGAATCCCAACCGCTTCGTCCCGTTCGAATTCCTCTGATGACGCGCCTTGCAATCCAAGTCAACTGCTCCAACTGGATATGGAGCTGAACCCTTTGGTTTCTCCAGTGGTTTCTTTCTCTTGGGTCGACCCGGAGCTAAAGTTGGCATCCTCGCCCCGTTTTGGAGACTCAGAGCCTCCAACCCCTATTCGTGGGTCGCCTGTTGCGGATCCCAGACCCGATGGTTTTCACGTTCAGTCGGATCCTATCCGGTTGGATCCGATCTTTTTGGATCCTGAGCCTCAGAGCCTGCTGTCTTCAGCTGGCGGTGCAACTCCCATCGCCAGCCCCGCTCTTGCGGCTTCCTTGGTCCCTGTCGTCGCATCCACTACGGTCCTTCACTCGCCGGTGACTTATCTCTACTTGGCATGTTTCTTCGGCTCTTGTGGTATCTCAAGCGACCCGATGTTGGGGCCCATGGGGGCACCTCTTTCGCCACATGTTTTCAATGAGGGATCCCCGTTGGGGCCTCAACTTGAAGACAGTTTGGGGGCACCTTCCTTCTCAGCCTAGGAGCTGGAGTTAAATGATGCGGCCGCCTCCTTGGAGCTGTGTTAGCAACATTGGTGCGTTCCAGCCAACGTCTTCAAGCTCCTGCCCGGTGCGACTCAATGAAGGTCAAAATCAGAAATTGAAACGCTACCGGCCTAGGAAGAAACACTCCATGGTCCATCCTCGTAATGCTTTGATATGGGAAGACTTGGCTATGGTTGCATCTGCTGCGGGGGTGGTGCAGACCTCGGGTAATCTTGAAGTGCCCCAATGAAAGTGCTAACGTGGAATGTGCGGGGTCTGGGTGACCCAGACAAGTGGCAGATTGTAGGCAACCGATGCGTCGATTAGGGTTGTGACATCATTTTTTTTTGCAGGAAACTAAGCTTGCATCTTGTTCAGGGGTAACTTGGAATTCATTTGGGGCTGGTTTGATCATAGGCTTCTGTGCCCTGGACGTAGTCGGTTCGGCGGGTGGAGTAATTATTGGATGGAAGGAGTCGGTTTTCGCTCTCAGGGCGGAGCTCAGGGCTAGGCACGCCGTCACTGTTCTTTTGGAGAATGTTGCTGAGGGATTGCTGCTCGCGGTTTCTTGCGTATATGGGTCCTGCTCGCTAATTTTGAGGGGAGAATTATGGGTAGATATTTGGGCAGCTAGGTCAACATTCCTGGGGGTTGCCTGGCTCATGGGTGGTGATTTCAACGTCACTCTTTTCTCGTCGGATAGGCCCCGTTCTCGGGGGGGCCAAGCCCTGGATTCCTTAGACTTTGCGGAGTTGATCGATGAACTTGAACTGGAAGTGATCGATGCTAGCGACACTAGATTTCCATGGCGAAGCTCTGGCTCCCTCTCCCGTATTGATTGATTATTGGCCTCCAGGAGCTCATGAACTTACTTCCGCTCTCTATCTGCTCTTCAAAGCCTCGCTTTGGTTCGGATCACTCACTGTTGCTTGGGATTCTGTGAGGAGGTGGTCTACCATGGTTTCTTTAGGTTCGAATGTGCCTGGTTACTAGAGGACTCCTTCAGGGAGCAGGTCCACCTTCTCTGCCCTCCTCCTATTTCTACCTGTTCGACTGCTTCCAGGTTTCACATAAACTGACCTTGCTGCGGAAGAATCTTTGTGATTACAAGAGAGAGATCCGGGAAGTCGGTTTGGCACGATGCCTTTTTGCATAGGCGGAGGTCAAGTGAATTGATGCCCTTGAAGATGTAGGTGATTGAGTGTCTCAGATCGTTTAGCTAGGAATGTGGCGCAGGAAATTATACTACAGGAGGACAGGAAACGTGTTGTCGCTTGGAGCCAGCGCTCCAAGCAAAAATGGCTCAAAGAGGGGGATGCAAATACATCTTATTTTCACCGGGTTGCGAGCGGACGCCGACGTCGCAACAGCTTCTGTTATGTGATGGTGAATGGCGAGCTTGTGGAGGGTGAACATCAGATGGGAAGGGCCATTGCTGGGTACTTCCATGATTTCTCTAGACGCAAGGAGTCCAGACAGTGGAGATGGACGATTGCAGGGGCTACCCGAATCTCTGTGGAGCATGCACGCGGTATTGAGGTGGGTTTCACGTTGAAGGAGGTTAAAAATGCAGTGTGGAACCTAAATGCCGACGGTGCACCTGGTTCGGATGGCTTCCTGGTGTTTTTCTTTCGGGAGTTATGGTCATTGGTGGGACCATATGTTCTTGAGGTTGTGAACGAATTTGTTGAAGGTAACAATGGCTTCAATAGATTAAACAAGGCTCTTATTTTCCTCCTACTGAAGAATGACGTGGTTGAAAGGGTTGACGATATCCCGCCTATTGCTCTGTCCAATGCTATCTACCTCATTGTGGCAAAGGTGCTTGCCACTCGCCTGGGTAGGATTATGGACCACTTTATCTCTCCTTGGTAGTCCGCCTTCATTCCGTCAAGACAGATTGGTGATAGTATCACTATGGCTACAGAAATTATTAATGATTGGTGAAGATGTAAGACAAAGGGTTTGCTCTGGAAGGTGGACTTCTCCAAGGCTTATGATTCAGTCGACAGATGATTTCTTTGGGCGGCTCTTAGCTTGCGTGGCTTTCCGACTAGGTGGATTAACTGGATGAAGAGATGTGTCACGCGGCCTCCTATTCTGTGTTGATAAACAACCGCCCAGAGGGGGGTTTCTTTCAGCCTCAGCGGGTCGTCCGTCAGGGTTGACCTCTTGCCCCATTTCTTTTCACCATTGTCGCTGATGTCTTGGCTTGTATGGAGCATCGTGTGGTTGAGAATGGCCTTTAAAAGGGCTATATGATTGGCGATTTGTCTATTCCTCTGTTATAGTACGCGGATGACACCATCTTCTTCATCGAAGGCACCAAGGAGGAGGCTAGGGGCATGGTTTTAACTCTGGAAATCTACAGCAAGATGTCCAGCCTTTCTCTGAATATTGGGAAATATGCTTTTGTGCCTTTTGGTTTGCCGGATGAGGAGAATGGAGATTGTGCTGAGGCCCTTGGTACGAATGGCGGTTCCATACCTCTTACCTATCTAGGGGTCCCTCTAGCAGTAGGAAGGATTCAGATCGCAGACTGGCTCCCTCCGGTGGAGAATATGGAGATGAAGCTGGCGGGCTGGAATGCAGGGTTACTTTCTCGTGGGGGGAGATTGCTTCTGGTCACGGCGGTCATGTCATTCCTCCCTGTCTTTTATGTCACCCCGCTTGCTGTCAGTTGGCATCCGGAGCAGACTCGAGAAGCTTACGCGCATTTTTTGTGGGGGAAGTCGGAATAAGACTACCGGGATTCACCTGGCGGACTGAGAGACTATCTGTATGCCAAAGGCGAAGGGTGGCCTTGGGGTGAGAAACTTAGAGACTTTGAACAAAGCTTTGTTGTTGAAATGGGTGAGCCATATTTGGGACAAAGATGACGGAATTTGCTATCATCTCCTTCGTCAGGTTTATTAGGTTGGGGATCGTAATGTCCGCATACAACTTTCTTCTGCTCTTTCCTCTGCCTTCTGGAAGGGTATTTGCTTAGTTAAGCCTCAGTTTCACCCACTGTTGTAAAATTCGCCTGACTAGGCCGATTAATGGGCCCAACTAGTCGAGTCGGGGGGTTAGCCGACTCGACTAGGTAGTAGGCCATTAGTCGGTCAACCTGACTAATCGGGCCGACTATCGACCTAGTCGGTTGACTACTCGACCGACTTTTATATAGAGATTTTTTATTATTAGTTTTTCGATTTTTTAAAAGCAAACTTATTCTTATATGCTTAATGTTATATTTAAAGATAATTGCTTCTTTTATTTCATTACGATAGTATAGAAAATGTACAAATCAATGTAAATATAAAAGGATATGCATGTAAAAATTGATTTATATATATTTAAAATGATTATTTAAAATCGACTAATGATCGACTAAATCCGATTAGTCGTCCGATTGCGGATTAATCCTTAGTCAGTGACCTCGCCGATCAAGTATCGACTACCGCTTCTGCTACCTTAGTTTCACCTCTTGTTTAGCGTGGTGATTGGTGATGGAAATTGCTTCTCCTTCTGGAAAGGTGACTGGTCGGGCAGAGAGGTGTTAGCAGATCGGTTTCCGAGATTGTTTGCTTTGGCTGCGGAGCACAATACGCGGATATCGGAGTGTTGGACTGACAGTAACTGGATGCCTTCTTTTATTTCTGATTTTTCTGACCAGCTTCTTGAAGATTTCCTTTTAATGCTTGACTCCATTCGGTCCAGCAATAGACCGTCCTCGAGGTATGACTACTGGGTCTGGCGTCATAACTCCTTTACTGTGAGAAGGGCTTACTAGGCCATAGCCAGACCATTGCCTGCTAGAACAGACCTCGGACATGTGCCGTCTTTGTGATTCTTGTATCGAAATCGTGGAACATCTACTCTTCAGATGCGAGAAAGTTGTGCAACGCTGGGAGGAAAATGATTTGCGCTGGGTTAATATTCAAGACTTGGACATCTTCTGGGAGTCGCTATATTGTGGAAAGAGCCGTCCGCGATCGGTCCCATCCATTTTCTCAGATTTGGTCTATTTAATTGGGAAGGAATGGAGCCCTTTTCTCTAACGAGCATTTTTTTGTGAGAATGTTGTTTTCTTTGCTAAGTATCTCTTGGGTTCCTGCACATTGTAAGCTGTTATGTAAGTCCTTTCTATTTCTTTAATATATTAGGGTGAACACCATAGCGTGTATCCCCCTCTTTTAGCTTAAAAAAAGCAAATGGATGGCTTCAATAGTTGGACGACCTGACATGAATCTGAATTGGTTTTCTTTTACTTTGTAAACTTGCCTCGACCTTCTTTCGATCACCCGATCCCAAATTTCCATAGTGTGACTCATCAACTTGATACCTCTTAATTTGAACAATTTTGAATGTCTCCTTTGTTCTTATAACGGGGCATCACGATGCTTCTCCTCCTATCTTCAGGCATTTTCTTGCTTCGCCAAATAACATTGAATAAATGTGTAAGACAAGTCAAACCCCGCTCACCTAAAACTCTCCAAACTTCTATAGGAATGTCATCAGGTCCTACACCTTTACCAGGTTTCATAATCTTCAAAGTCTCCTCTACTTCCTTTGTATTCATCTGTAGCTTGCACGATTCAAATAAGTTTCACTACAAGGTAGATCCCCCAAAGCGATCTCTCTATTTCCTTCCCAATGAAAAGCTTATGGAAGTACTGTTACCATCTAGTCTCTATATCCTTTTGAGTAACAAGCACGCGACCTTCCTCATCCTTAATGCATCTTACTTGATAAATGTCTTTGGTCTTTTTTTCTCTTGCTTTAGCCAACCTGAATATATCAGTCCGGCTCTCCTTAGAGTCGATATTTTTTAGTAAAAATATCACAAGCTTTTGTCTTAGCTTCGCTTACAGCCTTCTTTGCTTCTTTCTTCGCTATTTTGTAGTTTGTGACGTTTCATTTGTTCTGTCCTTAGACAGCTTTAAAGCATGCTCTTTTAATTTTGAGCTTTTCTTGCACCCCTCCACTATACCACCAAGCCTCCTTTTGCCCAAAGCTCCTCCCTTAGACTCGCCTAGCATCTCTTTGGCTACCTTCATATACAAGATGTTACCATCTCCCACATCTCGTTTGCACTTCCGTTAAAATCCCAAGATAATTCTTCTAAAACCTTCTCCTTGAAGCTTGATTACTTCAATTGAAGATTCCACCATCCAGTTCTAGTGATCTTGGAAACCATCCTTTTCTTTACTAGTCCTTTTATTTGCACATCCATGACTAACAAGCGATGTTGAGTGGTCAACCTCTCTCTTGGGATTACTTTACATTCTTTGCAACATAACCGGTCTCTTCTCCTCAATGCAAAGTAATCTATCCGTGTTCTAGTCGAGCCACTCTTATAAGTACATGCTCCTTCCTCTTTTGAAGAGAGTGTTTGCTATGAAAAGATAATAAACCTTTACAAAATCCAGAATGACTTTTCCCTCTTCGTTTCTATCCTTGAAGCCATGTCCTCCATGAACACTAGCATACCTTGAAGCATCCTTTCCCACATGTCCATAAGATCTCCACCTAGGCGAATCATATCTCTTTGTGGGATTCCTTGCATAATCTTATCCAAGTCCTCCCAAAAAGCTTGTTTAATCCTTTCATCTAAACCAATTTGCGGTGCATAAATTGAGATGATATTCAGGATTTCTTCCTCGAGCACCACTTTTAGCAAAATAATCCGTTCCTCGAATCTTTGCACCTCAACCACATAATCCTTCAAATGCTTATGGACAACCACTCCAACACCATTTCTGTCCTTTTTTTACCTGAACACCACTAGCCTATGTTGAAGTCGCCGCTGGACCCTTTGTTGGCTCTATCACTGTCGTTGAATATAGAGAGAGGAGGAAACCCTAGCAACACTTATTAAGGTTTTCTCTCAACAAGAACTAAATCCCATAAAAAGGGATTTAGGGCTGTTTTGCACTTTATATGGAGAGCCCCTCCCAAGGATGCAAAAAACGGTCTAAATGGCCGTTTAAACGGCCGTTTAAACGCATGCGGTGCCCGGCCACATCGTTTAATGAAAAACGGCCCATAAACGGCCAGTCCGCTTAAACGGTCTTAAACGGCTGTTTAAACGGCCTTAAACGACCTTTTAAACGGTCTTAAACGGCCTTTTAAATGCATTGGTCTATTTTCTTCAAAGGATCACCGTTATCCATGACTTTTATGTTGTCTATTTCGACATTTGACTATGAACTCTTATTGTTTATGTTATCTATTTTGAAATTTGGATGAAACATTCCTTGAATTTGATAATATTTGATATATATTGTGAATCTATGATTATATTTCTTATTTATTTATACTTTTTTTTATTAATTATATATATGTAATATGTTTTATTAATTAAAAATGCAAAACCGCATAACCTATTTAATTTCCGTTTAAACTCCCACATACCGTTTAATTAGTAATCAGTGGCCCTACCGACTGAATACCGCATACTGCTTTTTGCAACCTTGGCCCCTCTACCAGAAACCTTTTGTTTAAAAATTAAAGTATGCAAGAACTTATGTGGATGATCTATTCAAATGAAAGGGTAGAAAATTTGCATACAGGCCTTTCAGTGGAATATATTTACAAGCATAACGTTGAATTGCGGAAGAAACAACTTAAAATTGGGGAGATTGGTCCAACAAATCCAAATGATTTTTCTCATCTCGAGCCTAAAGGTCGAAGCAACTCATCAGGAGATAAGTTTTTCAAAGCTAAGAAAGTTGATGCAATATGAAATTGAGGACTAGGTAAGGTTTTTATTAAATTAGCATTTTTCATCTGTCCAATTGGAGTCTAATTAAATTAAAGTTAGGGTTAATTATTATTTTGCTTAGTTTGAGATCACTGCAATTTCCTTTTATATTTAGCTAACAAGATCACATGTGATCTCTTTTTAGTTATTTGGTCGAATCAATTTAGGAATTAAATCATAGATTAGTTTCCCTTTTTATTTTACTTTGTATTCCTGCCCCTCTTATATAGAGGAGTTATGTCACTGCTCCAAGGCATTTCAAGTTTGAGTAAAATTGGAGTTTTCTCCTCCATTATCTTTCCTTTTCTCTCTCTTCTCCATGCGTCTTAGTGTTTCTCTGGAAATCCCGTACAACTGTCATATGGTCTTCCCCTTTCTCTTATTGTCCCAAGTTGTTTTTTCCACCAAGAACTCTATTTGCATCAGGACCAGAGACGGTGGAGTAGGAGAGGGAGTGGAGCATGGGAGAGAAGGTTAGGGGTGGATGTGCGTTGGTTGGTGGTCAAAGGAAAGCAAATACTTAGGGAGAGCAAAGCGGATGCATAGTGAGATTCTGCACGAAGAATGGTCAGTCATCCACCATGGGTTTTGGAAAAGTTGCAGTGTTCGATTGCCAGGATGATGTGGGTGAATTGGCCATAATGCTCAGGTGCACATAACCCGATGATATGTTTTCGATGCGGAAAGATGGGCCATCAACACGATGCATGTACTAGGAATAGGATAGATGTATGGAGGGTAAAGGGCCATGGGGGCATGCAGCAAGGTTGTTGAGGATCTGCTTGCAGTTTGTTTGGTGGTGGGTTGATGGTCTGTGCCGATTGAAGTTTGGGATACCTCAGCTGCAACGTGTAGTCTAGAATCTACTTGGATGTTGCCACTTGCGTAGTACGTCTAATATATAACCGAGAAAGATGTCTCCTTCGAGAAGTGGCAAGTACTTGATATATAGTTGCAAGAGAGTGAAACCACAGTGGTTCGAGAAGGAAGAGTGAGGAATAAATCAGGATAGACGATTAGTCCATATGCACTTATTTCGAAACTTGCATTTTGGCCACTTATTCCCTAGGGGCTTAAGTCATGAAATTGGCAATTTTGATCGAGCAGATGTGGGTTATATCTTGAATAGTTCATATTTTTTTAGAGATGTTGTCCTTCTGTATAACAAGATGGCTTGTGCCCATAGTTTCTTGTTGGAGGGCGGCTGATTGCTAAAGGTTTGAGGCTGTTTCTTAGGCTACATTTGGTGCCTTGGAAACACCCTCGCCTTTGAGATAATGTTTGGCTTCGAGTTGTTATGAGGTTGTGGTTTAGGGCATGTTGTCGTGCAATTGAGATCTCGCCCTCGATGCAACGTCCTTGGTCTAGGCTCGAACCATTATTGGGGAAAATTGGGTTGGATAACTTGTTAGGATCAGAGCCAAATGCACCTGTTAACAACAACCGAACATACTTAAGCCAAAGTTGTCTAAGTCGTTGTCTCCACCACATATACCCCACTCCAACACTTAATGCGTAGTAGACGCATGGTTATAGGTGCTAGTTACAACCTCCCCCACTTATAATCCACTCTTACACTCTGTGAATATTAGATGCGGGATGCATTTAAGGTGTTAGTTACAACCATCCCAACTTATATCTGCAAAGACCTCGTCGCGATATGGTTTATCACTTATTCTTAATAATAGTGGCGGCTTCATGCTCTCTGAATCCTTTTCCTCATAGCTCTTTGTAGGGTGGCTCCGGCTCTTAGGTAGTCCTTTCCACTTTTAAGAGGAAACTTGCTTTGATACTATTTATAACATCTTCAGTCTAGGTCCGAGCCTTTATCGAGGAAACTTGGCCCTAACAATTTGTTGGGTCAGGCTCAATTGCATTCGTTGACTGCCCAAAATGCGTAAGATCAAATTGTCAAGTACTAATCCTCACCACTTATAACCCACTCACACTTGGTGAGTATTAGATGTAGGACTATGTTTGTGGCGTTACACTCGATTTCTTCCACGCATGCCCCATTGAGTGGAGTAGTAAAGGTCCCGTCATTCCGTCTTCGCCCTGATAAGCACATCAGTGAATATTTTCTTGAAGGGAAGGCCATGGTTGCTCTTGTCGGCTTTTGAGTGCTTAGTAAGGAATACATTTCTCCTGTTGATTGTGGCTATTGTAGGGGAGTGGTGAGCGAATATCGGAGCACATGGAGACCATGACAGTTGACTCAATGGCAGGTTGGCATCAATGATGGTTGGCGATCGACGATGGTGGGGGTCTAACGTGGATAGTCAATGAGGAGTAGAATTAACATCGCCCTTTTGGTTGTTGCTTTTGATTTTTTTGAGGAGGTAACATATCTGGATGACAATTCACATCATTGTTGCCAACTTAATAGAGACGTATCCTCTTGAACAATTGGTGCATTGAGGGAGGGGGGTGCTTTTACCTGAGAACACTTGCTAGATTACACACCAGTTGGTTGGACTTCTATGGTAACTGGGCTGTGCGATGAAGTATTTCAGATCCATGCAATTTATATTCCTTTCGACTATATGTAATTTGGTGTTGGGTTTAGTAACTCAAATCAGGCTTGAACAGGGTAGTTGAGCGGGGCAGATCTTCGTCGGGCATGTATCCAAGTGAAATCTAAATTGGGATTGTTGCTGTTCACTTCATTGTACTTCAAAAGTTTGTTGGTGCTTCCTTTATTGGCACTTGATTGTTTCAAGGGTGCACAAGTGGTGCAACCTACCTTGGGCTATGATGTAGGGCGACGTGTCCCGGGGGGGGGGGGGGGGATGCTGGCTCGAAACATTACGTATGAAACCTACTTTTTCGATCAATTTTAATATCAACCTTGATACATCTAAGGGTTTAAGTATCGATATCGGCTTCTGTATCGAGACCACGTCGATACGTTATTTCGACGAAATTTTGCTGAAATTTCACCCATATCGACTACCATCTGTGAAGGAATGACATGAAAAGACCCTCATATTACCATATTGATCGACATTTCGGTCCCATGTCGAAACCGAAATATTAGCAAATTTCATCGATATTTCGGGGAATATGAAACCTTGGATATATCATTGATATATTGAAATGGGAAAAGGTATACATGGTGATATTGTTATATGGTTCCTCTCGATACTTGATATATCATCGATATTGATCATATATCACGATATTAGAAACCCTATCATTTACTTTTTGCTTTGACAAAGGATGGCTTGGTAACGGATTGTTGGGCAACACCAACCGTAGGAAGTGGCGTGTGAATGACATTGATCTACTCAATTCGCTCATAGCATCGAATTCTTGAGTTCTCCCACCTTCTTGAGGTCCTTGAGTTAGAGGAGGACAATTCGAAGGAGAAGTGTGACCACATAATGTGGGAAATGGGAGACTTCTCAATCAAGAAGGCAATGGCATACGGTGCAATGGAGAATTAAATTAGACATGAAGACACAAACTTAGCAAGAAATTTTCGTTTGATATCGAGAGTGTGGGTTCCTCTCCTACTAAAGTTCTTTATGCGGCCCATTAGGAGGGGAATATTATTGACAATGGGATTTAGATTAATGTTTTTCTGGTATGGATGTTGCATGCTCTGTCAGAGGGAGGGAATAAGTCATTTGTTGTTTGGCTGCAATTTCACGAAGGAAATATGAAGCTCCAGGAATAAGCTGATTGGATGCTTTTGGTGGGAATGCATTTTTGAAAAGTTTAGATATAAGATTTGCAGTAGTAAGTTGGAGAAGGCGAGGTCTTTAGCTTTAAGCCGAAGAAGAGAGGTCTTTAGCTCTCTCACAGGTTCTTTGGTTTGCCATAAATACCTTTGTGTTTCAAGATGAGCTTCTAAATTGAGAATGAGTGGGCTCATGCTAATTTAATGTTTTTGATGCTTTTTAGATGGGGGATGGAGAGGAAAGAAAGGTGTGGGAGATGAGATAGGAGGAAGATAAGAATTGGGAGGACCGAGGATGTGCGTGGCAGAATAAAGGGAAGGCCAACAACATGGACACACGAGAGAGGATGCCATGGGGGAAGGCGAGGAGTTATAATGATGGTGCTGTTATAGATGAATGTGGTGTAACGAGGTCATAAGCAGAGGTCAGGTAGGACTTTGAGGTATGCATCATGCTTCCGGCGGAGGGCGGTGGAGTCAAGGACATAATGATGAATTTACAGCTTTCAGTGTTGAGGTTTGAGGCAGATGATCAAGGAAGGTGATTTTACAAAGGAACAATGCAGATGCACAAAGGAAAATGATAGATGAAGGGGAAATGGAGGGGATATAACAATCGATATATGGGGGGGGTGTGCTTGTAAAGCAGGTGATAAGAGAAAAGTGATGATGGTAGGAGAGAGTTTGAGAGTGTTGGGAAAAATAAGAGAGATGTTTATTCCTTGAGCCCTAGACTCTCTTATATAGGGAGAGACCTATGGGGAAATTACATATGGTAGACAAAGAGAAAAGAAAATAGATAGAAGATACAAAAACATGAAATAAACTTGTACACTCCCCCTCAAGATGGAGCATAGATATCTATCATGCTCAGCTTGGATAAGCACTTCTGGAAGGGCCCCCTAAGTAAGGCTTTGGTAAAAATGTCTGCAACATCTTTTGTTGCTCATGTAGATCCCTTCTTGTCACCTATTTGGGCCTCCTATTGGTGGCGGGATGTCTGTGTACATCGGAGTGGAGGTTGGTGTTAGATAAGTTGGAGAACAAGATTGGGGGTTGGAAGGCGAGAACACTATCAAGAGGTGGGAAGCTGGTGTTGTTCAAGCATGCCTTGTCCGTGATTCCCATCTTTTCCTGCTCTACTAGGTTGCTTCCATCAGGTGTTCGATCGAGATTGGATGCCTTGATGAGACATTTTTTTTGGTTAGATGGGCGGTAGGGAAATACCTGTATGCACCTTCTTGATTGAGACACTGTCACTGTTTTAGTATGCATCATATGTAGAGATGGATAATTGTATCCCTCTTGGGTCCAATTACCACATCCATAGGTTGAGTCTGACATATACCGTTAGTGGGAATTTGGTCTCTGTGCGACTATATAAGAAGCTCTACGTCCATTGTATCAGTTAAGAGAAAAGTTAATGAAAACATCGACCCTTTGAGGTGGTTCTCCCGTAGTTTCATCTGATTCCTTAGGGAGTAGGGTTCCACGTTAATGCGTAGTGTTCTTCCATGTTATATATTTCTTCATCTCTGATACATTTTTCGCAATATCGTTTTTATATGGTATTAGAGCGGGTTTGATTTTGGTGATTTGTTCTTGAAGATTATTTTTATGTTCTTGAATACTTGTGTTTGAATATTATTATTCTTTATTACTATTCATGTTCGTGATCAAGTTCGAGATTCAATTCTAGGGTTTCTTGAAACCCTAGATCCCCATGTCGTGTTCGATTGCTAGGTCTGATGTTTGATTCGACATCCCAAGGTGCACATCTTCTATGTGTGTAGTTCAAAGTTTTGAAAATGTCCTCGTTGGTTTCATGAAAATCTAGTGTTTTTCAGGGACCCTAATTCACAACGACAGAGGTACCTACAACGCCATCTGTAAGGGTTCCCAAACTGGAACCCTAATTCTTAGCAGCATCCTTAGCATCAATCCATGGCAACAATATCGATGGCTTCGTCGAGGAGAAGAGGTTGCGCTTCCCGTTTGATTTAGTCATCTACATGTTCATGAAATCAAATTTATCATGAGTGAGATTGATCTGCTTCATATAATGCACCCAACATAATGTGGAAATTTCTTGGTCGATTGAGCATGATTTTGTAGCTGCTCGATTCTGTGAAGCTTTGTGGTTATTGCAACTTGATCATTAACACCCTACGCGACAACGAGTCTTTGCAGAATCCCTAAGCCATCACATGGCCTCTCAGACAGAAGTCCCTTCCAGAAGTTTGAGTACCTTGCAAAAGCTTGATAACCCACTGCAGCAACACCATGCGTGGAGCGAGAGGTGTATCTCCTCCGCTAGAAGGCACATTTCCCGCACGATGAAGATCTTGATACAACACACGCGCGACTCTCCACGCGATCCTATCATGCATTCCTCTTCCTCACACGGTACTCCAAGGCAGGAACAAGACTGCATCACCCGCTCCTTATCGCGTCGACGATCTTCTCTTCTCCCACACATGTGGCGGCGACATCTTGAGTTGGTACCAATGAAGGACTTCCCCCAATAGATGCCCTACTCCAAATCACGCTAAACCCCTTATGCTCGACGACTTAACGATGCCCTTGGCACCGCTCGCTCCGAACTCCTCGAGCGAGGGATCTTCACCGGGCACTACCTCCAGCCGTCCTCATCGAGGGCGGTGCTCTTCATGAGATGGGGTTCCTACGATGGGGAACCCTAAATAGCAATCCCAAGCATAAGTTATTCATTTGACATTATTAAGGCCTAAGTTAGCCCCTGTCTTAGAAAATGGGGGGGGGGGCTATTGCAGGAAAATGAGGGGCTCGATTTTGGGCTAAAGGGGGCCTGCATTCTTTAAACAAAAAAGGAGGGCCCAAGAAAAAAGGCCGTATGTTGCTTTTAAAAGGTGGGAGAAACAAGAGATGTTTGGCCCAATTAGGTCGTTCCAAAAAAAGGCGAAGAAAGCCAAAAAAAGGAAAACAATTTAAAAAGGAAGAAGAAGAAAAAGCCGAAAAGAGGGGAGATCAACTTATTGATTTTGTTTTTCCCATTCTTCTGGTCTTCTCCCAACTTGGTTGATGTCATCTATTCCGACCAATATGGGATTAATGAAGAATATGATGTAGAGTTCTACAAGACATATTCCAGACTCTACAGATTGTCGAATCCAGACTGTACAGATATTTTCAGAGTCTATAGTTCAAGGCGCATAGGTGTGCGTTCATTGTTTTAGGGGTCTCCATACTTGATCTGGTCAGTTCAAGGTTTTTATATGATCCATTTGGTCTCCAGAGGTTGAGATCCCATTCTTTGAGCTAGTGTGGACTCAGGGTTTTCATGTGGATTTATAGGGACTCTAGAGTAGAGATCCCATTCTCTGAGCTATTATGGGAGAGACTGAGTTCTCCGATGAGGAGACTTTCAGACTCCATTCTCCAGCGACCGTCGACTCCGACGTGGATGTTTCCATGGATTTTTCTAGTTTAGCCATGTAGAGAGATGAAGCAATTGTGGGACAAAGTTCTCCAGGAAGAGACTCATTCTAGTTTCAGTGACTGACAGATGGAATACAGAGCACGCGTTCTCCGACGAGGAGACCCGGTTCAGTTCACACTCCAACGCTTCAGTTTCTCCTCACCAACAAGTCATGAGAAGCCACGTCCTCAGCAAGCAACCATTAGAGTTTACGTTGAACTGATATTTTCCATAGTGTCACGTGTTGTTGAGAGAGTGATGCCTTTCTATTTGTCCAAGCTAAGCATTGCATGCTCCAACTCATCATACACAGAGATGGGTAATTGGATCCTTGATAAAATGCTATTTTGGCTATGTTAAACTCGTATCGTTGTAATACATGCCTATGCGATGGATCAGACCATTGTTAAAGATATCTCGGTGAAGAGAGAGCGGCTTTAATTTTTACCTGGATAAGTCCAGTAACGAACACATGGAAATAAACGATTAAGCTATTTAAATTTGGTAAAATACTTATCTTACTGAATGTAATGCACTTAGAATTAAGGTAATGCAAATGCAATGCATGCTAATTATTTTATCTTTTCTATGAATAATATAATGCAACATAATGGATGCTATGCACACAAAATAGATACAACGAAATACAGAAAGAGAACCTGAATTAAATGCTTAAAAGTAAGGAATTGGTTTATAAGATTTAATTTTGCAATTAATACATGATTTAGATGCTAAATGATTTGATATCTCACATTGAACTCAGAGCATATAGTTACCTAAATAAATGAACAAATAATCCTATTTAATAAGCGTTAAAAAATGATATATAAATAGTTTAAAAATCAATTAAATAGAGAGTATATGAATCATGAATTAATTTGCCTATTTTTATGTGAATTGTGGGTCTAGGATAATTTAATGGCAAATCAAAGAATACTCAATAAGCAGGGACTTTGTTCTACGAATAAATCAATGTACATGTATCACATCAGAACGATCATTACATAAATGCGCAGAGCATTAAAATACGATTCCAAAGAGATCAATTTCATTAATTTAGAAGGTCATATGAAGAAATTATTAAACAATCATTCCAGGGATTTATTTGCAGGAAAAGCTTGATTTGAAATTAATTAAAACATCTCAAAAGTCAAAAGGTCCAAAATAGACTTGTCTGCAATAAGAATAAGCCACAAAGGCTTATGAGCAAATGTCCAAGTACGTGGGGGTGTTTACAAATAAAAGTAGTCGTCGGAGCATGGGTGTAAATTTCCCAGGCGGACACGTACTGGGGCACATGAGGCTTGTTCGGCTGAATGCTCGGATCAGTAGCAGGCTCGGGCCACATGGTCCACTGTGGTACTTCGGACAAGGTACGGTTCCATCGAGGCTCTGAGGGTCAGAGCGTGGTGCGGGTGCACTCTAGAATGTATAATTAACCCATATTGGGTTTAATCCAATGGCACCTGTACATCGTGCTGGAGGTTGTTCCTCCGCTTCTGGTGGTGCTCGAGCGGTGCTCCGATGGGGGCTCTATTCCTCCTGCTTCGTCCTCCAAGCTCGCTGAAGATCGGATAAGGTATTTGTAGTCCTGGCGATGAAGATAGGAGGTTGGAGAAGGCGTGACGATGGCTGGATTGATGAAACAGCTCAACCTTATTGGAGGTGAATTTGAGACCATAGATACTTCGAGGCTTCCGGTCGTTGACGCGTTAGGGTACATGCAAGGGTTAGTCACAATTGCCGAAGCGAGGGGGATGTTTTTGGGGTGAAATGAAGTGGAATGGAGGGCTATATGGCATGAAGAAGTGAAACCCTTATTGGGTCCTTCCTTGCAGGAAGAAGGATGGATTGACTCGAGGGAGGTCTGGAGGAAAAGAATGAGTGATCAGAGTGTTACACGAAGATGATTGATATGCAATGAAGGTGTTGAGTAGATCAGAATGAGGTGAAGGTTTGTGTGTGCATCGAATTAAGTCAGAGAAAATACTACGGAGTGAAGGATGGAGGTTTACCTTGAGAGTGAAGATGAAGGTCGGGGATGAAAGGAGGCTGATGCTAGAGCTTTTACGGCTCCTGGGTCTTTGCTTGACATGCTCAATGATGGCGCGTAGCTCGAGCAACGTCAGATGGTTGCGACGAAGGTATTGGACCTTTAGATCTTACTAGAGAGGGGACCTCGGTTGTCGCTCAATTTATCTCTCTCTCACACAAGAGGCATTGAAGGGGCTTGGAGGGCTCTCACACAAGGGCTAATGAGGTGCAACTGACGTCTCCACCAAGGTTTTGTGTGGGTCGCAATTGAGTGGATGCAGAGGTTTCAACCAACAGATGGAGGTTTTGTTGGGGTAGAAGGCTACGGAGAGGTGGTTGATCAAGGATAGGGATCAATCGGTCGTTGATTGGTATCGAGATGAGAAGAAGACACGCGGAGAAGAGGGATAAATTGGAGTACGGCTGGCGAAATGGATTTCACATGCAAGGGAGTAGGTTGGATGTTAACGATACATTGTGGCCATTAGATTGAGAAGGAATAGATGACGTAGATAAGGCCACATCGACACCTCTTGATCGAACGATGCGAGATACACACGGTTGGATGAGCAGATCAAACATATGGAGAGAAGCCTGATTGAGGGCCGTCTGATCTAAAGATCAGAGGGCTGAGCTTGTAGGCGGGCGTGAGTGATTGTAGACCGTCTTATTAAATGATCAGAGACGACTGATTAAGGATGTGCAGATTGAAGGGGAAGTGGGTCACGTGGCACGCTCAGAGGGGGCCGCATGGCCCAATAACATAAAAGAGAAACTAACAAATCAGAGTAAAATCAAAATATAATAATAAATGAAGTTAAATATAAAAATGTTCAACATGAAAGCTGTGCATATTTTCAAGATCTACAACTTTCATAGTATTCAAAATCACAATACATCATATGTACCTAGTATAATTTTTATAAGTTTTTTCAATTGTTTTACTTAATTTTTTTGGTATGTTATGGAGTTATATTTACACTATATTGTGTACGATGTTAATTTAATTTTTAAGATTTTATTAATAAAAGAAAACACTTAAAAAATATAGGAAATAATCGGTATATTATGCATAATATTTGCAAGATGAATTGGTCCTTTATTTATTTACATTAATAATTATATTCATAGGATATAATGTTAAGTATCTTAAATTAAGGGGTTTATTTAGGGCTTTGGTTTATATAGATGGCTAAAATATGAATAAATGTTGAATCTAGGTTTCATCATTCCCTCCATGGTCCAATTATCACATCCATAGGTTTAGTCCCACATCTACTGTTAGTGGGACCCCGGTCTGTCTATGGGGCTGTATAAGAAACCACACTCCCATTTTCTCAATTTGGTGAAAAGTTAATGAAAACATCAACCCTTTGAGGCGGTTCTCCCGTGGTTTCATCATACTCCTCCGGGAGTAGGGTTCCACGTTAAATCTCGATGTTATTCCATGTTATATACTTCTTTATCTCTGATACGCTTCCGCATTATCATTTTCTACCGTCACTAATGTTAGAAAAGATGGCGGATTAGGGGTCTTGAGATTGGAATGCATGAGTCCTCCCTTTTAACTAAGTGGGTTCTCAGGTTTTGGGGAGGTGCAGAGGACCCGATTTGCAGAATTTTGAGGATCATTTATGACATCGGGGGCTCCTTAAGGGCTGTTGGAGTATATCTATTATGCGTCACTTATGTTGTAGACGGGTAATTAGATCCTGCCATGATCCAATTACCACATCCGGTGTTTAGTCCCACATCTACCAGTGGTGGGACTTGGAGGGTCTGTGGAGGCTATATAAGAAGTCCTAGACCTCCTGTATCAGGTGAGAAAGTCAATAGACACATCAACCATTTGAGGCGTTCTCACGTGATTTCATCCCGCTCCTTAGGAAGTAGGGTTCCACGTAAAAATCCCAATGTTCTTATAATGTTTTATTCTATTTCTCTAATTACGCTTTCGCATTCGTAGTTTCTAGCATGATATCAGAGTGGGTTCGATTCTCAAGGAGTTATTTTCATTATTTGTTCGAGATTCGTTTTTGGCGTTTTGTTCTTGAAGATTATCGTGTTCGGCATTATTCAAGACCAAGTTCTAGGGTTTCATAAGAAGCCCTAACGACGCCATCTGGGGTTTCCAAACCTTAAATCTGTGCTGACCAAGTTTTGATCAGAATCATGTTCAAAAAGTTCTAGGGTTTTCATTTTGAAACCCTAATTATTTGCTCCCAGGCAGAGCCTTCATCCTCCTTGCTAGCAACAATAACAACATCGAGGAGCAGCGCCCTCGTGCTTCCTTGGCAGCGGAGATCTCCAAGCTATCTCCACATCCCAGGAGACTTCACAACAACGACCGCTACACCCCAGGCGTCTCAGGCGATGGTGGGTAGCGCTCTCGTACCTCCATCTAGAGAGGTGCCTAGCTCAGACAGTGCCAGCCTCTCACCATCGGTTTCCTGGCGGTGATGGCCACGATCCCTCCTGACGGAGGCTTGCTCCAGGCAGAGATCTGCCGCATACGATAGCGCAACGCCTCCCTGAGCTCCTCTTCTAGGCGGAGCGACGCACAACCCTCCATCGACGGCTAGATCAACCCCCAGTTCCCATCGAGAATCTCTGGCGGAGCCACCCCTTCTCCAGCAGAGGCGACGAAAGCAGCCCCAGCATACTGCTCCACCTCACGCTCACAAGTTTAGGCGGCCATGCCGCTCATCCTCCAGGCGACAACGACATCTCCAGGCGGCGAAGAAGATGGCGGGGCAACAACATGCCCCATCAGGGCGGCGAGCTTCAAGAGAAGGGGGAATCCTTAATAAAAAACGGAGGGGCGCCCAAAAAAAGGAAAGCAGTTCAAAAAAATGAAAAGACTGTAAAAAAAGATCTAGAGAAATTTTTTAAAAGGAGAGAACTGCATTTCTTTTGAGCCCATTGTGGGATTGAAGTGATTTCAGGCCCATGGGCCACGATTAAATTTTTTTAAAAGAGATGTGTACAAAAAAATCGTACGCAAGAAAAAAAGGGAGACGACTATAAAAAAAGAGAAGGAATGGCCAATAAAAAATGATTTAAAAAAAGAAAAAAGACGAAACGGTCTTGTGTAATGTTTTGTTTCCCTATTATCTTATCTTCTCCCAACTTGGTCGACGCCATTTTTTTCTGACCAGTCTGGGAGAATGTGGGAGTATTATGTAGAGTTACAAGTCGGATTCAGATTTTTAGATTCTCCAGATTTCAACTAGCCAGATTTTCAGACTCTACTGTTCAGTTTCAGACTCTGCGAAATTGTTCAGAGTTCAAGTTCGAGGCACTTCATATTTGAGTGACCCAATTTCTTCGAGTTCTCCAGAGAGAGACTCCTTTTCTGACGCATATGTGTGCTATCATTATTTGTGTGATCCTCATCTTCATTTTGGTCTCAGAGTTTTCATGTGTTCCATAGGGATTCCTGAGTAGAGATCCCATTCCCTATGCTATGTGGGCTAGGATTTTCATGTGGTTGTTTCATAGGGACTCCAAAGTAGAGATCCCATTCTCTGAGACAGTATGGGAGAGACCCAATTCTCTGACGAGGAGGCTTTTCAGACTCCATTCTCCAGCGACCGTGGACTCTGACGAGGATGTCTCCATGGCTTTTCCAGTTCGGCCCTTCAGAGATGAGTGGTTGTCCACATGATTGTGGCGGACCAAAGTACTCGGACGAGGAAACTCGTTTCAGTTGTGATGACTCTAACATGCGCAGTAAAGAGCACACCCAGTTCGACTTGTAGTCGAGCCCGTTTGTTCCTCCTTACCTGCACGACATGAGAACCAATGCCCTTAACAACAGTCGATAGCTGTGTTTGCATTGAGTTGATATTGTTTGTAGTGTCTTGTATTGTGAGCAGGGATCGCCATATCGCGATATATCGTCGATATATCGGCGATATATCGGTATCGACAGGTCACCGATATATCGCCGATATGGACGATATCGGATATCGACAGGAGAAAATGCCTTGGTGGATACCGGGTTTCGGCGATATGCGTCGATATATCGCCGATATATCGGCGATATATCGGTATCGACATTGTATCGAAACGATATCGATACCGATATTTCCTTCCTTGATTGTGAGTTTAAGATTTCTTTCCGTTTGTCTAAGCTTAGCATTGCATGCTCCAACTTGATGGGGAGTATTGGAGTATATGTGTTATGCGTCACTTATGTTGTAGATGGTTAATTGGATCTTGCCAGGATCCAATTAATACATCCATCATTTAGTCCCACATCTACCCGTGGTGGTATTTGGAGGGTCTGTGTAGGCTATATAAGAAGCCCTAAACCTCATGTATCAGATGAGAAAGTCAATAGACACGTCAACCCTTTGAAGCGTTCTCCCATGGTTTCATTCCGCTCCTTCAGGAGTAGAGTTCTACGTAAAAATCCTGTTGTTCTTATAATGTCTTATTTTATTTCTCTGTTTAGTCTTCCACATTCATAGTTTCTAACAAGGGCGACGAATGTACGACTACCCTCCTCCCTTTCGTTGGGGATTGTTAAGGTCCTACCGAAGTTGGGGGAGTGTCTTCGTCCAGAGATTAACAGCGACGAAATATTTCGATTTTGGCTGGATGACTGGATGGGCTTGAGACCATTGAAGCAGAGATACCCACGACTTTTCGCTCTTGCTGATGATTAGAACACACTACTTCCTCAGGTTAGGTTTGTAGGTATTTGGTCTCTGTCCTTTTCTTCCGCCTTTTCGGAGCAACGACTGAATGAATTTTGTTGCAATGCTTGGAGATGTATCTGATCTTGAAGGCCTCACGAACAACATGGATTCTATTGTGTAGGTGAACACCAATTCTCCATTAAGAAGGCTTATCGTTTCTTCACTTGTGCACAAAACAATACACCAGATGAATTCAGATAGGGTTGCAGAACTATTTAGGCAAGTAGAACTCCTATACTGATCAAGGTGTTCTTTTGGCTAATGAGGCATGGGCGGTTGCTTACAAAGGGCGACTTCTTGTGTGGAAGGTACGGGTGTGAACAAGAGGATTTGGATCACCTCTTTCTCGGGTGTGGGACCTCATCCTCAGTTTGGGAAGGTGCTGCTATCTTTTGGCTAAGGACTGGGGATGCTACTGCTTTCCAGAGCTCCATTAGAGTGGCGTGTGGAAATTCTTAAGAAGACGCGTCTGCTGCTTTCACCCTACTTTGGTCAACATGGTGTGCTCGAAATGAGCTGATTTTCGAGGATCAAACTTTTTATTCCAATAATGTATAGAGTCATTATAGAGCCCTTTTGGCCTACTGGATCATTTACAACCGGTTTTGATTTAATATAAACTTTGCGGTGGGTACCATCTCTTTAGTACACCATCTTTTTCTAAAAAAATCGTAAGCTTTATAAAAGTCCTTTCCGCAACAAGCCCTTCATCTTCCTTCTCGTTAATCCACAATGATATATGTGGTCAGAACCACAATCCATCAAGCGTCTCTCAGGAATAATGACCGTTCGTGACTTAACTATAAACAAACTTTGAACCATGGGAGACAATTGGCCAACACATTCGCCACGATGAGGTAGATCACATTGGACATAACAATTAGGCGAAAGTTCTCCACGCTCCTCGCTGCATCTTTCCTGACAATAAAAGATCAACGAACAATTCAACCATGGGAAACCACGACTCTCCTTGCATAGTTCCTCCGCCATCGCCACCATGTCCCGCTTATCAACTCCCATAGTTCACAGAAGAAGACATATAATCCATCTGGGCCATGCAAACCATTAACATTGAGATAAAAATCTTAATGGATATCCAAGGTGGTAAACTAGTGGACAAGCTCAGAGGCCTTGATCTCAGAATGTTTGGGCAAATCTCTGCCCACCCATTTCAAACCCAGTAATAGACCCTTCCTTCTTAAGTAAAGGAAGTGGTCAACAGCCGCAACCCTGATCTCCCGCTCACCCTCCAGTTCGACATCCCCAATCTCAGTATAGCTGATGAGATTACACTGCCTCTTACCATTGGCCATCACGCAGAAAAAAACAAGTATTACCATCCCCCTCCACTTGGATACCTCCAATTTCAATAGAGTTGATGAGATCACATTGTTTCCTACCATTAACAGTCGCATAAAAAAATAGGTTATTGGCATCCCCCTCCTTTAACTGCATCTACCTCAAGCGTCGCCTCCACTCCATTTGTTGGACATGTGAGCCTAGGACGAGCCATTTCTACGATAAATGTTATTATAATCTTTTTATATATCAATAAAAGTTATTGATTTTCACTCCCTATCTGATATTAATGAATGAATGCAGTTATAAGGTCCCTTCATACAATTAGGGTTATGTACCATGGTCATCTTGATAATCATACACATGTTGATTCAGTGATTGAATTATAGAAACTGATGCCTACATGATATCTAAAGAGTTAGATTGAGGACTCATCTAACACCGTCAAATGATTATTAAGAAAGGATCTTCAGCCTGAGAAGGAGATGACAATCCTTACTCCAAAGGCTGATATCCGACCAACCTCTTGATGCTTGTCCTCTGCATAAAAATAGAGATTCAAAGGTATCGGATAAGTTAAGTCAAAGAGTTGACTTAACGAGATAAAAATAACCAAGATCTATATCGTATGCTATCATGATACATGCACACATCCTCTGACTAGAGACATATGTGTTACTATATGTCTAAGTATGTACATTAGGCAGATCATTAGGTTGATGACCTAATCAAGGTCTATACACCGACAAGATGGTGTGCATACGAGGACATATGAGTAATACGATCTCTCAAAAGGATCATACAAGTTCACTACTGCACCGGAAGACATGAGCTCACTCATTAGATATTGGGACCAATCAAATTCCATTGATGATCGTCTTGTTTTGGAAGCATGACATGATTTAGAGGTATGATATATGCTTTTGGAAAGCATATGATCGATACCAACTCCCGATGATTGAATGAGAAACTTAATGACAAAACCATGAAGGAGACAATTCAAATATGACTAGAACGTAGGTTTTATTCTAGGTCTTCCAGTACGCATGATGTACGGTTTAAGAATACTCGAGGGTGATGCGATCTTAATCAATTGTATAACCGTGACGCTTCCATTCCGAGGGAACGATGAAACATGTTTGGATTTTAGTGATTCCATTCAGCAGATTAATTATCCAGTCTTAGTTCAAATGCTTGACATTGATCTAAATATGATTCATATGCAATGAGAGGATTAGATATTATGTCTGACTTGATCAGACATCTCTGAGCGATCCTCTTGATCGAGATATGCGATTACATCTCAGTTTCCAAGTCATTATCCATGGACTATACATTAGTTGCCCTGTCCTTATCTCGAAATATCCGTGGAGACGACACACTGTTCTTGAAAGAGTTCAAGAATAAATCTAGTGTTGACAATATCTGAGCATTGGAAAATTTATTGATTAAATATGATTTAGTTATCATTAATGATGGAGATAAGACCCACATTATTTGGACATATGTATAGAGGTATCTAAAATAATTAAATTAGATTTAATTATCATAAATGTGATTAGTGTGGATAGCACCATCCATAATAATCATAAATATTATGAATTTGATTCATAATATCATGGAGAGATTTAATTGTACACGTGACTTACAATTTAGTAGTTAATGTGAATTAGATTCACATTATACAATTATATGCGAATTAGATTCACATTGTACAACTAAATGTAAATATGATTCACAATTAATATTAGATGGATAAGTATGACTCGTAATTATCAATGGTATGCTTGAAAGTATCACAAAATACAACAACAAAAACTTTTCCCACATTAAGTGATGTTGGCTACATGGATTCTTTGCCTCCATTCAGATCTATCTTCTGTCAATCTCGGACTTAGATTCAAATAAATAAGATCCCTTCGTATAGTCTCATTCCAACACTTCTTCGACCTTCCTCACCGTCTCTTAGCCGCTCAACATCCGAAAATTTTCTTCTCCTAATTGGTGCATCGTTCGGCCTCCTTTGCAAATGGTCAAACCATATTACGCAATTTTCTCACATCTTGTCCTCGCTCGGAGCTACACTAACTTTCTTTCTGATTGCATCATTCTGAATTCGATCTTTACGTATGTGTCCATACATCCATATTAGCATTTTCATTTCTACTACTGCCATTCTCTGCACATGCCTATGGTTCACAAGCCAACATACAGATCCATAGAGCATATCATGTCTCACGGATGCTTTGTAGAAAGTTCTTTTTTTCTTATCACAGAGAACAGTAGAGGCTCCTCTCCACTTTAACCAATCTGCATTTATTCTGTTAGTAACATCTCCATCAATTTCCCTATCATGTTGTAAAATAGATCCCAAGTATCTAAAAGAATCTCTTTTTTGATTTTTATCGTCACCGATCTTCACCTCGATTCCATCACCATTGCTTCCATCTAAAGTCCACTTCATATATTCTGCCTTAGACTTACTTATACGAAATCTTTTAGCCTCCAATGCATGTCTCTAGACCTCAAGCCTCTCATTTACTCCATCTCTCGCCTCATCAATCAACACAATATCATCAACAGATAACATATACCAAGGTATCTCATCCTGAATGTGACCTGTCAACTCGTTCATAATCAAAGTAAAAAGGAATGGACTCAAAGCTGAACCTTGATGCATACCTATGTTGATGTCAAAATAATCAGTCTTCCCAGACTAGATCCTTACAAAAGATGAATCCCTATCACACATGTCCTTTATGAGGTTAATGTATAGGGCATGCAATTACTACTTCTCCAAAACTCTCCACAATATCTCCGATGGGACAAAATTATAAGCCTTCTCCAAATTAATAAAAGTTATATGGAGGTTCTTCATTCTAGTTTTATAAATATCCATCGTTATCTTCATCAAGTGGATAGCTTCAATAGTTAAGGGACCTGGAATGAATCCGAATTGGTTTTCTTTTACTTTGGAAACTTGCCTCAACCTTCTTTTGATCTCACGTTCTCAAATTTTCGTAATGTGAATCATCAACTTGATACCTCTGTAATTTGAACAATTTTGAATGTCTCCTTTGTTCTTATAAAGAGGCACCACAATACTTCTCCTCCAATCTTCAGGCATTTTCTTGCTTCGCCAAATAACATTGAATAAATTTGTAAGCTAATTCAAACCACACTCACCTGAAACTCTCCATATTTCTATAGGAATATCATCAGGTCCTACACCTTTTCCAGGTCTCATAACCTTCAAAGCCTCCTCTACTTCCTTTGTATTCGTCTATAGCTTGCATGATTCAAGTAATTATTTGGAATTACTTTGGTGAAAATTCAAGCAATAAAAGTTGTTGCAACATGTTGAAATATATGATTGAGATTGATATCTCAAGAATTGGGAAAGTGAAGGATGCTCTCCAACTCTCATTAGGAGTGAACGACCGTGGAATTGATTCCATGGTGGCCGTTTACCCTATAATGGGAAGGATGCTCTTCTACTTCCTATTTATTCCACATGTAATTGATTTAATTGGAATTGAATTAGTTGAAGAATGTCTTAACTTATTTATTTCTTATAAATTAATTAATTGTTGTTGCAAATGGTTGCAACAAAATTTAGGCCATTGATTGCAATTAGGAATATATTCTGGCAATCCAATTTTGTATAAGAGAAGGGTTAACCCTAGGCTTTTCTCTACACAAGTTGAAGCGACAAAATTTTCTCTATCATACACGTCCAAGTTCTCTCCCGTTCAAACCTTAGTGGCCATCTACTCTACGGTTTAGTTGAGAGAGCTACGCTGTCGTCGCGCTGTCGTGTGCTGCCGGATCGATCGCTCGTTGATCTCCATCTTCTTCGGTGCCCCATGCTCGTGAGGAAGACTACGGATTTCGTGAGATTAAATCAGGAGGTTCCGCGATCAGATCGTCAACTCAGATTGCAGGAAGCACGCATCTCATCCACACGCCCACAAGTGCTCACTCCGTCGGATCGGACTTGAGACATGATGTCTTTTCGTTTAGAGACACGAGGATCGCAATCACGCTACAAGAGGTAACCATAATACTTATTTGTGATTAAGATGAAACGATGGGAAATGGTTCCCATGTCATGTGATTTTATAGAATTTTTTATTTCCGCTGCCCTTAATGACTAGCGTGACTAGTCATCAACCTAGATCACATACCATGTGATCTCCACGCTTCCGTGATGTGTGAGGCGAAAACCTTTGCCTTCACCATCTCCCGCTTGTTTTCCTCCAACAGGACCTTGCACTCTCAATCTTGGCCAACCTATTTATTCTTTATTGTAGTGGTTGTATGTCAAGTTCAATACCCTTCTGATATGGAGCATTAGAAATTGACCGACTTAGTATTAAATTGAAGATCGTATTTAAATTGTATGTCTGATAGACGGTTAAATGATTTTTTCCCCTTAATATTCTATTTGGTCTTGTAGATGCCGGTAAGCACAACTTGAACCAACCTCGCCGTGCATGGAAACAAACAGAGCAAGATGGTCTCCTAGGAAAACCATCCGGATATTCTGGACAGGCTTCATCTCAAAGACCTCGCGGAAATGGCTTGTATACGCTCAACAAGAGTACTGAACCATATCAACCGCCAAGGCCCTATAAGGTCAGATTTCATTTTAATTCTATGCATAACCTGAATTGCATTTTACTATCTTTTATTAGGTTTTCTTTTATCTAGCACCGATTTACATCTCCTTAAAACGCTATACCATAAGCTGTTTTTTCAATTCTATGTTATATAAATGTAGCTGATATAACCAATTAGATATTTTGTTTTTGTTCTTAGGCCGTCTCTCATTCTTGGAGAGATAATAGTGACTCAATTAATGATGAAACCTTTGGTTTGTCTGACTGTTCTGAAGACAGAGCTGAAGAGGAAAGAAAACGGAGAGGTGCGCCATTCTTGGTGTTAGGGGCACTTTGGGATAGCATTATTACAGCTAAATAATAATCTTTACTGCCGGTTTTTTTCTGTTTCTACCATTTAATTTAAACAAGCTTTTGAATTCTCATTTCAGCATCGTTTGAACTAATGAGGAAAGAGCAACAGAAGGCTCTTCAAGAGAAGCAAATACGGACTACGGATAATCTCAAAGAAGACTTGGATGCTCCTCTGATAGCATCATTGAAGAATCCGGAAGGATTGCTGGCTTCAAGGAATAAAAATGATGAGGATGTCAATGTGGCACAACTGCAGAGTGATTCCTCTAAGATTGTTCAGACACAACTGTCTTCGTCGAGACCCCGTGTACCTCCAGGCTTTAAAAGTGCATCTTTGATGAAGAACGTCTCAGCACTGCCTTCTGAGATGACCTTTGCATCAGAGGTTATAGTTATTTCTGACACTCCCTACACATGAGAAACATTTTTGTCTCAAAGTCATTTTTTAAATTATGGTGAAGTTACTATCATGGTTCTCATAGTGAAAACATCCTACACAATTAATTGGCAGAATGGGGAGGTTCAAATATTCATCAGCCATTTTGTAATTTCCATATTGTTAGATGGATGGGCATTCTATTTGTCTTTGCATGTGAACTTGGGTTCAACTATGACAAGTTATTGGCTTAATACCACTAGTATCCCTGCAATTGCGAAGTTTTGTTTTAACATTCAATCCAAAGCCAGTTGGTAGCAAGTGGAAAGTTCAACATTTACTACTGATTTCTAAAATTTCTCAGATGTGACTGAGTTTTTTTCCAACAACAAAAACCACAGGTGAGAAAAATGGATGGGTCAAGAGAGGGAAAAAAGGAGCAAGCATTTAGGGTTTCCTCATGGTGACACTGGAGGGGTTTTTAGAGGGTTCGACAATGCCGGAGCGGAACTTGGAGGGGGATGTGGAGGTTTGGTCGTGTTGGATGGGCTCCTTGAGGGTTTGGCGGTACCGGAGGTGGATGGTGGTAGTTTCAGCAGTGCAGGAGGGGCTCCTGGTACGTTCAGTAGTGCTGGAGGTGGGGCCTGGAGGGACCGACAATGCTGGAGGGGGGCTTGGAGGAAGGTTTTGCGGTGCTGGTCGGGGGTATGGAGTCCCCCATGGCTCTGGGAGTGGGCAATGGGTGTATGACGCTCGTCCTTTAGGAGGTTTTGTTGCTTCTTCATAGCTTGGTAGGGGCGACGGTGGCTCTAGGACCGGTGAGGGCGCCAATGTCGGTGGTGAGTCATTCTAACCATGGTGTCACTGTGCTCCATTATGGAAAGGGAGTTTTGGGCTTGAAAAGGGGTTGGGACCTTTCCACGATATAGGAGAATGCAGAGGAAAGAAAAACTTAGGGGAATGGGGTGATGGGCCCACCAGATGGGGTTGCTGATTAGAATGTGGAGGTGCCTTGGTGGTGGGGATGTTGAAGCTAGTGGTGATGGTTGGTTATCTCCTTGCCGATGGAAGTGGCATCATGGATGATGTTTTTGTTGCTTGTAAAGAAGAGGTGGTATGCTTTGGATGTGGTTAGAAAGGACACAGGAAAGCAGATTGCTCCTCCAAGGGTGTCTGGATGAAGAGGGGTGACATGAGTTTGGTGTTGAAGGGAGATGTCGAAGGGGTGTTGATTGGCGAGGGGTCGATAGTGACCGTTGAAGTGGCTATGGACGACCCTTGTTTGGAGATGTTTGATGCTCGAGCTGGGAGCTCTATGCATTTGAGGTCTATCTGTGCAAATACTAACGGATCTCCTGAGTGGGTTTGTGGTGGGATAGCCATGTTGGATCACTTGATGTAGGGTGCCTTTTCTTGATGGGAATGTGGAAAAGGACAAACTCAACCTAGTGTTGGTTAGGGGCTTGCTGATTAAGCGTCGAAGTTTTGTTATGGTGAAGGAGGTATTAGCTTTGGGGAGGTGGTGGTCGTATTCTAGGATGACTTGATGCTGGGAGAGTTATCTGTTCTGATTCTTGAGGCGAAGGATTGTGTGCTAGTCCTCCCTCCCTGGTTGGCCTGATAGGATGGACGACTTTCCACCTGGTGTTGTCGGCGATCCTGTCGGATCTCGCGAAGGAGGTTGCATCGGTAGTTGTTGAGTAGCTAAAGTGGAAGATGAGGAGGGATGTGCAAGTTGCTGCTGTTGTGGTTGGCTACTCAGAGCCATATATGCAAATGGAGGTTAATCATATAGAGGTGGCATCTGAGCAGTTTTGATTTGGCTTCGAGACATGGGTTGTAACTAAGTCCATTTTTTGCTGCAGTGGACACCTCTGCGGTGGTCATGTGGAAGTTTTTTTTGTAATAAAAAGGGGGAAACACGCTACGGTGTCCACCCCAAATATATTAAAAAAGGATAGATCTCCACATAGATATGATCACTAAAAAAGACCATTCCGTGAACTCCAAACCGCCCAAAGAGTTGCGATCGGAAGGAGAAGATTGTGATTGGCCTTTGATTTTGCGTTGGAAGTTAAAGTACCGACATATGTGCATGATGAGCATTTGGCTATTTGCAGTGGGTTCGCGTTGGTAGCAATGGAGATGGTAGGTTGGGCACGTCAAGTGGCTGCTAGTCCGGCACCATGTATACTGGAAATTGCCTCATCTGTTGGAGGTGATTCGAGCAGAGATATCTAGGAGGAGTTGATTTCATGTTGGGTAGAGGGGTGAGCGCATAGGTCGAAGGCCAAGTGCGTTGGGGGAAAGGCAAGAGGAGGCAACAAAAGATGGAAGATTTCTGTGGGTCTTTTAACTCAAGAGGAGAAGCGATAGGGCAGACATAATGGGATGTGAAAGAGCTTGAAGAGTGTCCACAGGGGTAGTGGTGGGGAGGTTGTGGTTAGATGGAAGCTAATGAAGGTGCCAAGTTGCATCGGGGTGAGTTTGACGGGGGTATCCTCTTTGTTGCTTGATGATGCTCATTTTGTGGAATGTCTATAGCTTGGTGCAACCAGACAAAAGGAAGGCGGTGGGTTTGTCACTTGAGGCATGGGTAACAGATGTGATATATTTGTTGGAAACAAAGTTGGAGAGCTAGGATGGGTTTTTGTGGAGATCGATTGCTAGGTTCATATTGTCTTAGTACATAGCAATCCCTTTAGGAGGTGCTGCAAGTTGCATAACGATTGGTTGAGTGGTGATTTTCTTGAGTTGGTCTACTCGGTGAATTATTAAGTCCTTTCTATCCTTTTGTAGAGGCGCTTAGACAGGATCCTTTTCCTGGTATATGTTGTGTTTAACCCTTTTGGGCCCCTGCTTCTGTGGACATGTGGGAGGAGTTACAGTTGGTGCAGGCATGTTTTCCAAACCTCATCTTAGGTTATTGGGGGTGACTTTAATGTCATGCAACTTGTAGGTGAGTCTGCTGGACAAGAGAGGAGTGGATTCTGGTTCACCGATGTTTTCTCATTTTGTTAGTGACATGGCATTAGTGATTATTGATGCTACGAACTCCAGCGACACATGGAGGTATTTTATGTCATGTTCTCATCTGGACAAGTTTCTTGGTTTTGTCGAGTTGATGGAGGGCTTTCCTTTCGCTAGTGTGATTTTAATGCCTCGATCTCACTTGAAGTATGCCCATTTATTGGGACTTGAGGAAGAATGCCACCTAGGCAACATGTTTCGATTCAGGCGGTCTTTATTGATGAAGGAAGGTTTCCGGGAGTGGGTCATACTCTGTTGCTAGATTCAGACAATGAGTGGTTTGGCAGCAAGATGATGGCTGAGAAGATTCGGGTTCGGCACCACACGATCATTGATTTCAAGGAGATTCGAGCGATTAGGGTGCCTGAGGAGCGAGACAACGTCGGTTGAGGTGGTCCAATTGTACCACCTTTAGGACTCTCAGGATCTATTGGTGGAAGAAAGAGTGGTAAGATGTGAGCAACAACGTGTTCTATTCATGGAAGATAAGAAGAGGGAGGTTGAGTGACAACAACAGTCAAGGCGAACTTGGTTGAAGGAGGGGGATGCCAACACGTAGTATTTTCACTCGATGACTAATGGGAGGAGACACAACATCATGCATTTTATTAAGGTGGATGGAGTGACTTTTGAGGTTGATAGGGACATTGGAGATGCGGTGAGACACCGCTCTCAAGAGGGTAGTCGTCGTGTAGTGAGGGGTGGTGCCAGATAGAATGGTAGGGATGTTCCACGACTGACCGAGTTACAAGTTGAGGAGATCGTGTGGTTGTTTTCCTTGGCAGAGGATCGTAGGACAATATGATCTGAATGTTGATAGTCGTCAAGTGTCTAGATGGATTTCTGATGTTCGTCTTTAAAGAGTTCTGATAGCCGGTAGGACATGAGGTTGTGTAAGTTGTTAAGGAGTTGCATGGGGAGAACTATGGGTTTGATCGGCTTAATGGTTCGTTTATGTTTCTCATGCCAAAGAAGGATGTGGTCACACAATGGACGTGCGAGCTATTGGCTTTTTTAATGCCATTAACTGCCATTCATTTTTATCATGGCAAAGGTATTGGCTAACAGACTATTGACCCTACATAGATTGTATCCATTCACGGCATGCACATCATGGATGGGGTTGTGATTACTTTTGAGATTGTGGCTGATTGGATGAGGAAGAAGACGAATGATTTTTTTAATAAAAGGTGGATTTCTCTAAGGCACGTGATTGTGTTGATTGGAGATTCTTGTGAGCATCCGTAAGTGCAAGGGCTTTCCTGATGAGGTTTGGATGGATGAAGCGATGTACATCAACGTCGTAGGTGCTTATTCCAACCATAAAGGGATGTTTGACAGTGGTATTCGTTGGCGCCTTTTCTTTTTGTCTTGGCTACTTATGTACTTTTTTGGATGGTCTCTGGAGCAATGGATGGCGATTTTTTCTCGTGATATACTATTGGTGACATTTATGTGCCTATTATGCATTATGCTAAATATACAGAGAGTCTATGAGTTGACAGACGGGGTCACTTTGGCTCTTGAACTGTTGGAATGGTCTTTGAGCCAAACATTAATCATAACAAGCCGATGTTTATTCCTTTCAGGATGGACGATAATGAGGTGGTAGCTTGCATGGCTTCGCTTTGCACACAGTGTTTTGGAAAGTTCTCGATCACTGACTTATGGTTGCCTTTGGTTGCGACAGATTGAGGCATTTTGATTGGGTATTAGTAGTGGAGAAGATGGAATAGAGTTTAGCAGGGCATGCCTTTTATCTATCTAGGGCAGTTATCTTGTACTTCTGAAGGAAGTTTTATCGGTTTTACTGGTCTTCTTTCGTATGTGCCTGTAGGGGGGGGTTTGAGGCATTGATGCAAAGGTTCTACCAAGCATCATCATGGGATAATTAATGGATGTTGTTAGTGGGGTGGAAGTCACTCTTTCTTGCAGAGGAGGATGTGGGATTTGGGGTCCAGTGCCCGGAGGAGATGAATAGGGCACTGCTGACCAAGTGGGTGACCTGAGATGGAGGTTTAAATCTTCTGTGTAGGCTAGGATGATGCACACCATCTATGGCGTCAAATCTAGTTTCTCAGTGTACATTGGGGGCAGTGCAAGGCCCTTCGAACTTTTGGCATGTTGTTCAATTTTGCTTGTGATCTCTCCTTTCTTGAAGCTTGTTATAGGTGATTGCAATGGCTTTTGAATATGGAGTGATGATTGGACATGATGCAGGATTCTTGGAGAGCGATTCCCACGATTATTGACCTTGGTAGCTAGTGGAGGTGCTCGGTCGATGATTACTGCAAGGGGGTGGTTGGTTCCCTCATTCTTGTACAAAGTTGTCAGATCAACGCATTGATGAGCTTTTGGGACCGATGGAGACATTGGCAATTTGGCATAGGTTGTTGGGCCTTTAGCGGGTCGAGATTTGTGGAGGTGGGATGGTATCTATATGGTTAGGAAGGCATACAAAGTCTATCGAACGTGAAAAGTGCCTACATGTATCTTGGTCTTTGTAGCTATATACTTGAAAATTGTGAATATATATAGAAGTTTTTTAGATGGGCGTTTTCACAATGTCTTACCATTTTCCTTAAAAAAGCCAGGACCATTAATTAATTCATCACATATTTGTATAACGTAGCACTTCTGCATTATATTCTTATGTTTTATTGGAGAACACTCTGCTAGGCACGCATGTTGCATTCTCATGTGTGTATGGCCCATGCCTACATGCTTTTAGATCGAACTTGTGGGCTGATCTCCGCAGTGCCATAATCGGTTTCCCGGGAGTGGTCTGGCTGGTCGGAGTCGAGTTCAATATTTCCTTGCTCTCATCAGACTGTCCTAGTTTCAGAGGGTGTCAAGACCCTCATTCGGTCGTTTTTGCTGACTTGATTGACGAACTGGAGCTAAAGGTGATTGATGTAAAGACACTAGATACACCAGTAAGAATTTTGGTTCCTGCTCCCATATTGATCGTTCCTGGCATGTAGCTTCTTGAGGCCTTCCCTCTTTCAGCCTCCACTTCCGGACCTTGTACCAGATCTGACCACACGTCGCTGGTTTGGGACTTTAGAGAGGCATCCCCCTAGGAGTTTCTTCAGATTTGAGCGCGCTTGGGTACATGAGAATTTCATAGACTTAGGCTCCAACCACTAGAACTCCATTGTGGATTCAGAATCCGCATCGTCACGCAGGCTCAGAAGTTGATTTCTTTGTGTATATGGCATTGCGCTTTCCGGGAGGTAAGAGAGGCTAGAAGGGCCTATCGTGCAGAAGCAGAAGCGAGGGTGTACATAATCGATGGGCTGGAAGATACTAGAGATCTTTTAGCTGACGAACTTACGTTAGAGAAGCAAAACAAGTCATCTTGGTCGAAGATAGGAAGCGTGTTGCGGAATGGAAATAGAGATCATGACACTCTTGGCTCAAAGAAGGTGATGATGACAGCAAATTCAAAGAATGTAAAGAATCACAAGTACCTGCTGAAGTTGATGAAGGACATCACCAAGGATGTTGGGGAAGAGAACTTTGTCCAGATTGTCACGGATAATGGCACCAACATCAAGCAAGCGGGTGGAACGATAAAGAAGTCTACCAGCTATGGTATTTTTTGGACACCGTATGCTGCATATTGTATTGATTTAATTCTAAAGGACTTCAGTAAGAAGAAGCTCGTCTCAAAGGTGGTGGAGCAAGCACAAACGATCACCACATTCATTTACAACCATTTCAAAGTGTTGGCTTTGATGAGGCAGACACGCAATGGTGAGGCCTGGCTCACACGCTTTGCAACCAATTTTATAGCGTTGCAAAGCCTTAAACAACATAAGACAGGGTTGAAGAGCATGTGTTGCCAAGTTGAGTGGTTCGAGATACCTGAAACTCAGACTGAAGGACATAAAGTTGGAGACATTGATCAATGATCTTCACTTCTGGGATGACGTGACTTGGGTCACGAAGATAATGGATCCGATTGTTTTTGCATTGCTGATCATAGAATGCGACAAGAAGCCCACCATGTTAGCGATCTACGAGGCAATGCACTGCTTGAGAGAGAAGGTCAGATAAGTAGTTGAGAAAGGATTTAAAGCATGGTTGGACATCATAGACGAACGTTGGTCCAAGATGCTCTCACATCCTCTTCATGAGGCTTTTATGTATTATGTAATAAATCTATTTTTTCATTTTTGATAATACTTTAAATGGATTAAAATCTGAGAATTGTCCATGTTTGTATCCACCTTATTACTTCAATTCCAAATACCAGTGCAAGAACAGTCTTGGTACAAATGCTGACCTTCTAGGTGCTGTACAAATTGTGGTGGAGAAGCTCCTAATGGACGAGAAGGCACATATCTCGTGCATGAATGTGGTAATTTTGAGTTTGTAATCTAGAGTGGGAGTAACAAAATACTTATTAAGAGTATTATGTAACAATTTATGACTTCAAATAATGTGCATGTCAAATACTCAGGGATGCCTTGGGTACCTTCGGTAGAATTACCACTGTTAATGGACGAGGCAATACTCTTCTTGGTAAGGATGAAGACGAATAAGTTCATTGATTGTGTTGTGATGCATTACTATTATTGATTTATCTCCTTTTGGATTTCCGCAGTCGAATGGTGGTTACTATACGAGATGGAAGCTTCCAACCTATAGAAAGTGACAATGAAAGTATTGTCTCAAACCGCATCTGGTGATGACTGTGAGAGGATTGGAAGCACATTCAACTTGATCCATTCAAAGAGACGAAACAATTTGGTAGAACAAAAGCTCCATGATCTTGTTTTTGTGCACTACAACTTGAGACTAAAGATAAAACACACAAGGGAGGGGTAAGACAAAGAGGACTACATAGACGATGATGATGCATACATTTTTAAAATGCACGATGACGATGTAAATGAAGTTATTCTCCAGAGGTGGTTGGATTCCAATGGTTCTCCAGTGCTTAACTAACTGGAAGGCAGGCTAAATAAGAATATAAGCCAACAAATGAGAGCAGATGTTGGTGACTACATGGCCAGATTCAGCTGAATCACGAACCCTCTTGGAGTGTTGGAGCTTGATGCAGTTGTTGATGACATTCTCTCCACCGGTTCGAAATCCAAATCAAAGGATGACAATGGAAGTGGTGATGATGATGATGCCGTTGACGATCGTGATGGATTTGATGGAAACATAATCCGGAGGGTCAGGGTCAGTAAGGGGTGGTCGTGGACCACATGATGCAAGATTCGAGGAAGGGTTTCACACATGATGTGAATATATGGAGTGGCATGGAAATACACATGGACAGTTTGTCCCGAGTCCGAGTACTTGACCTATGTATTACGAAGCATATAAGCGTGGCCATCATCCTACCAACGACTACATGGACGATTTGATATCATATGTAGTTCCTTGAGCTGCATGGACATTGGCACGCCATACTGTAAAGGAACACCAAGTCCCTTGGACGGATATTGATCATCACATGATGATATATCGTTTGGCGTCTTCCCAGATTTCTTTCATGCTCCTCCTCCTCAGGTGTATACACCGCCATCATATGAGTACAACCGGTATGGAAGATATAACAGCTACAACGGTGAGAACTACCAAGGTAGCCAAAGCCGAGCTGAGCCAAAGGCAATTACTTTGATGGTGACAGTTATGGCTTCTTCCCCGAGTACATGCCCGTGCCTCCTCCTCCTCCGCAGAGGTCTCCTACCCCGTCGTCGTCATCCCGAGAATCTCAAGCCGGTACTTTGCAGCCTCGTCGTGCCCCTCGTGATACTGGATCTAGTGCTGCTTATCCTTGTCTTGGGATATTCATAGGCATCGATGACCATCAATACATGCAATATGTGATGGATTACTAGGTCATATACCCGTACATGACATGGGAAAACTACTGCGAGTTCATTGAGTCTGCTATGTGTTATGAGAGACAACAATGTAGGGGGCAATTCAGATCCACCACGGAACTCTTGGTTTTAAACCCATCATTTAGTAATCTCTTTTACAATATTGCGGTAACTTATATTTTTTCATTTTTTTGTGAATAAGTGTGGTTAACTTAGCTACTCTGATTCTAATTTTTCAATTCCAATGTTTATTAATCATCGCCAATCAATATTGACAATGATATATTTGATATGATCGATCTGTGCGATATAAGGGTCATAGATGATCGATATGTGTGATCTAAGTGTATATTTGTAAGTTATTTAATGTTATAAAACATGGATGGCAGACGTTTGCGATTTTGGGCACGAGGACAACGACTATCCCTTTGCATTGGTATGGGCGATTTGGTGCGCCATGAACAAGGCCATTTTTGGAGGGAAGGCATTTCATACAGAGAATGTAATTGAACACTGTAGGGCAATTTATATATCATGGCCAATGTGATACGATGTAACATCTAACTTTTTAATATATATATATATATTATACTCTGTGGTGGGTTCAATCTTGGGATGCCACACTTCATTTTTCTAAAAAAAATAAGAACTTGGATGAACTCTATTTCCAACATCTATAAGTCATCAATCAACATTCAATCAAGGCCTTAAATGTCGGTTTCGGTCACCATTTCGGTATCGACCAAAACAGAATTTCGATGGAATTTCGGTGGAATTTCGACCGAAATTTCGGTCATTTCGGTCATTTTTTGTACTAGCACCCCCATATTTCGGTCGTTTCGGTCATTTCGGTCGAATTTCGATTTCGACTGGATATCGATATTCGACAGAAATTCGACCGAATTTCGCTGAAATTTGAGGCCATGCATTCAATGATATGTCCGATATGACTGACATGTACAATATTTGTAATATAAATGATCGATATTTATGATACAATTGTGAATTTGTAGGTTATTTGTTGTTTTAATAACTTGAATGATCTTAATTTGCGAAAAAGAAGCGACAAAAGGAAGTTTTTGAGCCATTCCAACATTTCCACCAATATCATCGATATATCCCGATATGCCCCCGATGTATCCTTTTCCGGACGGATCGATATGATATCAATATTGTAGAGGGAAAAGAATGAATTGCATTAATGAGAACCTGTTCTCTTATATAGGAGAAGAACCTATTTGGCAAATTATAGGAAGAAGATAAAATAAATATATAATGAAAGAACAATAGAAAGAAAGCAAATATCTCAACATCCTCCTCAAGATGGAGCGTAGATATCGATCAGACTCATCTTGTAACAACATCTCTGATAATGCCCTTTAGCTAGGGCCTTAGTAAGAACATCTGTTGTCTGGTCTCCAGCGCTGACATGCATAGTAGCGATAAGCAAGCTTGCAAAAGTCGGCCGACTAGGCCGACTAGTCGGTCCGACTAGTCGAGTCGGGGGGGTAACCGACTCGACTGGCCCTAGTCGGCCCTTAGTCGGTCCACCCGACTAATCTGGCCGACTAGTCGGCCTAGTCGGCCGACTAATAGGCCGACTTTTACAACAACCTTTTTTATTTTTTTTTGTTTTTCACTTTTTTTTTAAAGCAAACATATTCTAATATGCTTAATGTTATATTTAAAGTCAATTACTTCTTTTGTTTCATCATGATGTCATATAAAATGGACAAATATATGTATATACATACGAATATATGTATAAAAAACTGATTTATATATTTAAAATAATTAAAAATTCAAAACCGACTATTGACCGACTAATTCCGACTAGTCGCCCGACTGCCGACTAATCCTTAGTAGGTGACCCCGCCGACTGAACACCGACTACCGCTTTCTGCAACCTTGGCGATAAGACCCTTTGTATCATGCCTCAAATGTAGTGACAATCCACCTCTATGTGCTTGGTCCTCTCATGAAATGCTGGGTTGTTGGCAATGAAAAGAGCAGCCTGATTGTCACATTAGAGGTGCATGAGAAGGGCCACCTATATAGTCAGGTCAGTAAGAATAGAGCTGACCCACATTATCTTTGTGCTAGCCTGTGCCATGACCCTGTATTCTGACTCAGCGCTCGATCTGGCAACCACGGTCTCTTCCATGAAACCAAGGAATTCCCTATGATAACAACGAAGCTTGAAGTAGACTTCCTATACTTTGGACACCCAACATAGTCTGCATCCAATGTTCAGAAAGTCGGTATGAGGTATTCATTCGGTCAGGCGGTCGGAAGCAAGTAAGCGAATATGTGGAAGTATATGCAGATTATGAGGTTTGTATTATTTTAATAAAAAAATAAAATTAAAATATATAAATTCAATATTAGATATTTATGTTCGAAAAAATAACAATAGACGAAATTTAATGCAAGGACTTTTTAGTACGACATAATTTCAAGCAAAGCATTTAAAAAAAACGTCCATTTAGAGAAAAGAGTTAATCATAACAAAAATTTAAAAGTTGAATTTAGTTGGCATATTTACTGTTAAAATGGAAAACATAAGAACAAAAAACTATTAGGAGATATAACAATAATAAATCAATTTTTGTTAGGAACATTTGTTATATTGCTATAGGAATTAACTAAATGAAATTAGATGTGAAGCATTATATTTCAATTGAATTAATAATTGAATTCCCTTTTATCAAGTGTTTGCGAGATGAAAAGTAGCTAGGAAATTTAACACAAATTACTGCAAAACAAATGAGAAAAGTATTGAATTAAGAAAGCAAATGACTTATAGATATATATTTTTCACGAAAGAAGATGCATCAGATTCTAAAATTAAAGTGTATTGAAATCGAACAAAATAAATACCGAGAACAGGCAGAAACCGTGTTTGTACCGGTTAAATAAAAATACTTTTTGTTTAGGATAGCAATACAATAAAAATATTTTTTTTCAAAAGCAGCATAAAAATATTTTCTATAAACAATAACAACAACAAAGCCTTTTCCCACAATTAAGTAGGGTCGGCTTCATGGATTCTTCGCCTCCATTCAGATCTATCTTGGGTCAATCTCGGGCTTATATCCAAAAAACTAAGATCCCTTCGTACAGTCTCTTTCCAACACTTCTTGGGCCATCCTCGCCCTCTCTTAGTCGGCTGATGAGCGACTCGAGCGACACGGGTTAGGAAATAAAAACAAAGGGTCGTTGCGATCCGGATCACAAGGCTAAAGCTCAAGAAGAAGAATAGAGAACCACTCAATCAAGCAATCAAAGCACAAGAACAATGTTAGCGGTCTTTGCTATTTATTTTAACATGGTATAGCGACTAGGGTCGATCACATGGAGCACGAGAAATCCTTTGAAGTAGTCGAACTTCGGAAGCTCAAATGCTTATTTTTATTAAATTTTAATTTTGCATTTTTTAGGATTTTTAATTAATAAGTAAAATCAAACAAGTAAGAAAAGTATGCACACAATCACACCTTTTCAATTTTTTTTCAGATCTAAAATGCTCAAAAATTAAGAATAAAAATATTTTTGGCTTTTTAAAATATTTAATTGTTTTTGATGATTTTCTGGGGTTTTTCTAATATTTATGGGATTTTATAAAAATAAAACAAGATCTAAACAGGGAAACAGTGCACATCCAGGATAAAATGACAAATTAAAAATACTTAAAGTCATGGCCTCTAATTTCAGCGAAATTCGGTCGAATTTTTGTCGAATATCGATATCCTGTCGAAATCGAAATTTGACCGAAATGGCCGAAATGACCGAAATATGGGTCCCTAGTACAAAAAATGACCGAAATGATCGAAATTTCGGTCAAAATTCAATCGAAATTCTACCGAAATTCCGTTTCGGTCAGTCACCGAAATGATGACCGAAACCGACATTTAGGGCCTTGCTTAAAGTGTCCTATTGTCATGGGGGGTAATTTTATGGTAAACTAGAAAGAAAATGCTGGAATTGTAATTATTTTATTTTCTAGATTTTTTTATGATTTTTATAATAATTTTTAGAGTTTTGGGATTTTTTAGTGGTTTTATGATGAGTTTCAAAGCAAAAGTGGTACCGGAAGTAAAGCATACACAAACAAACACTAATTTTTTTGGAATTTTTAGCACAATTTTTATATTTTTTTATGTATTTTACAAAATAGACAGTGAGCTTTTTAATGATTTTTTATTTTTAGAAAATATCAAACAATACTAAATTAATTTACAAAAATTACCATAAATATTACGTGTCAGCAGGAGCTAACAATTATTTTTATCGAATCTTTGGAATTAATTCGGTATTTATTTGATAAAAAATAAGACACACAACTTGCTGGTACCTAGTTGCAATTATGAGTAAGTTCCTAGGCCAATATTTAACTCAGATGAAAAACGTAGGGCCACTAGTGCGAAAAGTCCAGAGAATTCACGCACATGTGCAATGTACCACACACAGGGGCATAAATGCAAATATCCGAAAATATTCATTTAAAACATAACACTTACATGTTCAGGATAAAACATGCAAATACACCACAAAATCACATGGGACGGCACGTGAGTTCACACAAACATGATTGAAATGCACATATAGGAAATGACAAGGGTCCACATGCAAAATAACCAGACTATTTTAAACTACGACAAATAATTACAGGACTAAACAATGAATACGAAACAGAGAGGGGCCTAAGGACAAATTACCCCTTATTAGACGCGATCCAACGTACGAGGGATATCCACTTAACGGATGGACGGCCAGTATCGATGGACACCCCTTCGGCGATGGATGGCTGAGATGAGATCCTCAGATAGATCTAACGATCGAGACCCTCCTGATGATGGATGGTCAAGATCAGAATTGGGGGAGGGCCCAATCGGACAGCGGAGGCTATGCCTGGAAGAACAAGGAAGAACTCACCTCCGACGAGTTTCAATCGGCTCTGGCGTGTAGCTCCGACGTCCTCTCGAGCTGCTGAGATGTGGAAGATATCGGCGAAGGTGCTCCGCAATTGCTGGGAGGCTCAGAAGGTCCCAGGACCAAGAGAAGGGTCCTGGGGATGCACGGAGTACCTAGAGCTTCCTGGGACCATTCAAGGCCTCCAGATGAGACCTACTAGCGCTTCAACCTTGCAGGAGAAGTGGTCTTGCTCGGAGATGATGCTCTAGCCAAGGTTAGCGCGCTACAAGTATCGAGAACCAGGGGTGGCGGGTGGACGAGACATGTCACGTGTGAAATGGGGGAGACGACCTGCTAAGCGACCCCAATCCGGTGATTGGAGTCTATGGAAGGATGTAGAGCGTGATATAGAAGCGGAAGAAAGTTATTGCGATGCAGAGTAACGTCGGAGGTTGGTGAAACAAGATAGGAAATATCGTTGTCGGAGATGCTCTGTTTCTCGGGTAGATGATCGAATTAATGGGCAATAGGAGGGAAATGGGGTACCTGGGGATGAACGGAGGACGCCTGGGAGTGTAGACGAACGTCTACGGTGGTCTTGGCTTCGATGGCTGGCGCAGCCATAGACTTGTCTCCTTGCAGCGGAGCTGAGGTTGAAACCTCGTCGGACCTAAGGGCTAGCACGCTCAAAACGGTTTCCTCGCCCTCCCTCTCGCTTGCTGTCACTCTGGGAAAGGTGGACGGGTGCAACGGAAGAGGTGGCGCAGCCAAAAAGGTAGAGGAAAAGGACGAGGGGGTGGTGGCTCTATAAGCGCACATGTCCGAGAAGATGGGAGAGGCGCTCGCGGACCAAGGCGCGGATTACAGGATTTGGCGACAGGCATGGATTAGGGATCCACTCTTTCGATTCGGAGCTGGAGTTCGGGTGACATGGAGATCGGTTCGGGTTTGGAGAAATCGGGGAAATTCGGGCGAAACCCACTCTGGCGAAAAAGGGGCTGGCGGGGACCAGTTGACCGAAGTCAACAAATCCCCTCTGGCCCAATCAGAGGCGGGCTGGGAAAAAAAACAAGACCCGCTACAAGACAAAATAGAGGAGAAAAATAAAGAAAATTAAATTAAAAATAATAAAAGAATTTAAATTAAAAATGAATAAAATGAAAAATGTTTCTTATTTTTCAAAGAATTTTTTTGGTGATTTTTAATTATTTTTATGAAAAATAAATTAGTGTATATACAATATATAGTATTATATACTAGTGTAATATACCTTTGTATTATGTACAATAATTTTTATTTTATCATTTTTGCACAAATAATCCAATATTATATTTTATTTATTTTCACCATAATTTTAGGAATACAAACTAATTTTTATTTTATTTTTATGAGTTATTTACAGCTATAGAATGAATATGGTATGTAGTACACATACATGTGTTTTGTACAATGGAAGGGGAATTTTTATTTTATTTTCTGATTTTTATTTTCTTTTAGTATTATTATTAGAAATATATACAAGGTGGTAAAAATAATAATTTAGTTTTATTTTATCAAAAATAACTATTTACACCTATAGGTAATATATACATCACAAAGCAGACTCTATCTGTCTCTACTTGTTTTATTTGGCGATCAGGTCAAGGCTTGACCTTCTTTTGGGGTTTGGGTCACTCTGTATTTATTCTAAATAGCTCATTCCTTTTCTTTTCCTTTATTCTTTTATTTTTGTACAATACATGCTAATTATGCAATATTGACAAATGCATGCTAAATGCTATGTTATTGTATTTACAGGTAATTACATGCTGTTTTGCCAAGATAAATAGCTAAAATAAAAGAATAAAGAGTGGGAATCAGACATTCATCACCAGCTCAATATCCTAACACTCGCATTTCCTAACTGGTGCATCCGTTAATCTTCTTTGCAAATGACCAAACATCTTAAGTGATTTTCTCGCATCTTATCCTCGATCGGAGCTACACCAACTTTCTTCCTGATTGCATCATTCCGAATCCGATCTTTACGTGTGTGTCCAGACATCCACCTTAGCATTTTCGTTTCTGCTACAGCCATTCTCTGCACATGTCTATGGTTCACAAGCCAACATTCAGATCCATAGAGCATAACATGTCTCACGGTTGCTTTGTAAAACTTTCCTTTAACTTTTAAAGGAATTTTCTTATCACAGAGAACAATAGAGACTCCTCTCCACTTTAGCCAGCCTGCATTTATTCTATTAGTAACATCTCCATCAATTTCCCCATCCTGTTGCAAAATAGATCCCAGATATCTAAAAGAATCTCTCTTCCGAATGTTATGGTCACCAATCTTCATCTCAATTCCTTCACCATTGCTTCCATCAAAGGTGCACTCCATATATTCCGTCTTAGCCATACTTATACAAAATCCTTTAGTCTCCAGTATATGTCTCCAGACCTCAAGCTTCTCATTTACTCCATCTCTAGTCTCGTCAATCAACACAATATCATCAACAAATAACATACATCAAGGTGACTCATCCTGAATGTGACTTGTCAACTCGTCCATAATCAAAGTAAAAAGCAAGGCCTTAAATGTCGGTTTCGGTCACCATTTCGGTACCGACCAAAACAGAATTTTGATGGAATTTCGGTGGAATTTCGACCAAAATTTCGGTCATTTCGGTCATTTTTTGTATTAGGACCCCCATATTTCGGTCATTTCGGTCGAATTTCGATTTCGACTAGATATCGATATTCGACAGAAATTCGACTGAATTTCGCTGAAATTTGAGGCCATGGTAAAAAGAAATGGGCTCAAAGTTGAACCTTGATGTAAACCAATGTTGATGTCAAAATAGTTAATTTTCCCAGACGGGGTCCTTACACAAGATAAAGCCTTATCATACATGTCCTTTATGAGGTTAATATATAGGACATGTACTTGTCTCTTCTCCAAAACTCTCTATAATCTCTCGTGGGACAGAATCATAAGCCTTCTCCAAATCAATAAAGATCATATGGAGATTTTTCCTTTTAGCTCTATAAATCTCGATTGTTCTCCTCAGCAAATGGATGGCGTCAATAATTGAGCGACCTGGCATGAATCTGAATTGATTTTCTTTTACGTTGGAAACAATCCTCAACCTCATTTCGATCACATGTTCCCAAATTTTCATAGTGTGATTCATCAGCTTGATACCTCTGTAATTTGAACAATTTTGAATGTCTCCTTTATTCTTATAAAGAGGCACCACGATACTCCTCTAATCTTCAGACATTTTCTTGCTTCGCCAAATAACATTGAATAGATTCATAAGCCAAGTCAAACCGCGCTCACCTAAAACTCTCCATACTTCTACAGGGATGTCATCCGGTCCTACACCTTTCCCGAGTCTCATAACCTTCAAAGTCTCCTCTACTTCCTTTATTTTACAATAGCATCATGAATGTGATGGGTATCAGTAGTAGCTGAGGCCTGAATATCAGCAATCACAACCGAAGATAAAGCTTGAAGGGAGGGGGTCTATCTAATAAGCGATCGAGTATGCGACCACATATGCGGTTTAGTCGGCCGCATATTCACCAAAACCGCATATAGGCCGAATATTGTATATGCGATTCGGTCCAATCACCGACTACACATATGCGACCGCATGACCCGCTTTTCTGAACATTGTCTGCATCTGCACACGTTGTAACTGAAAGAGATGTGCGTCTACTGAAAAGAAGTCCCATACCTAGTGATGTTTTCAGATACCTCATAATCATATGACTGCATCCATATGTGCCTGTGTGGGTTACTCCATAAACTGACTCACGATAGAGGATATGTCGGGCCTGGTAATAGTCACATATAATAGCTTGCCAACAAGCTCCTTGTACCTCCTCAGTGTCATCATCATAGAACTTTGCTCGGGTCAATAGGAGTAGTGGCTACTTTGCAATATGCCATGCCTGTCTCTGAAAGATCTATAACGTATTTCCTCTAGGTCATCACAAGACCTCATTGGTTCCTGGCAAACTCTAGTCCAAGGAAGTAATGTAAATTACCAAGGTCCTTGGTCGCAAACCGCTGACCTAGGAAGTTCTTGGCAACCTGAATGCCGTGCTCGTCATCCCTAGTAACAATAATGTCATCAACATAAATAAGAATGACAATAGTACCACTCTGGGTCCTATACACAAACAAAGAGTGATCCACAATCGATCGCACAAACCCCTACTGCTCTATCAAGTCTGACAGCCTCTGGAACTATGCTCTTGGAATCTGCCTAAGGCCATAGGTAGCCTTATGTAGCCAATAAACCTTCTGACACTCCCCCTCAATAGCAAACCCATGTGGCTGCTACATGTAGACCTCCTCCTGTAGATCACCATAGAGGAAAGCATTCTTTACATCAAGCTGGTAAAGGGGCCAATCTCGTGTCATAGCAACAGAAAGTAGAATACACAGAGTAGAATGTCTGGCAATTGGAGAGAAAGTATCTTGATTGTCTACCCCATATGTCTGGGTGAACCCACGCGCCACAAGTCTCGCCCTATAACGATCCACACTACCATTTGCACGGTGTTTCACAGTGAACACCCATTTGCATCCCACAACGAATGCGCCAACTGGAGCAGAAACAAGACTCTATGTACCACATGACTGTAGCGCGACCATCTCCTCCTCCATGGCCAACCTTCACTGACTGTCCTGAAGAGCCTCCTTATATGTCTTTGGTATCTCCATGGATGATAGTGCTAAGGTAAACCTCATGAAATCCTCTGACAGTCTGCTCAAGGAAACCTGGACTGCAAGAGGGTAAGTAGCACATGTATGCTTCTGCTTTCGTAGAGTTATCGATACATCAAGATCATCTGCCAAATCCCGATCCTGGAGGTTCCCTTCTCGAGAGGGCACATGCTCATCCTTTATGGAATCCTACTGCATAGACAACTCAGTAGTACCATCGGTAGAAATAATGTGCTCATTACATACCTGAGGTGTGCTGGATGATGGGCAAGACCTGTGAGAAGGGGGAACCGAGCGAGACCTACGAGTAAAAACACGTTGCAAAAACCGAGGCACAGTAGGAGGTGGAACCACATGAGCAGGTGTAGAGGCAGGAGTAGGTGGTGGTGGTGGCTGAGGAGGTGGTGGTAGAGTAGGAGTAGAGGGTGGTGGATGAACGACACTAGGAGGAGGCATGTATATCTCATTGTCAGAGTCAGACGGGTCTAGTCTGTCACCTGTAGGAGAAAAATACATAACATACTCAAAGAAAGTAACACCAGTATTGACAAGGTATTTCTGCCTTAACGGATCATAGCAACATACCCCTTCTAGGTACGAGAGTAGCTGACAAACACGCACTTGACAACTCTATGCGGGAGCTTGTCTCGACCTGGAGAGACATTGTTGAGAAAAGAGTCTTCGATCCTTATTCAGAAAACCCTAGGTTCTCTTATATAGGGAGAGACCTTAAGGGTAAATTACAGAGAGGTCTATAAAAGATGAAGGAATAACGACAAGATACATAAAGAGATAATAAAACTACGAACTATCTTTACACTCCCCCTCAAGGTGGAGCATAGATATCTATCATGCTCAGCTTGGATGAACATCTCTGAAACGGTCCTCTGAGCAGTGGCTTGGTGAATACATATGCAGTCTGATCTCCTGAGCTCACATGTGCAGTAGATATCAATCCTCTCTGGATCAAGTCCCTAGTGTAATGGCAGTCAACTTCAATATGCTTGGTCCTTTCATGGAAAGCTGGATTGTTGGCAATGAACAATGCTGCCTGATTGTCACACTGAAGCTTCATAGGTAGGGGCACAACTACATGTAGATCTTCTAGTACTGAACGAACCCACATCATTTCCGTGCTGGCTTGAGCCATGGCCCTATATTCGGATTCGACACTGGACCTTGCCACAACAATTTGTTTCTTGCTTTTCTAAGAAACCAAAGAGCCTCCAACAAACACTGCAAACTCTGAGGTTGATTTTCGGTCCTTAGGACATCCTGCATAATCTGCATCTGCACACGCTGAGAAGGATAAGTCTGTGCCCTTTCTGAATAGCAACGCTGAGCCTGGAGAAGACTTCAGATACCTTAGTATCATGTGTATAGCATCCACGTGACCTGTCTTGGCTGCTCCATAAATTGACTCACCCTGCTAACTGCAAATGCAATGTCTGGACGAGTAATGGTAATGTAGAGGAGTTTTCCCACCATTTCTCTATATCTCCTCCTATCTACTTCATCCGTATCACCATCATACAGCTTCATGCTAGGGTCCATGGGAATACTTGATGGTTTGCACCCATCCATGCCAGTCTCAATCAGGAAGTCTGTAATATACTTCTGTTGTGTCATCACCAAGCCTTGTGCATTCCTTGCAAATTCCAACCCCAGAAAATATCTTAGGGTTCCAAGATCCTTTGTAACGAACTGACGGCCTAGGAATGCCTTCGCCCTCTCTATGCCCTGAACATCGTCTCCTGTAACAAGAATATCATCCACATAGACCATAATAACAACCGTACCTGCCGATGACTTCTGGACAAACAATGAGTGATCGGCATTTGACCTCTTAAATCCTTGTTGCTTAATCAGGTTGGACAGCTTCTGGAACCATGCTCTCGGACTCTGTTTGAGGCCATATATCGCCTTGTGAAGTCTACAGACCATCTGCTTCTCCCCCTCAGCAGTAAACCCAGGTGGCTGCTGCATGTAAACTTCCTCCTGTAAGTCTCCGTACAGAAAGGCATTCTTGACATCTAGTTGAGATATACTCCAATCACGCACCACAGCAATAGATAAGAGAATACGAAGGGTAGAGTGTCTCGTCACTGGAGAGAATGTATCCATGTAATCCACACCATAGGTTTGTGTAAACCCACGGGCGACCAAGCGTGCTTTGTACCTATCCAACGTGCCATCTGCATGATATTTGACTGTGAAGACCCATTTACAGCTCACAACGGATGCATCAGAAGGTGCAGGGACCAAAGACCATGTGCCACGAGACTGTAGGGCCCTCATTTCTTCTTCCATTGCTAATCTCCAGCAATCATTCTTCAAAGCTTCCTGGTATGTCCGTGGTATATCCACGGAAAACAAGTGTAGCAAATCTCTGAAAATCACCAGTGAGACGGTGAAAAGAAACCTGTGAAGCAAATGGATAAGAGACACATTGCCTTCTCTGCTTCCGAATAGCAATCGGAACATCAAGATCATCATCTGTTGTACTGGATGGGCTAGTGTCTGCCTGTACGGAAGAATCCTGCACATGTACCAAACCTGACCCGTCAGTAGTAATGCCATCTGAACATACCTGAGGCGTGATGATCGGCTGCTGTGTAGTCTGAGCAGGACCTGACCGGCGTGTATAGAATTTAGGTAACGGTGATATGATAGGCCGTGGAATGGGTGGAGGTGGTGGTGGTGGCGTGGAGACGGGCACAGAGGACGACTCAGGTGTACTCAATGTAGGTGGTGGAGGAACATAGATATCATCCGTGGTAGTGGATGGTACCATTCTATCACCTGCAGGAGAGAAATACATGACAGACTCAAAGAAAGTGACATCATCACTCACGAAGTACCTCTTAGTTGCAGGATCATAACACCGGTAGCCCTTCTGAGTCCTGGAATAACCAACAAAGACGCACTTGACTGCTCTAGGAGAGAGTTTGTCAAGTCCGGGAGATAGACGACGCACGAAAGCCACAGTACCAAAGACCCGTGGAGTCAGTGAAAATAACTCCTTGTCTGGAAAAATAAGAGAGATAGGTATCTTCTCACCAAGAACTGAGGATGGCATTCGGTTGACCAGATAACAAGCAGTAAGAACAACGTCGCCCCAGAATGAGATAGGAGCACAACTCTGAATCAACAATGTTCGAGTAATATCCAAGAGATGGCGATGCTTTCTTTCCGCCACACCATTTTGTTGTGAGGTATATGCACAAGTGGTTTGGTGAATAATACCCTTTGATGAAAGGAATTGTGAAAGTGAGCGTGTACAAAATTCAAGGGCATTATCCGTCCGAACATATTTGACAGAGGAGGAAAAAACATTGTGCACTTCATTAATCAAATTCTTGATCACATTTCCTCCTTCAGATTTATTTTTCAAAAGAAAGACCCATGACACACGGGAGAAATCATCCACACCACAAGATAAAACCTGTGCCCCTGATGATCGGGAACACGACTCGGACCCTATAAATCTATATGTAACAACTCAAAAGGGGAGCTACTGCTCCGACTCGGACGACTTGGGAACCTCGACCTGTGATGCTTTCCCAACTGACACGCTTCACATCGAAATGACGAATTAGGAGAGATCTGAGGCAGAAGATAGCACATTTTCTGAAGCGGAAGGTGACCAAACCGGAGATGCCAAATGTACGGAGAGACTGGCCCAGCAGGATGAGAGGAGACGCCGGCATAGGAATCCCGAATCAGTCGATATAAACCATTCTGCTCAGAGCCACAGCCAATCAGCTTGCCCGTGAGTATGTCCTGAAAAATGAGAGAAGACGGGTCAAATATAGCACGATAATTCAAATCCTTCGTAATCTGACTAATAGATAGCAAATTCATTGAGAACTTAGGAGCATGTAGGACGTTCTGTAGTTGCGTAGTGGAGGATAGGAAGACCTCCCCCTGTCCAACAAGGGGCGAATGGGTACCATCTACTATCTGCACTGAACGACCGGGAGGAATGTCCCTGTAGGCCTGTAATCTACCTCTATCTCGGCAGAGATAATGTGTGGCTCCGGAATCTATAACACAGTCAGATATATCATGAGGTGTTGTGAATACAGTAGATCTACCTGAGGTACTCGCAGCGGCGGATGAACTGGCAGAGGCAGTGTCAACAATATCTGAAGAACCACCAGACGAATCACCAAAAGAATGTGGCATAATATCTCGGAGACGGGCCACAAGTTCGTCAAATCGATTATCTGCAGTAGAGGGTAATGGAGACTGAGAGTGCTCTGCAACACGTGCCGATGCTGGAAATCCATGCTTAGAATAGCATGTGTCCTCTGAGTGTCCTATGCGGTGACAATAGGAGCATGTCTGACTGAAGAGACCACCCCTTCCTTGGGGTCCACGGCCACGTCCACGACCACGACCAGAAGGCGGTCCACCTCTCCCACACGAGACTGCCATCGCAGATGGGGGTGGAGTAGAAGAGCTGGAGGAAACTGGAATGCGACTGAGCCTTCTGTAAACATCCTCTACTGGAGGAATAACTGCATCAGCTAGGATCTGGGACCGGGCGGCATCATACTCAGGATCAAGAGCCGCAAGTAGATTACCCACCATGGTGGCATTCTGAAACGTCTTCTGCTGTTCAGGAGTAGCAGTGAGAGGAATGGTACTGTATAACTTCTCAAACATCCCTCTTAGGGATGTGTATAGGGAATGGAGAGGTCTGCCGCTCTGTTTCATTGTGAAAATGTCATGCTGAAGCTGCAACATCTTTATCTCATTTCGCACCTGCGAATATGTAGCGGCAAGAATGTCCCACATTGCCTTGGCGGTGGGCTGATGGAGGACGTCGTTAGCAATCTCCATCATCAATGTACCAGACAACCAGACCTTCGTGTAGGCGTCGTCAGCCTCCCATGAGGCATAGATCCCTGTCTTCTCTGCAGGCTCATCCTCGATAAGAATGTGTTTCTTACCATTAGACTTCATGAGGCTCATGAACTGCATAGCCCAGAGCTCATAGTTAGACCCGTCCATCTTCACTATTGGCGCAGGACCTTTGAATGCGCCGGTGGATGGCATATCGGCTTTCGATTCTGACATACTGCCGCTTGGAGAAGAACAAGGGTATATAGACACAATGATGAATGTCTACACCAACTGCATCGGATTTGAGTGCGTATGTAGACGTTACGCACTCAAACCCATATATCAGACGAGTAGAGTACTAGGACACGCCTTAGAGAAGGCTTACAACCCTTGAAACGACTGGTTGGGTGTCGCCTAGGAGTCGCCTAGATGTTTGCGTGACCGGCTGGGACCTACGGCGGCAAGCGGGGGCCGCAGGCGGTGGCTGGGACCGCCGGGAGCCGCTGGCGACGGGCTGGAGGCGTCGGCGAGGCGCTGGCGGCGGACTGGAGACGCCGGGGAGGCGCTGGCTGTGGGCTCGGCCTAGGGCTAGGCGCGCAGGAGCCCTGGAGAGAGAGAGGCGGCAGCGGAAGATGCGCCGAGGAGAGGGCGGCGGGTGGGGAGGGGTGAGGCGGAGGGTGGAGAGCCCTAGGGCAGCTCTGATACCATGTTGAGAAAAGAGTCTTCGATCCTTATTCAGAAAACCCTAGGCTCTCTTATATAGGGAGAGACCTTAAGGGTAAATTACAGAGAGGTCTATAAAAGATAAAGAAATAACGACAAGATACATAAAGAGATAATAAAACTACGAACTATCTCTACAGACATCATTAACAAAAGCAACAGATCCGAACACATGAGGTGTAAGGGAGAAGCGATCCTTCTCGGAAAATACAATCCAGAAAGGAATCTTCTCTCGTAACACAAATGAGGGCATTCGGTTCATCAAATAGCATGTAGTAAGGACATCATCGGGATAGTATGCGTGGGGTGCACGACTCTATATCAACAAGATTCTGGTCACATCAATTGACGGTGTTTGCACTCGGCAACATCATTCTGTCGGGAAGTATATGCACATGAGGTCTGGTGAATAATGCCGAGAGATGTAAGAAATTCAGAAAGTTGTAAGGTGCAAAATTCTAAGGCATTATTAGAACGAAGATATTTGACATTGGCATAAAAATATTCTTTATCTCGTAGTCGTAACAATGTGGCCGTAGGGGAACTTGTGGCTAGATTGAATACTTCGCGATGATCTTTTTCCCCATATATATTAGCTATTTCTCGATCAAAGATCCAACTCCAGACTTATACTTCAATAAACAAACACAAGAAAGTCTAAAAAAATCATCGATCGCAGGTAGATGAAAATGGTGTCCCTGGTGATCAGGAACACAACTCAGACCACAAATGTCTAAATGAGGGAGCTCAAATAATTGAGAACTGCTTCGACTCTGACGGGATGTAAAGGAGGAACGATGATGCTTTCCAAGCTGGCATGCCTCGCACTAAAAGGAGAATCTCATAGAAATCTAAGGGAGAACATGACACAACTTTTGCAGAGGAATGTGGCCAAAACGAAAGTGCCACAGATATGTAGAGACTGGTCCAATAGGTATAGTAGAAACACCAACATGAGGAGGTTGGACCAGTCTGTAGAGCCCCCGCTGCTCACGGCCACATCCAATCACCCTGCCTGTGAGTATGCCTTGAAACACAAGACAAAGGGTCAAAAATGGCACGACAATGCAGATCCTTCGTAATCTGACTAATGGAAAGTAATTTCATTTAAAAGTCAGGAGCATATAAAACATTCTGAAGGCGCATGAACGACGTCAAATGCACCTCCTCCTGTCCTGTAACGGTGTAAGTGGTCGGCATTAGCAATGACAACCCATCTGCCAGGTAGTATAGTCCTGTAAGACCTCAGTTGCGCTCTGTCTCCACATAGGTGGTGGGATGCGCAAGAGTCCATAATCCACTCTGTCATGTCTGCACCAGTATTACCGGTATAAACACAGGCGATACTTGAGGAGCTCGAAGAGGATCTGGTTGCGGCTGCGGTATCTGTAGTGGTGGTGTCGGTAGTGGAGTCACGATCTCTCGAATACGAGAGATAATATCATCTAGGTAGGGATCATCTTGGGAAGCTGGAGTCTCTGAAGGCTCAATCTGATCTGCTACGCGACCAGAAGCTTGATATCCATGCTTTTGGTAGCATGTATCCTCTGCATGTCCGGGCCTACGACAAAATATACCAGGATATCCCTTGAAGGCTCCGGACGAAAAAATATCACATTTGTTCTCTGACATGATGAAAAAATGGCCGAACAACAACTGGGGAGTAGACTGATATGAACGAGTCTACACGATCATACGGAGGATTGATTGTACGTGTAGACTCATACAACCATCGTCATCAATCTTTGCTGCTCTCTAGGTCCGGAAAACATGAGTTATAGGTATGAAATCACGTTTTCCGATCAAAATCAGACCGAATCAACCCGCAGATCGAGCCGTAGAGGTATGTGGAGGTGCACTGGATGGTCGACGGCGACCTAGGAGGGTGAGGGGGGGGGGTCCTGCGCGACCAAGGGTTCTGCCTGCGCGGGAGTTGAAGGACCCGGGTGGCGGTTGGGGGCAGCCTCGGTTGCAGCCTGGCGGCGGCCGACAGCGGCCTGGGGGAGGGGGTTGGGTTGCTGCCGGCGGCCTAAAGCACCGATAACGGTATAGAGAGTCAGCGACAACATGGAGCACCGGCAACGCGAGGAGGTGGGCGGGTATGGTTAGGGTGGGATACGGGAATTCTGGTCTAAGACCGTTGCTTCGATACCATGCGGAGGGAAAAGAATGAATTGAATTAATGAGAGCCCTTGGGTTCTCTTATATAGGAGAGGAACCTTTTGAGCAAAATACATGAAGAAGACAAAATAAATAGATAATGAGAGAACAATAAGGAAGAAAGCAAATATCTCAACAGATATTGATATTTTCTACTTTGGCTTAACCCAGTTGAAGAATCGTCTGATGTCCACCCCTCCACGAGTTTGGGGGCTAGTGTGGAATATGTGAGCCCCCCTTCCCCTTGCGAGGGTTGCAGGAGGCAGCACCCCCGTCTCGGTTTCTTCTTTTATTTTGATATGCGATTCTATTTACAACATAAACTAAATATACAACATGATATGAATTAAATACACATTATAAACATGAGATAAAAAGGAATAACACAAAATATAAGAGGCAACATGATATACTAAGTTATTAACTACTAACCAACAATGAATACTAAGTTACTAAAAATGATACAAAATCAGAATAGAGGAAAAACAAAATGTCATTAAAAATTTGATAGACTAATCGGTTCAATTAATTCGGTCAGCCGACTATTTCAGCCAATTACGCTTAGTTGAGTCGGCTACCCCTTCGACTCCACTAATTGAGCTGACTAGTCGGCCTAGTCGGCTTATTTTTACAAGCTTGAAATCAGACAAGAAAGTGCAATTTTTGGGGTTGATGTACAAATGTAAATGTGTCTAGCACCTAGAGGCTTGTGCAAATGTGATATGTGGTAATCCTTGCTTGTGTCGTAAATTAGGATCTCATTAGATTATACTACAACAAATTTCCCATTCCAAGGTTACAACACATGGTTCATGTTGTGTATAAATATATTGGGCGTATTATAGACCAAAGGGCATGGTTTTCCAGTCATAAAGCATTCCTCGAATGATGTCTTCTAGTCATCTTTGGGTCATACATAAATACGATGAAAACCACTTCGATATTTTTAAAAACTAAAGTAGTGTCTGTAAACATATCAAGTACATTATCAAATTGGGGGATTAGAAAATAATACTTGACTGTAACCTTCTTTATGGTGCGACTACCACTATGAATGCACACACTCAACAACCTATCTTTTTAGGGTGTAAGGAAGATATCTGTTGGGAATAAGAATGAATCATTATTTATTCATTGAACCCTAGACCCTCTTATATAGAGGAGAGACCTATGGGTAAATTACATAAGATAGACAAGAGAACAACAAAATAGGAAAACAGTACAGAGACATAAATATAACTCTACACTCACCCTTAAGATAGAGCATAGATGTCAATCATGCTCAGCTTGGATGAGCATTTCTGGAAAGACCCTCTGAGCAAAGCCTTAGTGAAGATATCTGCAGTTTGATCCCCAGAACTGACATGAGAGGTAGAGATAAAATATTTCTGAATCATATCCCTTGTATAGTGACAATCCACTTCAATATGTTTGGTTCTCTCATGAAATGCATGATTGTTTGCAATGAACTGGGCTGGCTGGTTATCACTTTGTAGCTGCATAGGAATATGTACATTTATATGTAAATCCGCTAGTGCTGATGAACCCATATCATTTCTGTACTAGCTTGTGGCATAGACTTATATTCAGACTCAACGCTGGACCTGGCAACCATAGTTTGCTTCTTACTCTTCCAAGAGACGAGATAGCTACTAACAAAAACTACAAAGCCCGAAGTGTACTTCTATCCTTTGTCAACCTACATAATCGACATCAACGTATGCAGAAACAATAAGTGATGCCCGTTTTCTGAGTAATAATCCTGCACCTGGAGAAAACTTAGGTACCTCAAAATCATATATACATCATCCTTGTGTACCTGTTGGGGTTGTTTCATGAATTGACTCACCCGACTAACTGGAAATGAGATGTTCGTCCCGGTTATAGTAACATAAAGAACCTTCCCCGTAATTTCTCTATATCTTCTCCTGTCCACCTCCTCTTTATCGTCATCATTATAACCTCATACTAGGGTCCATAGGAGTGGTAGTAGGTCTACATCTAGCCATTCCCGTCTCAACTAGCATATCTGTCACATACTTCCGTTGGATCATCACAAGACCTTGCTGATTTCTAGCAAATCCAAGAAATACCGTAAGGTGCCAAGATTCTTGGTAACAAACTGACGGTCCAGAAATTCCTTAATCCTTTTTATCCCCTGCACGTCATCACTTGTAACCAATATGTCATCAACATATACCATAATAGCCACCGTGCCTTTAGGAGTTCTCTATACAAACAATCAGTGATCCGCATTCGACGTTGAAATCCCTGCTTCTCAATTTAATCTAAGAGCTTTTTGAAACCATGCTCTTGGACTCTGTTTAAGGCCATATATTGCCTTATGAAGTTTGCAAGCCTGTGGATAACCCTCCCCTCCTCCCCCCTCAACAACAAACCCAAGAGACTGCTGCTGCATGTAGACTTCTTCCTGTAGATCTACATACAGAAAATCATTTTTAACATCAAGCTGAAAGAGAGACCAATCACCCACCACAATGATAGAGAGAAGAATACATAGAGTAGAATGACGAGCCACTGGGGAGAATGTGTCTAAATAAGCCACTCCATATGTCTGAGTAAATCCACGAGCAACCTATCTGGCTTTATACCGATCCAGACTCCCATCTACATGGTGTTTAATGTAAACACCCACTTATAACTGACAACAAAAGCTCCCTCAGGAGCAAGAACCAAGCTCCAGGTACCACACGACTGTAAGGCAACCATCTCTTCTTTCATAGCTAGTCGCCAACGACTATCCTTCAAGGCCTCTTGATAATTCCGTGGAATTTCCACGACAAACATTGCAACTACAAATTTCCTGAATTCCCCTGTCAAGCGAGCAAAGGAGACCATGGATGCTAAAGGATACGATGCACAACTACACTTCTGCTTCCGAAGCGTAATGGGTAGTCCAGATTATCAACCTGTATGTCCGTCCCCTGTAAAGAACCTTGCTCAGGCAAATCACCAGACCCATCGTTGGGAACTATGTATTCAGAACATACTTGATGCGTGCTAGATGATGAGCGGTGACCATGAGCAGGTGCATGCCGGTGGGTATAGTGATGCGGTAACGGTGGGACATGGACAATGGGAGCTGAGGGTATAGGAGGAGGTAAAGGTGGTGGAGATGGTGATGATGGTGGTGAAGGTGGTGATGATGGTGGTGGTGGCATGTAGATTTCATCATTGGAGTCTGAGGAAGTAAGCCGATCACCTGTAGGAGAAAAGTACATCACTGACTCAAAAAATGTGACATCAACACTAACATAGTACTTCTTGTGCATTGGATCATTACATCTAATACCATTTTGTGTCCTGGAGTACCCAACAAAGACACACTTGACTGCTCTAGGAGAGAGTTTGTCAAGACCTGGAGACAACTGGTGAACAAAAGCGACTGAGCCAAAAACACGAGGAGTAAGTGAGAACAATTCCTTCTTAGGAAAAGCAAGTGAAAATGGAAATTTCTCACCTAAGACAGACGAGGGCATGCGATTCACAAGATAGCATGTCGTAAGAATCGCATCACCCCAAAAAGAATGCGGAGCACGACTCTGAATGGGAAGAGTTCTAGTAACATCAAGCAAATGGCGATGCTTCCTCTTGGCAACACCATTTTGCTGGGAAGTATAGGTAAACATGTGTCCCTGATGTTCGGGAACACGACTTGGACCCAGATATTAATATGAAATAACATAAAATGGAGCTACTGCTCCGACTTTGACGATTAGAAAAGGCGGATCGATGATGCTTTCCTAGCTAACATGCCTCACACTGAAAGGACGAGTGTAGAGAAATCTGAGGCAGGACACGACACATATTCTGGAGCGGGAGATGACCAAAGCACAACTTCCATGTAAAGAGTGAGATAGGTCCAACAGAATGAGATGAAATTCATGCATAAGGGGCTCGAACCAAGAGATAGAGACCGCCCTGCTCACGGTCACAACCGATCACCTTGCCCGTAAGGATGTCCTGAAATGCAAGAGAAGATGGGTCAAAAATAACTCGTCAATGTAGATCCTTTATAATTTGACTAATAGATAGCAAATTCATAGAAAAGTTAGGCGCATGCAACGCATTTTGTAGACTCATAGAGGGTGTCAAGCTAATTCCCATATCCAGTGATCGGGGAATGAGTCCTTATTGCTATAACCGTAGTCTGTCCTGGAGGAACCTGTCTGTATACTGTAAATTGACCTCTGTCTCCACTCAAGTGATCTGTAGCACCTGTGTCCATAATCCATTCTATAGCTTCAGATCCACTACAACTAGTAAGTGCTTAAGTACTACATGAGGTACTAGAAGATGCTGAAGCAACCTCATCTGGGTGACTTCCTGAGGCCGATGAAGAAGCAATGTGACTGACATGAGGCATAATGTTCCTCAAACGTGCAATGAGTTCATCAAATCTCTGATCTGGAGAGGAAGCATCCGGGGGCTCAACCTGCCCAGCTACTCGGGCAAAAGCAGGAAAGCCATGCTTGGAATAGCATGTATCCTCTGTATGTCCCAGACGATGGCAGTAAGTAGCATGGTTATTAAGGTGGCAAGGCGACAAGGCGTTTAGCCTGGGCGCCTAGGCGCGCCTAGGCGTCTACCAAAATGTGACCCATATCGCATTTGAGACATGCGACGTATAATTATTTAAAGCAAATGGATGTCGCATGTCTCAAATGCGACATCATTTTTTATTTTTTTTAAAGCATGTCGCATTTCGGAGATGCGACATCAATTAATATATTTTTAAAATTTTTTTACAGTAAGTATTGGAATTATTTTTTTGTTAAGAACTTTTGTATTTATAAATACATAGTAACTAGAGTGCTAGAGTAATAAATATCATTTAACCAAATATTAGAGATTAATCACAAGAATGAAGAATCATAACACATAAAGGAATGAGAACATAGATAATTAAACAAGCTATGTTTGGCATACAGACAAATTGTTTGGCACAAATAAAAAGGGGGGAAAATGTACTAAAAATACAGAAAAATTGTTTGGCATAACACAACATTTCAAAAACTGAAAGACAATAATCTAATGCTTCAATCATCATCATCACATAGGTTAGTTTCTTCTTCATGTCCTTCATCTTGCTCTTGGCCATCATCATTTAGATCCATCCAATCATCTTCCTCGTCTTCTTCCTCCTCATCGTCCGGAACATGAGGTACATATTGTCGCCTAATCACATGTGAACGACGAGTACCACGACGACAACAGCCACGAAGACCACCACGTGCTGAAGTGCTTGGTTGTGCTTGTGGTTGACTCCTAGGACGAGAACCTTCATATGCTTGAGAAGCACATAATGCTTCATTAATGACCCTCAATGTAAGCCCCGGTACAACCTCTGGTTCCACGTAAAGACCTGTCATCCATTCACTTGACCGATCTAACTCTGAAAGAGCAATTGGATCAAAATCTTTTGCTAAGTTCCCCAGCCTCCTATTTTTGAATCTCTCCTCAAGTTGCTTGTTGTATTGGATGTAAACAAGCTTGGAAAGTGTATCAACCTCCAACTTATTCCTCCTCTTCGTGTGGATCTGCACATTCATTCAAGTATTACGTAAATTTACAAGTATACAGTTGGCATTTATATTTGTAAAATTATAAGTGTTTTTGATACATACAAAGTCAAAAGCACTCCAATTGCGTTCACAAGAGGAAGATGTGCAACATAGTCCCAAAATACGCTTTGCCACCCACTTCAGAGTGGGGGTGAGACTTCCATAAGTATACCATTATTCCATTACACAATAAGTCTACAATGTAAACACATCTTACCATTAAATCATTCAATATAAATAATAAAAAATAACTTACATGGAGATTTTTTCCCTTTGTCTAATAGCAATTGCCCTGCCAAACATACCACGAGCTCCTTTGTATACCTCCATTTCAGAGCATATCACATCTTGTTGATCGGGATCATCAACCATCCTCTCAAGGCAAAATATGAAATCACCTTCATACCTTCCCATCAACGCCTCACTGTTGTCCTTCACTTTATAATAAAATGCAGGATTCAAGAAACATCCTGCACCATACAAAGGACGAGCCATCTGATTATCCCAACGAGAATCAATAATTTGTAGAATAGGCATGTAATGTGAGGCCCGCTCCTTCTCGAATCTGGGAAATCCGTTTACATATTAGACGTAGTATCATGTTCGCTAAGGACCACATTAGAGTACTGAAAATTAGGGATTTTTTTTAAATGGCATTCACAAATTAACCAATAAGCCACAGAACTACAATATGTCACCAATTATTGCATAAATTCCCATAGCAGTTAACATGTGACAACAGAATTGCAATATATGCATGCATCCCAATTTTAACAGAAGAGAAAGAAAAGCATTTATAATATCCTTGAACAAAATTATAACATACATACCTGGTATGTTTTGCTTCAGAAACTGACATTCAACACTCCCAATACAACGATGCAGGTATTATGCCTGCAATCCATGCAATAAGGAGAAAAGAACATCAACAAATGTTGGGTAAATCTTATTAATTAGAAATAATAGGAAATTTAGTGGCTCCAAAAGGAAAGCAAGAAAATTGGGCTTGATAATTAAAATTTAAAGTTACTTGCAATGAAACAGGCTTTCAAGTTGTTTGATATGTAAAACCTCATTCTACTCATCCTACATTAATCACCCATATTAATCATTTTTATACAAAGATTATATGATCCATATTTAAACTGTCACCTTTTAATTAATTATAAATCATGTTTTATGGATCTTGAGATGTGGATGTTGAGTCTTTGTTCTTGGTCTTTATCCAATCAATCAGATTTAGTGGATAATCTGGGATCTTGATCTGAGTGTGACCTCATATTATGATTCTAAGATGTGACTCCAGTATAAAACTGTATATGATTTCCATTCTTCCCCATCAATTTCATCTTCCAATGATTTATTCAATGGCTATCATGATTGAATTGATCATGATATCTTGAGTATTTAATGATTGACATGGTCGAGATGATTCGGGTTTCTTTTGATGTTTGTGGGTCATGAGGATACACCATAGTAAGTGTAGATGATGAGTCTGATGTTTTGATTCTTTTCATATTGAATTTCTCAAGCTTAGTGGATAGTCTGTGGTCTTGGTCTAGATAAGACCTCACACTATGACTCTAAGGCAGTAAAGAAGCCTTAGGGTTGGGGTGTCTCCGTAGGCATGCGGTGGAGTAAAATGCATCCTAACTAAGTTCCCAACACGTCCACTAGCTATTTCGAACGGCTGTGGTAGTAGATCGAAATCTGATAAGGATGATTTTCATAAACTGATATTTTCTCTTCATCAAGAATTACTGGCGGAAAAGTAACTAGCACAACTACAACCAACTTAACTGTAACCAAGCTTCTATGAAACCAACTCAACTGTAATTCATCTCAACTTTAGCCAAACTCATTTGTGACTCAATCCAATCTCAAATGTAACTTTTCAAATTCAACTGTAACTGATTCAGATGTAGCCATAGAGGATTCAGATGTATACATGGATGATTCGGATGTAGCATCGCCAAGTCTGCTGGCGAAAAATAAACAAAACTCAAGCGGTGAAGTAGCCTACAAAAGGCTCTTCCGTCTCGCCCTCTAATTGGAAGGCGGTCCAATAGAGGGATAGGTCTACTCCAAAACTACGCCACTAAGACGGGTGAGAAAGACTTTCCGGAAAAATCGCTCTAAAAGAAAAACCGGCCCGACCGGTACGGGCTAACGAGCTCGAAAAACTAAAACCAAGGGTCCTCCAGCCTAGGTACCCTAAAGAATAAGGGTCAGCGGAACTGATCTTTAAAAGAAAACCTGTGGATCCGAGAGAGGCGTAAAAACTGCGAGCGCTCGCGAGAAAACCGAGAAAAAGACTGGGATCCTAGACCCGCGCACCAAGCGGCCGCTTCCCTAACTGGGCTTCCTAATCTCCCGCCCAGCTGAGGGTCACCGCACCCTCGCACAGTCAGACGTAAAGGTCACCATGACCGGCACTCTTAATTATCAGTCATCAATGACTTGATCCATCATCCTTTCTTAATCCTTTATGTGGTTGATTGTACAGATCTAGGTCTTTTTGATCAACGATCTTATTGATATAGTGATTCAGCATTGATTTCACTTATTCATCTACCCCATCATTTCTTAATCTCTTCAATGGTCGACTTTACAATTCTAGGTATTTTGTCACTACCTATCTTTGATGATATGTATAAATAGTAGAGTATACCTAAAAGATTAATTTATGAAGATGATCGGTCTTTGTGGTCACATCTTATTATTTCTAAAATCATAAGATCACCATCTACGCTTTAGATATGGATCTAGCTAGTCTTTATCATTTTGTTTTATATGGTACCTAAACAAGAATCATGTCTCAATTGTACCAGTTCTAGTTGAGACATCAAAAAAGGGGCGTTTTCTGATCATTTGCCATAACGTCCTATATATATAATAGATTGTATGAATAGTAGACTATACATAATGATCAATTGATTGATGATTTCTTATTCGTAAAGATCTTGAGAAATCATTTATTGACTTTGAGAGAAGAGTTCTAATATTTTAAAAGATGAATTCTCAGAAGATCATCATATTTGCTCCTATGTAAGTAAGATATTAAATCCGATCAATGTTTGCACATGTGAAATTAACCAGTGGCATCAAGGAGATTGCCTATGATGATTAAGCCCTCTTATTCGAGCAGTGTCTTATAGGTAGATAGAAGTCGATCATAATAAGGCCATCCATAGTCTTTTATAAAAAAAGTGTGGCAGCAGGGTCATATGTTGCAAGGCTTAAAATGTTCATTTGTGAAGCAAGAGTTTCACTAATTGAACAATCCTCAGCAGATTTTGATTTAGAGCGATTGTAGCCAATGGACATATGCATCTAATTTCGAACTTCTATCCAAAAATCTGTTCAGAAGGTATCACTCCCCCAACCTCGTTTACACAAAGTTACAATGGTATAGATAAACATGATTAAGATTTCTACATGTGGTGGGAATGTGAACTTTCAATAGTGCATCATAATCATAATTCATAAACAATCCAAATCTAGCCCTTCATCAAACATTGCTCAAGATGCTTCTTTACCTCAGTTGGTTTCCCTATGTGAAGGGGTGAGATCATGTGTTCACCATTCTATCTCTAATTATTACGAGTAATGACTTATCTGATCCCGAATGCAATCCATTGATGTACTGTTAACTGTATTGATTCTAAGAGATTATATTGATATATTACAAAACTCTAACTGAAGTCAGGTTATGAATGATAAGAAGAATGCTCCTCTAACCTCATGCCCTTTATTTTGAATGTCACTCTTGTTTCCTGTCGGTGGTTATTTCCTATAGAGCATACACTTGATGGTAAGCTTGATTGGCTTAAAGAATAAAGAGGGACTTTCAGTAAAAGAATTCTCTTATACATATGGAGTTGATTACATCAAAGCCTTTTCTCTATTAACCAGTATGAAGTCCAAGTGAACCAAAAGTTGGCTTATTTGTGAGTTTGATATGACCAATACTTTCTTATAATATAATTTCAGTTAGGAGATTTTTATGTCCCAACCCTAGGTACCTAGAAGGCTTTTGTAATAAAAATTTTATAGGCTAAATCATGCATGGAAGGCAGCAAGATGAGGGAGAAAGATTGTACCTCTGATCCTCTAAGTTTGGAAGGTATTCGTGGCTTTATCTAACATACAACAATAGATAAGATACCTGATGGACAGCAACATAAAAAAAACTGAATTAGAAACTTCAACATTAACTTTAATGAGAACAAAGAGAGAGATATGTACCTTTGAATATCTCCACTTTGGAGATCCAAACTTGCTTGCAACATCCTTTTCTTGACAGGAGCTTCAGTTCATTCGGATCCGGATGTTACAATTATAAAAACCTCAAAGGGAGTCTCATCCTCGAGACTTGGGTCAAGGTCACTTTGTGTCTTGTTTGGATCTTATCTGACCATAAAAACCTCAAAGGGTTTTGAACCCATAAAAACCTCAAAGGGAAAACAAACCGTGTTCTTGCAATATATAATTAAATGGGCTTGTTTTGATAATTACCTGAAAGAGTTGTGGGTATCGTGCCCGTATATCCACTTCTGTCTTCTATGTTGCCTCTTTGATATCATACCGGTGCCATAGCACCTTTATTAGGAGAATCTCTTTGTTGTGAAGCTTTTTTTTTCACAACACTATCGAGTATTTGTACTGACCTTCTCTTTGTAAATCAAATTTCCACAGTGGCATCCCTTTTAATGTTAGCAAGTGCATGATCTATCAGATGGTCAAGGCTGAACATAAGAGACCACCATGATTATTACAGTATCTCTCCTTTCTCAAATAAAAGTGGAAGAGTACTTTTATGGATTTTGTCACGGTACTAGTAAAGACACTAGGTGATCACGATGCTATTGGGATGTTGTTGACAGATTCCAAGTCAGTCCATTTCATACATATCAACATGACCTACACTACATCTAGGTTGATTAGATTACATGTGCAAAAAAAACATTATCAAATTTTATGATATACCGCATGGGGTAGTGTCTGGTGGAGACTCAAGGTTTATATCTCACTGCTGGTACCGACTTATGTCAACATTACAGACAGAGCTGAAGCTGAAGATGAGTTCACCTCAAATGCTTCTCGTTATGCAACATTAAAAGGGATGCCACCTGTATAGAATAGCTCGGCTATGGCATCATATGCTACCTGTGTAGCATCCTTTTTTAAAGCAAATTCAATTGTAGTTTGTTGTGCTTCACCACGAGCCCTTGCTGCCTTCTTTTGTGCCACAACCATCCATGGGCTAGCAGAACTAAACGAGTCCATAGGACCCTTGCCGTGTGGATCCTTCCGTACAGGTGGCCTATTTGCAGAACATGAACCAGAACCAGATTTAACGTTTTTACCTATTGTAGCCGTAGGCTGTGAGTCATCCAAGATGACTACATGTTCACCATGATCACCATCATCTGCATCTGGAATGTTTGAATCATCTCCACTATATCTGTAATCAACGACTATCTTCCTCTTCTTGTTATGATTTTTGAAGTCAACCATCTCTTTCTTAATCTCCACAGTGGCTTTTGGACACATAGATACATCCCTATAACCACCAATCAAGTGTTCCTTCTGCCTTTTGATGCCACCCTTAGTAATGTGACCGCACAATGCACATTGCACCTTATTCTTGTCTCGTGTATTCGGCCAAAAAGAGTACTTCCAACCGGGATCCTTCGATGCCACTTTCAAGCACGGATCATTCATCTTGTCGGTGAAGCGAGGATCAATTTCCCCAGGCCTTTGCACAGTAGATGGGGTTGGTGTAGTAGGATTAGGAATGGCATCCCCATCCAAGGATTCCATTGAAGTCATTCTACAATGGGAGAGCAAGAGAACGCATGGAGGCTGCTGGAGGAGGAGGGAGGCCATTGGAGGAGGTAGGGAGGTCGCCGGAGGAGGGAGGCCGTTGGAGGAGGAGGGAGGCCGCTGGAGGAGGTAGGGAGGCCACTGGAGGAGGAAGGAGGCCGCTGGAGGAAGAGGGCGTCCGTTGGAGGAGGTAGGGAGGACGTCAGAGGAGGATGGAGGTCGTTGGAGGAGGAGGGAGCCCGCTGGAGGAGGTAGGGAGGCGGCTGCGGAGGAGACATGGACGACGCAAGGGGTTTCTCTACCAAACATGGTCGAATGAGGGTCGGGTCGAATGCGGTGGGGTAATACAGGGTCGAATGGGTATATCACATTTCCAATATGCGACATGTATATCGCAATTTGAAAGTGCATTATGTATATCACATTTTGTAAATGCGTTATGCATATCGCATTTTCAAAATGCGATATATGTGTAATACGCATAAAAGAAAGTCGCCTAGGCGCAGGCGCGCCTTGACGCCTAGGCGACCCAAGGCGTGCGTCATTTTTTTATGAAAGCAAGGCGTGCTTTCTAGGCGCACGGCCTGGGGCGCCTGGGCGCCTAGGCGGTCGCCTAGGCGCGCCTAGGCACGCACCTTAACAACTATGGTAAGTACATGACTGACGAATACCACCTCCTCTGTCATGAGGTCCTCGTCCACGAAACTGGGAAGAGCTTCCACGACCTCGGGAGGCAACCATCGCTGAAGAAGTCTAACTGGTAGTAGTAGATGGAATAGTGATCTTACCGAGCCTGTGGAAAGCTTTCTCAATAGGAGGAATAGTGGCATTTTCTAGAATCTGGGAACAACGACCTCATACTCAGGATCAAGGGCTAACATGAATACACCAACCATGATGGCATTCCTATAAATCTTCTGCTGCTCGGGAGTAGATGTGAGGGGCATGAAGCTGTGGAGCTTCTCGAACATCCCACGCAAGGATGTATATAACGAATGAAGTGGTCGTTCCTTCTGCTTGATAGTAAAAATATCGTGCTGGAGTTGCAGAGTCTTAGTCTCATTACTCGCCCACAAATAAGTGGCTGCGAGGATATCCCACATCACCTTGGCGGGCTGATGTAACACATCATTGGCGATCTCTATCGTCAATGTACCTGAAAGCCAAACCTTGGCATATACATCATCGGCCTCCCACGAGGTGTTAACCCCGGTTTTCTCAGCCGGCTCCTCTTCGATAAGAATATGTTTATTACCCGTAGACTTCATAAGGCTCATGAACTTTATAGCCCAGAGCTCATAGTTTGTCCCGTTCATCTTGACAATCGGCGATGAACCTCTAAAAGCGCTTGTGGAGGGAATGCCGACTTTGTTTTCTTACATATTGTCGGATGAAAAACTGGTGTTTTGTAGACCAGAATGATGAGTGTCTACACAGACATATGGAAATTTGAATGCATACTTATGCAATCAAATCCATCGATCTGCAACGAAAGCCGATGCACAGACACAAGGGCTCGGAGCTCGCAATCGGTCATCGACGACGGCTAGCTGCGGAGACGAGGGAGCCGATGGCTGATGGAGAAGCCGGTTGCGGCCAGGTGGACCAACGTCAGGGACAACCAGATGGGCTGCCGGCGGCGCACCCAAGAAAGAGAGAGAGCACAACGGCGGTGCCCGAGGTAGAAAGAGAAAGAGGGTGGCGACGCCGCCTAAGAGAGAGAGAGATGCCGGCGATAACACCCGACGAAGGAGGAGGGGGGCGGTGGGTGTGGTTAGTGTAGAGTACGAGAGCTTCGGCCTAGGACCCCGCTCTGATACTATGTTGGGAAAAAGAGTGAATCGTTGTTTATTCCTTGAAGCCTAGGCCCTCTTATATAGAGGAGAGACCTATGGGTAAATTACATAAGATAGACAAGAGAACAAAAAAAATAGGAAAACAGTACAGAGACATAAATATTACTGTACAATATCAACAACCATGAAACTCATCATTTTACAAGTGTTTTTGTAGCTACAAATCATGAACCTACTTGTGTATCTCCTTGTGCTCATTAGGGCTCATCTTATAATATGGTATATGTAATAAAGTTACTCAAGAAGGCTCATGAGTAACTTTATTAGAGGTCAGTCGTGAATGGAAGAGATCTAGGAAGAAAGGTGCGATTTGGAAGATCGACTATGCGAAGGCCTACGATAATGTCAGTTGGAAATTCTTGTGGACAACGCTAGAGAAAAAGGGTTTTTACACCTCTTTGGGTGGATTGGGTTAAGAGGTGTGTCACTACGTGCTCCTGCTCGGTTTTGGTCAATGGCAGACGGGAGGGTGGCTGGTTCCAACCACAGAGGGGGGTGCGCCAGGGCTGCCCCCTTGCTCCCCTTCTGTTTGTGTTGGTGGCGGATTGTTTTGCGGTCTTATTTCAGCGGGCGGTTGAGGAAGGCTGGTGTGAGGGGTTCACAATGGGGGACATCTCCGTCCCGGTGCTGCAATATGCAGACGACACACTGATCTTCTTGGGGGGGACCGAGGCGCAGAATCACAATGCAGCTGTCCTGGTGGATGTCTTTGGATGCCTTTCTGGCTTGCAGATCAACATGCAGAAGTCTGTACTGGTAACTCTTGGGATGCAGGAGGACGAGAGTAACCGGTTAGCTGAATGAGCGGGTTGCCCTCTGGGTAGTTTACCCATCTCCTACTTGGGGTTGCCTTTGGTTGACGGCAGACTGAGGAAGTCCGATTGGGACTGTGTTCTTCGGAGATTGGAGGAGCGGTTGGAGGGATGGAAGGCTATCACCTTGTCCAAGGGCGGGAAGCTTACCCTGCTCAACCACGTCCTTTCTGCCATATCGATTTTCTTCTTCTCAACCCGCTTGATGCCTGTTGGGGTCAGAAAGAAGGTGAAGGCATTGATGAGGTTTTTCTTTTGGTCTAGTGGGAGGCAGGATAAGAAGGGGTTGCACTTGGTGGCTTGGAGGGATCTTGCTGTACCCGTTTCAGAGGGTGGTTTGGGAGTCAGGAGTGTAGAATGTATGAACAGGGCCTTGCTTGCCAAATGGGTGGTGCGCATCTGGGGTTCATCGGACTTGCTGGTGTTGCGGCTGCTGCGGAAGATTTATGGGGTCTCGGGCGACCTGGTGGCTGTAAGGCGGCGTCATGAGTCTTCGCTGTGGAGCGGGATCCGTGCGGTGCTACCGGGCATGAGGCCTTTCCTTCGGCCGCAGTTGGGAAATGGTCTTCTTTTCAGATTTTGGCATGATGACTGGACGAGAGAGGGGCCGTTGGTGCACCGATTCCCTAGGTTGATGGCGCTGGCCATGGACAAGGGGGCGCGGGTGGCGGAGGTCGTGGACTCTGGGACTTGGGCCCCGAGGTTCATTGCGGTTCTATCGGTGCAGAGGATGCAGGAGTTTTTGCGGCTACTTGCGAAGATTCCCCCGGTCGGGGAGATGTCGGGGGAGTCGGACCGTTTTGAGTGGGTGGAGGGTAAGTTCTCGGTTAAGAAGGCGTACCGGAGGTTGTGTGGTAGTGTGATGGAGAGAGACGAGGATCTTTGCGCGGATCTGAAGAGTATTTGGGCGGCAAAGATCCCTACTCGGGTTAAAGTGTTCCTGTGGTACCTGAGGAGAGGTCGTCTTTGTGACAAGGTCAGAAGGGGTAGATTGCTGGGTGCGACGGACGTTACTTGTGACAGATGCATGCATCGCGTGGAAGATGCGAATCACATCTTCTTCGGTTGCAGGGCGTCGGTAGACGTGTGGGATTCTTTGGGGCTGCCATGGGTGCAGTCTTCCTATGCGGATTCTTTTTGGGGATCTATTCGTGCAGTGGGGGTCGGGTGCACCGATGATGTTTCCAGAGTTTTTGCGGTGCTATGGGCTATTTGGCTTGGTAGGAATGATGCCACTTTCAAGGGGCAGCGGTTTTACTATGAATATGTTGTGGCACACTGTAACACTTTGTACAATTTCTGGGTATCGAACTGATGTAACTTCTTGCAAATCAATGAATTTTTTGGTGTGGTGACTCCCAACTTGGGAGGGCTCCCCCTCGTTCTTACTCAAAAAAAATAAAATAAAGTTACTCAATAATTAAATCAATATATGGTCGAAATGTCCTTGAGAGGAGGTAAACGATTTGGTTACTCTTTAAGCATAGTGTCAACAAAAATTCATGAAGAATATGTTGTACTTCGGGTGGGGGGATCACAATAGAATTTGCCTAAGGTTCGCTTACATCTTGACCAATCAATGATAGATCTCTTTACGAGCATGTGCTAGAATGTCGGCGTTTTCAAGCTGAAAAATGGCATAATTATTGGAGGGCTTGGAACTGAGGCGGTTGCAGGGGTATGTGTAGTGGCTGAGTGAAGGTATGCCATTGAACGTGGGCTCAAAAGTCTTTATTGAGATTTATATTGAGATTTAAGGATAACATACACCTTGTTCTCCTGAAAAAAGTTTGTATTGAATCTACCCTCATGTCTACAGAACCACGTAGTAGGCATCAGTTGAGGCCACATAGCACCAGACTTCGTCTCTATACGTAGGACCAATGGCAAATTGGACAAGGATTAATGATTGAGCAGTTATGTCATCAAACCTTACTTTTCTATCATCTATTGGGGCACAAAACTTCCGACGATGCCCTCATGCCGAACAATGACATCTGCTAGCAGTGCACATGATCCTAGATGTTGCATTTTTGCATCGTAACCACCCTCACTACTCTCGGCATTGGGGGTTAGTAAAATGCTCATGGATGTACTGGCAGGAATTATGAAACTCTTATATTTGATCATGAAAAAGGGATTGGTCTTATCCCCATTGACTCATAATTTATCTAACTTATGACCCTCGAGGGTGACCATGGATATCCCCTCGAGATTTTTTTACATGATTTTCCTGTATTAAGAGTATGGAACTCGAAATCCTAATTGGTGGAAAGATGAGCACCCCCACTTGAAGTCCATCATTCTATTGCTTGATGATCCTTTTGATTATATCTAAAACATGTGTCTGTGACAACTATTGGTTGGTAATCTAAGATATCTGATCACAAGTTATCTGTGGTATTCTAAGATATGTGATCACAAGTTATCTGTGATGTTTTGTGGTCTGTAATAACTATTGGTTGCTAGAATTGATGTCCTGCGTATAGGTTGTGCATAGGGGTATCTATCGAGTTGAACGAGCCTTTCGTAGGTTGATTTGATATTCATTGTATGGGAATATTCTTTAAAGAAGCAATTGAATTCATTGGGAATCTCATTAATAATAATGTCTGAGTTTTTTCTGACATTATATATACGTGAATTACATGATAAACCCTGAATAGTTACTCCATCTCACATTTGTAACCTTCCGTTAATTTTTTCCTTAACTCAACCGCATCATTGAGTTAATCTAACCCTTTCTCAATCCAACGGCTGCTAAAAAATTTTAAAAAAATAAAAAACACCTTCTTCATCCAGCCCCTTCCCCTTCTTCCTCCTCCGTCCATCCCCCCGCAGCCACCCCCCTCCGCACCTCCACTCGCAGCCACACCCTCCTCCCCTCCGGCCTCAGGCACCCCCCTCTACCCGTCGCCTCCCTCCCAGGCGACCCCCAGAAGACACCCGTCCCCGCGCACCTGAAAGATCTCTCCCCACAGCCCTCCTCCCGCTGGCTACGAGCCCCCTCCTCCCCAAGGCCCGACCCCCCCGCGCCGCCGAGCGCGCTTGCATCCCGCCTCGAGCTGCAAGACCCAACAACTCCTGCAAACCCCCTCCCAGGCGACCCCCAGGAGCACCCCTCCTCCGCGCGCCTGCAGGTCGACCTCCTCCCCAAGCGCCCCCTCCCGCGCGCCGACTGCGAGTCCCCTCCCGAAGCCCGAACCCCCCCGCGCGTTCTTGCGAGCCGCCCCGACCTGCAAGCGTCGAACCCCCACACCTGCGAGCCCCCTCCCAGGCGACCCCCAGGAGCACCGTCTGCAAGGTCGACCTCCTCCCCAAGCGCCCTGCCCCCGCACGCGCCTGTTGCGAGCCACCTCCTCCCCAAGCCCAAACCCCCCCGCGCGTGCTTGCGAGCTGCCCCTACCCGCAAGCCACGAACAATCCCCATCGCCTGGGTCAAGAGAGATGGGATGGCATAATTGGTAAATAAGGATGAATATTAGGGACAACTTTGTCTCTTTCTGACGGAAACCGTTAAATATAAGGGATATTTACACCCATAACCCTGAGTAATATGGTAATTACCCCAGGAACCCTCGATAAACACGAATTACATCTAGAACCCTGAATAATCGCTCTGTTCTACACCCACAACCTTTCGTTAGTTTAGTCCATTAACTCAACCAGATGGTTGAGTTAATCTAACCAACCAGTTATCTAACGCCTGACATTAATCAAGAAAAGAAAGAAAGAAGAGGAGGGAGTCAGTTCGAGCTTGCAACAGGGCGGACACGCACGGGGAGGCCTGGGGCTTGCCGGGGGGCTGTAGCTTGCAGGCAAGCGGGGCTGCGGGGATGGTTGGTGTCTGGAGCTTGCGGTACGCGGGGGCTGCATCTTGTCGGGCGCGCGCACGCGGGGTGGGCGTCTGGAGCTTGCAGGTGTGGGGGTCAACTGCAGCTTGTCGGCCGCGCGTGCTTGGAGTGGGGGGTCTGGAGATTGCGGGCGCGGGGGGTTGTTGCAGCTTGCGGGCGTGCGGGGGGCTGATCTGGAGCTTGAAGTCGGAGATGGGGGGAGGGCTCCCAGGGCTGGTGTGGTTGCAGCTTGTCAGGTTCGAGTGGGGTGGGTGGTGTCTCGATCTTGCGGGGGCGAGGTCTGGAGCTTGCGGGTGTGGAGGCTAGCTAAGGTGTCTACATCAGGAACAGGATCATCAGTAGGGAGGACTCGACCGCTGCGGGCAAGAAGAGCCTGGACGTAATCGCAGGTCACCCCTCCAACATCGTCGTCCTCGACGACATCCTGCTTATCTGGGACGCCGATCACAGGGACAACATCGTCCACACGAGGAAGTATCACTTCTCGGGATTTCGCGACGTCGACATTCCGGAGAGACGACGATCTCGAGAGGTTTTACTACGGCGTGCTGGAGAGGATCTACAAAAGTTACTACTACGAGGACTGCAGGGACGTGAGGCTGCTCTTGAAGGCGATGAGGAAGGAGGTATTGCAAGGCTGCTGCATAGCCTTCGCGGGGGAGGTTCGAGTTCCCGGAGGTTTTGAAGGCGGAGGGGCAGGGGACGTGGGAGGAGGCAGCGGAGGGGATGGGCGCCACGTGGAAGGAGCATATGGCGGGAGCGGGGTGACGCACGTGGTGATCGGGAAGGAGACGGAGGCGAAGGACATGGAGTGGACGCTGGACCATGGGAAGAATGTGGTCGGGGTGACGTGGCTGGAGGCTGCGTACTACGCCTGGAAGCGGCCGAGGGAGATCGACTTCAGTCCTGCTCGACGTCGTGTGTTGATCGCTGATCCATTTCAGGCTGTTGAGATGTTTGGATGTTGCCCACTTTTTCTTCTTAAATCACGACTCATGTTTACAGGAGTGTTCCATTGATTTTCACCTTCATGTTCACGTGTACACAGATTTAGGAGTTTTTTTAATATCTAATGCAGAACTTCACGGCTAGGTATGGAGCTGACAGGCGGCGGTGGGGGGCCCGATTGGAATGGGGCAGGGGAGGCATCGTCCGGGGCTGCGGAGGGGGTGGGAGGAGTCACGCGGGGGAGGGGGGGCTGCTGGCGGCGGAGGGGGTGGGAGAAGTCACGCGGGGGAGGGGGGGCTGCTGGCGGAGGCGCGCAGGGGAGGGGGGGCTGCAGGCCGAGGCTGCGGAGGGGGTGGGAGGAGTCACACGGGGGAGGGGGGGTTGCTGGCGGAGGCGTGCAGGGGAGGGGGGGCTGCAGGCGGAGGCACGAGGGGGCGGGGGGACCTGGGATGGTGGGTGTTGCTTGGAGGTTGTCGGAGGAGCTTGCTGCTTGGAGGAGGAGGTGGGTGCTGCTTGGAGGAGGAAGAGGATAAGGTGGAGGAAGGTGATAAATGAACTTTTTTGTAATAATAGAAACTTAAAGGGTATAAATATAAAATACATAACGGATACCGTCAATAGTTAACGGTAAAATGGATGGAAGTTGACTCAGGGTTATGTAATGTAAGGGTTAAGCATTATTCGGGGTTCTGGGTGTAATTCGTGCTTGCGCAGGGTTCCTGGGGTAATTACGAGATTACTCAGGGTTATGGGTGTAAATATCCCTAAATATAACGGGCTTCTCAAACTGAACATAACACAGAGTTATGTCATGTAAGAGTTAAGTATTACTCAGGGTTTATCAAGTAATTCACGATTATACATGGTTATGATTGAGATTGCAAAATTACTCAGGGTTATGGGTGTAATTATCCCTATTTTTTTTGAGGCTCAAAAAAGGGGGATACACTCGTTGGTGTTCGCCCCAAAATTATATTTATAAAAGAAAGTAAGAAAGAATACTTGCAAAGTCACGGATGGAAAGATGATGTGAGAAACTCAAATGAAAGACAACAAAACCCCGGGGGTTAGAAAAGACATCAGCCCACAACAATAAGGCCCAAAACCCTACAGAATACACCAGTCGCTTATAAATCAAGCGCACAAAATAAGTATGTTTTCACGATAAAAACGCTGCCCCTAGAAGATAGCATCGTTCCTGCCAAGCCATATACACCACAGCCGTGCCACGAGAACCAAGAGGTCCCGCCTATCCCTGTTCCTGTTGGTCCAAAGAATCTTGCAGAGAGCGGAGAGGTTGTCCGCTCTCGCTCAAGGCACATCGTCCCAAATTCCCGACACCAAGTGGCATTTGAAGAAGAGGTGGTCAATAGTTTCGTCCGCAGCATTACAAAGGGGACAAGATGCATTGAAGTTTGGAAATATTGTAGCACAACGATCACGAGTCATCAGCCTCCGTCTGCGCAATAACCAAAGAAAGATGCCAATGCGCTCCGGCAAGCGCAGGCCCCAAAAGAAACCACAGTCACACAAAGAAGCGAAGAAGCAGGAGGAGGAGGCATGACCAGGGCCCGGTAAGCCTTCCTAGTGGAGAAGGAGCCGTCCTTCCAACGCCAATGATCCACAAGCAAATTCGACGTTGCAGCAACACTAAGAGCCGCCAACATCGAAACGAAGTCTTCCACCCGCTGTTCGGAAAAGTTCGCGGAGAAGCGTGGACACCAACACCCATCCACCCAACAATCAGCCACGGTCGCATTCTTATGTGACGCAAGAGCGAACAAGCGTGGAAAATGCACCTGAAGAGGACCGCCGCCCGACCAATCATCCAGCCAAAACTTGAAGAAATTTTCCGTCCCCAACACCGGGATGAAAAACGCATCATTCCTCGCCAAGGCGGCCATCACGCTGCGCCAGAATGGGGAAGGATGAAATCGCAGATCCCCCCGCCGCAACCCGAACCAATCGTCGCCCAAGAGCACCCTGAGTACATTGATAAAGAAGTTATGTTCCGTCCCCCAAATTCTACTCACCCATTTGAGCAATAGAGCATCATTCACCACCTCCAATCTCCGCACACCAAGGCCACCAAAACGCTTAGGCATAGAAACGTCATCCCAAGCAACCAGGTGCGTGCCCCTACCATCCCCTCCCTTCCGTCCCCACAAGAAACGACGCATACATCGCTCGATCCGCAAACGAACCCCCCCGGCATTCTACGAACGGAAAGGAAGTACACAGGGATAGACGAGAGCACCGACTTAAGAAGAATAAGACGCCCCCCGGGAGAGCAAAGCCGCCCGCCAACCAGCAAGGCACGTTTCCACGCGCTCAGTAATAACACGCCAATCCCGGGCTCTGACCCGCCCCACCGATAATGGTAAACCAAGATAGGCAATCAGAAGTTCACCAGGAGAAGAACCGAGCATCCGACCGCATTCATCCGCCTCCGCAGGCGACATGCCAAAGGGCACCACGTTGGATTTGGAGGCGTTAATCGACAAGCCCGATAGTTCGCGGAAAAGGGCAAGAGTGGTGGCCATGCCAGCGACCTCCGCACATCCACCCTCGATAAAGCAAATAGTATCGTCAGCAAACTGGATCAAGGGCACACAGACTTCCCCCTTACGGAAGCCATAAGAAAGCCCATTGTCAATAACGCGGCCCACCATGCACGCAAGAACATCCGATGCCAACACGAAGAAGAGGGGCGCAAGAGGACATCCCTGTCGCACCCCCCTTCTAGGTTGGAAAGAACCACCAAACGGCCTGCCATTGATCATCACAGAGAGGGAAGCAGTGATGACGCATCTACGCATCCAAGAGATCCACAAGTTTGGGAAGCCACGCCTCCGCAAAACCGACCAGAGGAACCGCCAATCGAGGCAGTCATATGCCTTAGCAAAATCAATCTTCCATAGTATCCCCTTCTTTTTTCCCTTTTCCACTCAGTGACCACCTCAGATGCAACGACAATGCATCCGCGATCTGCCTGTCCTTAACGAACGCGGCTTGCACCGGAGAAATAAGAGTGTCCAAAACCCGAGCCAAGCGGTTGGCTAAGATTTTAGCCACGATAAGGTAGATGCCATTGGAGACGGAAATGGGCCGATAGTCCTCAATGCGCAGCGTCGGCATCTTTTTGGGGATCAAAACGATATTAGCCTGATTAAGGCGATCATAACCGAGGTTGCCCACACAAAAGTCAGATATGACGTCCATAACGTCCTCGGCCACGAGTTCCCAGAAGTCACGATAAAAAGCAACGGAGAAGCCATCAGGGCCCGGAGAAGAACCATGATTTAGGGCCCATACGGCCGCCTTAGCCTCCTCCAAAGTAATGGGACGAATAAGAGTTGCAGAGTCAGAGTCCGAGAGAGAAGACGCGCCATGGCCCAGCCATCTCCACTTACACGGAGAAGAAGACGATGAGAAGCGCCTGAGGTGATGTGCATTTGATAAGAACTATAAAATTTTGACATAAAATACAAGTATATATAAACATCACACAACTACAAATAACATGCTCGTGTCAAACCATTTTCTCCTCATTCATATATCATGTATGCCCATATGGAATGTGGGATATATTAAATACTATTATCAAATTAAACTTTTGAGTCGAGTTATTGAGTTGAGCCATGCTCAAGTTGAGCTCGACTCGATAAGCTTAACAAATCATTTATCCGACTCGAACTAGTACTCAATAGATTTTCGAGCCTGGCTCACGAGTTCTTATCGAGTTGAGTTTAATTCTAGCTCATCGAGCATGAGCTTTCTTGATACCCCTGGTCGTGCATGTACTCATGTATGAATTGTCTTCAATTTAACCTTCTTTTATGTTAAGTATTGATTTCGCTCATGCCGGCTCATCTGCGAGCGATTTGCAGATGGACCCATTAAAGAAGAGTTTGTTTTTTGAGTTTGATTGTGGAAAAATTGGACCTTCCACTCGCTAGGCTTATTTGTTGCAGAAAGAAGTGTTCAATTTTCTGAAGTTGGTTTAGAAAGATATAGGGATTATCGTTCCTGCCTAAGTCAGGAATATCGAATCAATTTTACACGATCCTATCCTACAACTTGCATAGGGAACAAACATATAAGTTGTTGCCTGGCAGTTGTGCTCCCTAGCCATGTGCTCTTAGGCCTTGTCCTTGAGGGGTGGCAGGGGTTTATGCTTCAGATCAACATTGTCCTCTGATAAGGGTCGATTACTAGACTATCCATCGAATGAAAATGAATCAACATCATGATGGATGTGTTTGGTTTCTAGCATTATCCAGATGAACATTGTCCTTTGATAGGGATTGACTACTAGACTTTCCATCGAGCGAAGAACATTTACATCAGTTCGACGTGTCTGTTGTTCCTAGCATTATTCCTAGTTGGCATTTCTGATGATGTTATATCCAAGTGTATATTTATCTAGAGCATTTACTAGGCCTTGGAGGACATTTTGGTTTTGGGATAGTTGTTCTAGAAAGATTAGCATGAAGGGATTCTAATATGAGTGGAGGCTGAGCATTCACAAAATGCGATGAGCTTTGTTTCTCAACCATGGCACTCAAACAAAAGCGCACATACACACACATATAGGGCAAGGAGTATGTGCTCATGGACACATATAACATTGTGTGCCCACTAAGTTTTAAATACTCAAGTCCTAATGTGAACACAAATCATACACTAATGAACAATTAATGGATGAAACTAGCATCGCTTGATGGATGGGTAATTGAACTCCAACTGACCTGAAACTTTAATACAATCTTCATTTTATAGTATAAATCGAAATCATCATATTTGATTTATATTTTAATTAAAAAGGTTTGCATTTTTTTATGCAAGGGGACAATTTTGTATGGTCATGCGCATATTTTCCTTTTCTTATATATATATATATATGAGGGATATTTACACTCATAACCCTGAGTAATTTGGTAATTACCCAGGAACCCTCGATAAACACGAATTACATCCAGAACCCTTAATAACTACTCTGTTTTACACCTATAACCCTCCGTTAGTTTAGTTCATTAACTCAACCAGATGGCTGAGTTAACCTAACCATACTGTGATCTAACGGCTAAGATTAATTAAAAAAGAAAGGAGGCGGGGGTGGTTCTAGAGCGTGGGGGAGGGGCGGAGGTGCGGGTCTGGAGTTGCGGGCCGAGCAGGTGGGCAGAGGCGCGGATCTGATCGAGAAAGCAGTGGATGGCATGCCTGGAGCTTGCAGCCGAGCAGAGGCGCGCGAGGAGGTGGGCTGGAGCTTCGAGGGGACGGAGGCGTAGTAGGGGGGCTGGACCTTGCAGGGCAGAGGTGGCGAGCGGGGAGGGGGGGTTGCGGAGGCGCGCGGGCGGGGAGGGTGGGCTCGCAGGGCATAGGTGGGGCGGAGGCGTGCGGGCGGGGGTGGGGGGGGGTGGGGTAGGGACTGGTCTGGAGTTGCGGGGGGTTGTGGAGGTTGCGCGGGCGGGGAGGGTGGGCTTGCAGGGCATAGGTGGGTGGGTGGGTGCGGAGGCGTGCGGGCGGGGGGGGGGGGGGGGGGGCGTGGGGTAGGGACGGGTCTGGAGTTGCGGGCCGAGCAGGGGGCAGAGGCGTGGATTCTGCCGAGCAATAAGTGGAGCGCAGGGCTGCAGGTTGCGGCCGAACAGAGGCGTGCGGGGAGGTGGGGGTGGGCTGGAGCTTGCGGGGGGACGGAGGCGTAGTAGAGGGGGTCTGGACCTTGCAGGGCAGAGGTGGCGAGCGAGGGGGGGGGGAGACGCACGGGCGGGGAGGGTGGGCTCGCAGGACAGAGGTGGCGAGCGCGGGGGGGGGGGGGGGGGGGTTGCAGGGCAGAGGTGAGCGGGCGGGGGGAGGGGGGCGTCCAACGACCTCGAGCTTGGAAGGGGTGGGGTCCAACGACATGGAGCTTGGAAGCGTGCGCGAGGGGGGGGACCTGATGCTTGCAGAGCAGAGGTGCACGGGCCGCGGGGGATCTGGGGCTTGCAGGGCGGAGGTGCACGGGCATGGCAGGGACGACCTAGAGCTTGGGAGGCGCGCGGGGGACCTGGGGCTTGTTATGCTAGGGACGGAGGTGCGGGGAAGGGGAAGGCTGTATCTCGCATGCAGGGAGCGGGGGGACGGGGGAGGGCTGGAGCTCGCATGCAGGGGAGCGGGTGTCGGAAGGGTGAGGGCGGAAGGGGGCAGTGCGGGGGGCGAGCTGAGGGGTGGGGCATGCTGGGGGAGGGCACTATTTTGTTTGATGTATAGAATGGCATCATATTATAAATATGTTGTGTTTCAAAGGTAAAATGGTCAACATCTAACTTTTTCCGTCAAACTTTAAGACGGAACGTGACACAGGGTTATATCATGTAAAGGTTAAGCATTATTCAGGATTCTGGATGTAATTCGTGTTTATCGAGGGTTCTTGGGGTAATTACCAAATTACTGTGGGTTATGAGTGTAAATATCCATATATATGATCACGAGAAATAAATAAAATGCTCACAGCATGAATCAAATAACTTTGATATCAAATTGATGCAATCTATGTGCAAAGCTATCAACTAAAACCTAATACAGTGCGGGACTTTAGTGAGTTAAATAAAAAGTATGCAATAGTTGACAATATGGAATTAAAGAATGGAACGAAAAGAACATGAAACAATACAGGAATTATGTAACATGACATGGATGCAATTTCTGACCAACTGAAATAGTCAATGGATCTTTTAGATTTCATTCCAGCAACTCGCTGATAATGGGATTGCTAACTATTTTCATTAAAAAAGAAGCGACAAAATAAATAGGGCAAAAACACTCGTTACCCCTTGTCAACGGGAAGGATTTCGCACATGGTGTTGGACTTGATCAAACCCATTGTGGATGCTTTAGCAGTTGGCAACTGTACCCATTTGCCATTGTTGGTTGCTTCTAATGGTGGGGAGATGACTAGGGTGTGTGGCAACACTGAAGAATGTGACTGGATGCAAGGTTTAGAAAATAGGTATGGGGTATTCGTTCGGTCAGGCGACCTGGAACGAGTAAGCAAATAAGCAGTACATGAGGATTATGTTATTTGTATTGTTTTAATAATAAATATTTAAAATTATAATAATAACTTCAAATCAAAGAATATTAACTCAAGTTACTATTATTAACTAAGTAAATAATTGATCTAAGCGACCAAACAACTAAGTAATGCTATGCTGGTTTGAAAGCACCCTTTAGAAACATTTGCTAATATTTTATAATAAAAATAAATGATACAATAAAATAAACTCATTTGATGTGATAGTCCTTCTCCATCCACCAATCCGATTTTTGCTTTAAAAAGTCAACAAAACCAAAACTAAGTGATTATCTGGTTCACCTTTTATTTTTAAATTGGAATTTTTGCTTACAGTTTATGTAGTATTACATGTAAGTATTACAGTTGGAAAGTTTTATGTACAATCAATTTAAATAGTTCACAGGCCTACAAATCAATTTATATATGTTTCAAATCAAAGTCCAAGTTCAAACTTAAAAACAAAGAAACCTTCTTTCAATTACTTGCAATGTATTCTTGTAGCTACGTCCTGAGAACTCAAGAATATATTCAAAAATGTTGTCCTATAAAGGTTGTTCTATTCTATATACGGCCGCATACTTTGCCGAATATGCAGTTTACTCGGGTCGAGCATGCGCTATGACTGCATATATACCGCATATAGTATAGAGGCGGCGCGGTGAGCTGCCTGCCTACGCGTCCAAGTATGCGACCACATAGGACGATTTTGTGAACACTGGCTGTGTGTGAAGATGGTAGGGTATTACTTGGTGAGGAAGAGAGGAAGCAAAGGTGATGGAATTATTGCTTTTGATTGGTTGATGGCGGGCAGTTCGGTTGTGAGGGAGAGATGGTGTGGTTACTTGATGGTGTTTTGGTTCATCACAGGTAGTTGGCAATGCTTGGAGGTGTGGTGAAATGGCAAGGCCGATGGCATTGGGCAATGGCATTGATGATGCCAAATAGTGGGAGATGGTGTCATGGAATCGGAAAGAAGGGGACGGTTTTAGGTTTCACAGGAAGAAAAGGGAGAACATGTATGAGAGAGAGATGAAAACTCTGATTTAACTGTCTTTGGCGTCCAATTTTTGCTTCGGAATTTTACAATGGACCCTTTGTAGCAAAAAAACTGAAAGATAATAACAAGAAGATAATGAAGAAAGGGTACACCAAATGGAATAACAACTACAACAATAACAAATCCCTTCTCCCACATTAAGTAGGCTCGATTACATGGATTCTTTGCATCCATTTCATATTTATTTCAGGTCATTATCAACTTAGATCCGAGGTTTCAAAGAACGTGAGATGGTTCGAGGCAGTTTGCCGATAGATGAGGCGAGCCGTAAGCTTAGAGTCGGTTGAGGTGTAAGCCTTAAATTTTAGAGAAAAAAATAAAATTAAGGCTAACTAACTAAATTGAATTTATGATAATGTTAAGTTTTTATTAGAAACATGTTAAAAAGAATTCCACCCTAATAAAAGGTACACCATACAAGAAATTCGAGCATTTGAGTTGAAAATACTAACATGAAGGTGCAAAAATATCTATAACAGCTTTTCAAGATTCATTTTTAAGTCTTAACAAGTATAATTCATTTTTAAGTCTAAATAAGTTTAAGATATGGTATACAATTTTCAAGCTTCATAACTTACACTGTCATACATCAATCAACTAGTACAAAGAAAACAATTATTGCTCATTGTTTACTCAAAAATAGGATCATGCATATTATTTAATACTTAGTAAATACTAAACATTAAGGTTGTGTTCATTTAAGAAATAAAGAGGGATATCTCGCGTTATTCCTTCAATTTCTTATCTCCCCTTAGACGGTCAACGTTTTGGTCATGGGGTCAAGATGGGAAAAGGTTTCCCTCACTTTCCCTCCATCATCATCATATCTCGCCTAAAAAAATTACTACCACTTATCCAACAATCTTACCTCTTATCTCTCCCCATCCTCTCCCTCCCATTGAACAAAGAGGAGCAAATAACTACTACTTATCTCTCCTTATTCCCATTTATCCTCAAGGTTCGAAATCTCGATTTCAATTTCGTTTCGGTCACCCCAGAAATGGAAATTTCGATGATTTCGGTGAAAATCTCGGAGATGTCTTAAAAGTCGTTTTCCTATTTTTTCGCAAATTAAGATCATCCAAGTTATTTGAATAATAAATAACTTACAAATACACAATTATATCAGACATATCACTCATTTATACCCTTATATCGCATATATCGGTCATACCATTATTAATGATGATTGATGAAGGATAGATATTGGAAATGGACTTCATCCAAGTTCTCGAATCAGTAAATAACTTACAAATATACACTTATATCACACATATCCATTATATCGATGATATCATTGGTATTGATTGATGACTAATATATATTGGAAATAAAAACGAAATAGCTAAGTTAATCATACTTAGAACACATCTTTGTTCATAACCATATATATTGATATGCTTTGAATCCTAACCATCCAATTGAATCTAGTTGAAAAATAGTTGTATACACCCCTTGTCGTACCATACCTTACCAACACGGGGCTCTTGTTGCCCGATCAATGAGCCTGAGCAGTCCTGAGACAAAAATTTTATATGGTAAATCTGATCGCCGCTAGTCAAGGGCATACATATATGTATACATGACAAATTGAATTGTTAATAATTAATATTATACTTAAGGTATTATAATTATTAATGTATAAAATATAAAGAAATTGGATGTTTCGCTTGAATAAGTAGTAAGATCAAGCTCGCATGGATAATGCCATTGACATACATAGAAATCGGTGAAATATCATTGATATCAATCGAAATTTGAGAAAATTTGTACTGAAAACTCTCGATTTCGACCGATATGGCTCGATATATCGAATATCATCCATATTTCGACCCATCTCGGTCGAAATCTAAGAACTCAATAGAGAGTAGTTTCGATATCCCTATGGCATTGAAATCAAAATTTCGGCAAAATTTCGTGAAATTTAAAACCTTACTTATCTTCTCCCTTTAAATGAACAGACACGATGTCTTATCCTTCCTTATCTCTTATTCCTTGTTCCCCCACCTAACATCCCCCTAAACAAATGAATATTATTAAACATATGATGTTATTTGACAATGTTATTAATTAAAGATGATATTATTAAACATTGTATAGTGAATCTTATTAGATAGATAATAAGTATACCATTTGATACTTTTTATGGTGAATATGCATAAACTATATGTCGATCAATAACAATCCACATCATTCAATATAATTGGCCACATTTTTTATGACTAATACCATATTACATTTAAGAACTACAAGCATCTCTAGTACAAGCATTAAGAGTTTTCACAACAACAAATCCTTTTCCCACATTTAGTAGAGTCAACTGAAAAATCCTTAATTTAAGAACTTGTATTTGTAAATTGATTAGATTAGTAACTTGACAAATATATCCTAATTATGATATAAAACATAAAAAAAGGATATCAAAGATGATGAAACATAGAATAATGTCATCATGTTTTAGAAGGTGCTAATGCTGAAAAAATGATATCACCATGTGAACTTTTTTAAATGTGTCCATGATTTATGTACGTTTACAAAATAACAACTCAATTGACCTGCTTTGGATGATCATATACAATCACTATTAAAGAAAATACACATGAAAGACTATATTAATGAGGCGTGCGCCTCGATTTTACCGCAACGCCTTGGCACTGCCTTACAGAGATGAGCATGCCTCACAATAAAAGGTTAAGGAACACGCCTCAACGTAAAAAAGCTGTGCCTCACCCCCTTGAGGCCGCACCTTGTAAAACTAAGATCCAAGTAATTAAAATCACTTCGAATAGTATCCTTCCACTATTTCTTAGGCTTTCCTCTCTTAGTCGACTCAACATCCCATATCTCGCATCTTCTGACTAGCGTGTCTGCAAACCTCCTTTTCAAATAGCCAAACCACCTTAAACGGTTCCCTTTCATGTTATCCTAAATAAGAACTGTAGAGACTTATGCTATGATATTATGTACTGTTTCTTATTTTCTGTTTAGTTTCTGGACTCTTATGTATTTTACCCATGGGGTCTCTCTATATAAGAGAGCCTAGGGTTCCTTGGAATAATAATTCACTCATTTCCACCAACATGGTATCAGAGCCAAAACCCTAACCCTACCCTCTCAACCCCGCCGCCCACCCTCTCTCTCTGTCTCTGTCTCTCTCTGTCTCTGTCTCTCTCTCTCTCTCTCTCTCCTTCCCCTCGCCGGGCGCCCTAGCCCTCTGCCGGGCCCTCCAACCCCCCGCCAGCCCCCCGCCGGGCCCTCCAACCCCTCGCCAGCCCTCCACCGGGCCCTTCAGTCCTCCGTCCGGCCCACTAGCTCTCCGTCAGGGCCTCCCCAGCCCTCCGCCGAGCCTGCCAGTCCTCAGCATGGCTCCTCCTAGCCCCCCAGTCGGCCGCACAAGCCCCCTCCGGCAACTTCACTACTCGCCGGTCGATACCTTGACATGGATTTGACTGCATAAAGTCTACATATGCACTCAAATCATATCCGGTTGATGTAGACACCGTCTTTTGTCTACAAACCCTAGTTTTCATCTCCGACAAAATATCAGAAAGTAAAGTCGATATGCCCTCCATAGGCGCCTTCATAGGTCCTGCGCCAATCATCAAGATGGATGGGACGAACTATGAGCTCTGTGCGATGTAGTTCATGAGTCTCATGAAGTCAAACGGTAAGAAGCATATACTTACCGAGGATGAGCTGGAAGACAAGATTGGGATCTATGCCTCGTGGGAGGCCGATGACTCTTATGCCAAAGTTTGGCTATCAGGCACACTGTCGATGGAGATTGCCAATGATGTCCTCCATCAGCCCATTGCCAAGGCAATGTGGGATATTCTGGCCGCTACATATTTCCAAGTACGGAACGAGACCAAGATGTTACAGCTCCAGCATGATATATTCACGATGAAGCAGAATGGACGGCCACTTCACTCGTTGTACACGTCCCTGAGAGGGATGTTCGAGAAACTATATAGCACCATACCACTCACGGTGACTCCAGAGCAACAGAAGACCTTTCAGAATGCTACCATGGTGGGTGTACTACTTGCAGCGCTCGATCCTGAGTATGAGGTAGCCTGCTCTCAGATACTGGTCGATGCTGTTATTCCTCCTATGGAAGACATTTACCGGAGGCTCAGTCGCATATCAGTTTCTTCCAGCACATCTTCTCCACCTCCATCAGCGATGGCGGTATCGCGTGGAAGAGGTGGTCAGTCTTCTGGTCGTGGACGTGGACCTCGTGGACGAGGAGGTCGCTTTCGCCAGCCGTGTTCATTCTGTCATCGCACAAGCCACTCGGAGGATAGAGGGAGCGAGGGAGAAGGAGGGAGATAGGGGGAGATAAATCTCAATTTTTCATTAATACTTGACTGACTAGAACAATGGACCCTCATCCCTTTATATAGGAGGGATGAGTTTACAAAAATAGTAAACTAATTTAATTGGACAACTAATTATCCTAACTAATTAACCGACCAAATTTAAAAATTAAATCTATAACTAATATGTTGGAGATCACATGCGATCTCATTTATTTAGCTAAAGATTCGTCGACGTAAATAAACGTAATTAAAATTGACCGCTAAACTTAGATAAATATTTGACCCTATAATTTGACTCTGCGCTGCATCAATATATGAGAAAAGCTCCAAGGGAAAATTACATAAAATAGACTGAAGAAATATAACTATATAAATAACGACACAAAAATATAAGTATCTCAACAGAACCAAATCATAAGCTTTCTATAAATTAATATAAATCATATGGAGATTTTTTTAGCTCTATAAATATCCATTGTTCTCCTCAACATATGGATAACTTGCATAGTCATGAATCCGAATTAATTATGAGTTATTTTAGAAACTTGTACCTACTTAAATGATTTGGTAGTAATGCAGTGTGCCTACCACCCAAAAGACCAAGGTTCAAATCCCCCCCTTGTGGGGGTTCCGTTAGATAGTCGACAACCAACGCAAAAAATCGTCAAAATTTTCAACATGGATTTGAACAAGAATTCATATAGCAGATCCTACTTATAGTGGGAGAAGTCTTCGCCATTTACTTTGGAGACTTGCCTCATCCTTCATTCGATTACATGTTCTCAAATTTTCATATTATGATTTATCAGTTTTATACCTCTATAATTTGATCAAATTTGAGTGTTTCCTTTGTTCTTGTAAAAAGACACCACGATGCTTTTCATCTATTTTTCGGACATTTTCTTGCTTTGCCAAATAACATTGAATAAATTTGTAAGCCAAGTCAAGACATGTTTACTTAAAAATCTCCATTAGGATGACAGCGGGATGGGTTCTGATCGGGTATCAACATTCCCAAACCTTTATTCATGTCCAAAACTACTACCCAAACACACCCATTTATTAAATGGGTAGTTATTACTTATTAGCAGGTACCCTTATACTATTGGGTACCTGCATGCTCAACGGGTATTCATATATCCACCATATAACTAATCCTCAATTAACAAAGTGTACTTATTACATTCGCAATATAGCAGTTGAATCAAGTCATGTAGGATAATCAACTATATATAACCTCAAATGTAGTAAAAATCATATGTAGATTTTTCATGTGTATATGAAATTAGCATAAGATATCTTCATGCTTATTATAGTACTCTATTTGAATGCTATCAATAGATTATAGAATTCTGTTTAAAATTCGAGGATACAAATTCAAAATAAAAAATAAAACATATGAAAATTTGCACCATCACATATTCACCTTAACCGTCCAAGATTCTATACTTGGTCAAAAAATAATCAAGTATTTTATATCAATGTTTACTGATAATACCTTTACAAAATCTTTAAATGTTTTCTCCCCCATTCTTAAGAACTCCAAATGCATGGCACAACCTATGCTGAGTTTGGGTGTGTATTATGTCGGAGATAGCGGGAACGCCTTACAAAAGCAGCTTGCAACTGCAATCCAATTGATCTTTTTGTTGTAATACCGGATCTAAAATTCCAAATGCTTGCTTGGTAATTTTGGAATGCAAAGAAGTTGAGATCTGCTCTCTTAAAAAAATGTCAAAATATAAAGATGAGATACCATGATTGAATTATCCTTAAATGCATGTGTGGATTGGATTTGGCATGAGTCTTGTTTGCCTGTCGCATGAAATTTATGTACTTACGTGATTAATGATGCAATCTTATTGGGTACAAAAGCTAACAGAAAGGAATGTTTCATGTGTGAATAACTGAATTTGTGATGATTAACTTGCGGAGTGTCATTAGGAAAGACGCATCAAAATTCGAAAATCAAGGATGGTCTAAGTAACTAATAACGGTTGAAACTGAAGGGCATTTTACCGATTTGAAATTGGTTTTATCTTTTCTTTTGCCAAGACAAAGAAATACATATACACATATAATCATTTATTTGTATATTTTTTATCGGGGTCGGGTTAAAATACCCACCGAGAAATCCCAAAGCTTCGTCTTGCCTAACTGCACATATTCGTTTATAGCTTGCACTATTTAGGTAACTTTCACTACTAGCTAGATCTTCCAAAGTGATCTTTTTATTCCCTTGCCTAATAAAAAGCTTGTAGAAGTACTGCTTCCATCTAGTCTCTATATCCTCAAAATAACAATCTCATGTCCTTCATCATCCTTAATGCATCTCACTTGAGTAAGATCTATGTTCTTTCTTTCTCTTGCATTAGGCCTTTTGCCAATCTAATTATCTTTCAGCCCTCCTCATAGTCATGTTTTTTGTGCGAATTTTCATAGGCCTTTTGTCTTAGCTTTACTTACCGTCTTTTTTGCTTCCCCCTTCGCTATTTTGTAGTTTGTGATCCTTTTGTCTTTTTTACTTCTCTCTTCACTATTTTGTAGTTTGTGACCCTTTTGTCTTTTCTATCATTATACATAGCTTTAAAGCAAGCTCTTTTAATTGTAAGATTCCCTTTCACCCCTTCATTTCACCATCAAATCTCCTTTTGGCCCAGAAATCCTTTAGACTCGTCTAGCATCCTTTTGGCTACCATTCAGATACAAGATGCTACCGCCTGTTACATTCCCAAGATAACTCATTGAAAACCTTCTACTTCTAGCATGCTTGCTTCAATTGAAGATTCCACCACCTAGTTCTACTGGTCTTGGGGACCTTCCTTTTCTTTTTTGTCCCTTTTAGTTGCACATCCATGACTAGCCAATGACATCGAGATGCCAAGTTCTCTTCTGAGTTTACTTTGCAGTCTTTGCAGCATAATCATTCTCTTCTCATCGCAGAGTAATATATATCTCCATTTTAGCTGGGTATAAAAGATTAAATGCTCCTCCTTATTTCTGAAGAGAGTGTTTCTAATGAAAAGATCATAAGCCATTCTAAAATCTAGAATGGGTTTTCCTTCCTCAATTCTAACCCCAAAGCCATGCCCCCCATGAACACTAGCATACGCTTCAACTATCAGCCCACGTTCATTCATGAGGGTTGAAGCATGCTTTCACATGTGTCCATTGATTGAAGTCTTCACCTATGCAAATCATCTCTCTTTGTGGGATTGTGCCCTGATAATCCTTTCCTCTAAACCAATTGGTAGTGCATAAACTTAAATGCTATGCGTTAAAAATAATCTGATCCCTATATTTTTGCTCCTCGACTACACTGTCCTTCACATCTTTATGAACAAATCCAACACCATTTCTACTCTTCTCTTTACACCATAATTTAAAACTTGTATTCTTGATCTCTCTTGTTTTCTCTCCAACCCATTTTGTCTCCTGGAGACACAATATAAATCTTCTTTCTTTCCATCGTTACCATTTACATTGAATTGCCGGTCAAAGTGCCAATATTTCAACTACATATGCGCATCTTCTTTGCGACCTATGTTAGACTAACTTCTTAACTTGCATATGTCCATCATGCGAGAACCTTTGCAAATTCTGGACTGTATCCTAGCGGTGATGTAACGGAACTAGCTTATTTATTCTCTTGCATTCGTCATGTGAGAAACCTTGCAAATTTTGCACTACATCTGGACAACGATGTAACGGCGTCAACTTCTCATCGCATTTGTACGGTGCAACTCATCACTAGTAAAGAATGCCCCAAATCCAAACGGAATAAACTAACATATAATAACCAAGTGAAAAAAATAAAATAAATCCTAGGTCCTTGCTTTATCACGTAGGTAGTTTTGTGTGCCATTTGGAGTGCACCAGTTTTCAGATGCAAGAGGTACATTGTGGCCCCGTATGACAATATGAATGCGTTCACATCGTTGATGTCACTGCAATTGCGATGGAGATGTAACTAGAAATTTAGCTATGTATTTCTGTTTTATTTTATGGTTTTATATTATATGGTTGGCATCCCATGGTGCACGATCATCCTTTGGCCTTTAATAAAAGCATACATGTAGGAATGCAATTGTGGCTGAAATGATGGATGATTGTGGTGGTTGCAGTAATAGGAGAGGTCACTGAAATGTCCTGGTAAGACGAGGCTGAATGTTTGCATTTGTTAAATGCATGCTATATTTTTCAGAATTTCTCCTTGTTTGTCACCTATGAATGGTGCCAGCTGTTTCTGCCCTTTGCAACAAGGGATGTCGTGACTTTAGACAAGCTGTAGTGTCGGTGAGTTCATTCATTTCCTAGATCTTACCATGGCCTGTTACATGTGCGAAGAAGATCCCCATGTGCTTGATGTGCGAGGAAAATCCCCTTATACTTGGCTACCCGAACGAAGTTGCTGACTTGCAGGTGATTTGCTGATGGATGATAACAGTTCTTTTTGGGAGAAGGATATGAGTGAACTTGTAGAAGGTTGTGCCTGGTAGAGATCATTCATGGCATCAAGTTGATTGGTGTTTTTTCTCAAAAAATAGTTGATTGGTGGTACGCAAGGGGCAATAGGAATGTGACATAGGGCTGTATAGCTCGGTAAGGTAACCGCAACTACACAAACCAAGCACAATGAAGACATGTGAAGGAACTGGACGCCCTAACCACATCCCAGAACCTCTAAATTACAGTAGAGTATCCAAGACCCACAACACAAGTTGGTCTTTAGCCCTTGGTAGAACCAACTTTCTCCATTGGATAAAAAAGACTGCTTATCGTAGCAGAATGTCAACATTTGAGGTTAAGCGGAATAAATCAGCTCGGTACTCTATCCAGCCCCACATGTCACGTACTACCCCGCTTGAAGTGGGCTTGCAGACTTTAAATCCACACCCGCATGTTGAGGATGCTATCTCTTTGTCTAATTTTTGCATGGCATGGGGCACAATTCGGAGTATTAGATGCATTGAGATCAATCCTTATTATTGGCTTCGCTATCATCGGCATTTTTTGATGGCTAGTAATCTTAAGTGACCATTCTTTAGCCTTAATTATATTAAATTTCTCATAACATAGGGCTAGTGGGATTGATTTTTCGGTACATCATTAGAGGGTTTGATATCTTGCGTTGTTTTTTTCCAAAAAATCTTTGGAACACTTCTTGCTTTTTGCATATAAATAAAGTATGCCTTTGCCTTGTTCAATTAATGACTTCAAGTTCTCAAACCCTGAGTCCACAGAGTTCAAGATGAGGAATTGTCATATGGTTCATCTAATTTATGGAAACTCTCCGATGACTATTTAGAAATCAAGTGCAAGAAAGTAAATGGTTATTTCTACATATCAATTAATAGGCATGAAATGAGGGGATTCTATTCTCCATATTAACTTCAACTCCTATTCCATTCTTTAACAAAAAGCATCTGTACTAGGGATGAAAACAGACATATGCATATTCCCTTCATCTATGGTTATGGATAGGAATCATATATGACTTTATAAATCCATATCCTTATTTATTCGGATATGAATACAGATTGGATATTGTCCGAATACAAATCTGGATTTGAATAAAGAGGCGATATGAATATGGATCTAATTAAGATCGGACATGAGTAATCAAGTAAAGGTAAAATATGAATTTGCATTTAATTATTATCAAGTAAGAAGTATTTTTAAAAAGATCACATTAATATATATATATATATATATATATCATGATAAAAATGTTTAGTCAATCAAAATTTATAACCACACAGGAGCAGTTGTAGATTAGTTGTCAGGGGGTTGTGGCTTACATCACACATGTTATATTATGATACCTATGCAGTTGTCAAGAAAAAGATAAGTGTAGTGATCATCGGAGGTTGAAGGGATGCGTGGATTTGTTAAGGGGAGAAATAAGGTTGTTGTTTACTAAATATATGAATATGAATGATTTATAAATATATATTGATAAATTATAATAATATCTTGTCTTTGGTTATTTGTTCAAATTGTTCAAATTATAGAGGTATCAAGCTGATGAGTCACACTATGAAAATTTGGGAACGTGTGATCGAGAGAAGGTTAAGGCAAGTTTCCAATGTTAAAGAAAATCAATTCGGATTCATGCTAGGTCGCTCAACTATTGAAGCCATCCATTTGCTGAGGAGAACAATGGAGATTTATAGAGCTAAAAGGAAGAACCTCCATATGATCTTTATTGATTTGGAGAAGGCTTATGAGTATGTCCCACGAGAGATATTGTGGAGAGTTTTGGAGAAGAGACAAGTGCATGTCCTATACATTAACCTCATAAAGGACATGTATGATAGGGTTTTATCTTGTGTAAGGACACCGTCTGGGAAGACTGGCTATTTTGACATCAACATTGGTTTACATCAAGGTTCAGCTTTGAGTCCATTTCTTTTTACTTTGATTATGGACGAGTTGACAAGTCACATTCAGGATGAGTTACCTTGGTGTATGTTATCTGCTGATGATATTGTGTTGATTGACGAGACTAGAGATGGAGTAAATGAGAAGCTCGAGGTCTGGAGACATGAGTTGGAGAGTAAAGGATTTCGTATAAGTAGGGCCAAGACAGAATATATGGAGTGCACCTTTGATGGAAGCAATGGTGAAGGAATTGAGGTGAAGATTGGTGATGATAATATTCAGAAGAGAGATTCTTTTAGATATCTGGGATCTATTTTGCAACACGATGGGGAAATTGATGGAGATGTTACTAATAGAATAAATGCAGGTTGGCTGAAGTGGAGAGGAGCCTCTGTTGTTCTCTGTGATAAGAAAATTCCTTTAAAAATTAAAGGAAAGTTTTACAAAGCAGCTGTGAGACCTGCTATGCTCTATGGATCTGAATGTTGGCCTGTGAACCATAGACGTGCAGAGAATGGCTGTAGCAGAAATGAAAATGCTAAGGTGGATGTGTGGACACACATGTAAAGATCGGATTCGGAATGATGCAATCAGAAAGAAAGTTGGTGTTGCTCCGATCGAGGATAAGATGCGAGAAAACCGCTTAAGATGGTTTGGTCATTTGCAAAGAAGATCAGCTGATGCACCGGTTAGGAGATGCGAGTGTTGGGATGTTGAGCCGGCTAAGAGAGGGCGGGGACGGCCCAAAAAGTGTTGGAAAGAGACCATACGAAGGGATCTTTGTTTTGTGGATATAAGCCCGGGATTGACCCAAGATAGATCTGAATGGAGGGGAAGAATCCATGTAGCCGACCCTACTTAATTGTGGGAAAAGGCTTTGTTGTTGTTGTTTGTCTTTGGTTATCTGAATCTGAATGCGGATATTTTTGCTGTTACAGTATCCCTACCCACATGCAGAATTTTTTTTAATCGATATCCATAATCGATTCATATTTGATTAACATCTGAATATGGATATCCATATCTGGAAAATTTTTGAATGTAGTAAATGGATATTTGGATATATCCGTATCCGTTTTCATTCCTAATCCTGGTACATTTTAGTTGAGTTCATCTGCGTCTATCCAATGCTAGGCAACCAAGTGGAAATTGTTTTTTTTTCTTTTTTTAATTTGGCAGGAATTTGTGGTAAATAATTGATTCCTCCTGCTCCTTGCAATTCATCTGTATTTCCTGTCAGTGAGGTTTGCATTTCAGGAAATAATTCCATCCTGTGTTTCTGAAGTTCAAAGCACATTTTTTGTTCTGTTTTCTTTATGCTTTCACTGAATGCTGCTGATTTTAGCAAAGCTTTCTACTTATTACTAAGCCATCTGTATTATGTTACCATCCAGTTTTGCATTTCAATTTATTTACTTGTTACTTTATTTCAAACAAGTTGATTGCTCAGTTTAGTTTTTTTTTCGCTTTCTAAACTGGCATGGCTTCTTTAGGCTAAGAAGTCTGGGTCCCATATCCCTCCAGTTCTGTCTAAAGACACTTTTGTTAAAAGTGAGGTTGACAGCATTCTGGAAACTGGAGGTGATGTACCTTCAACATCACATACTGCTGACAGTACCACCATAATCTTGTCAAATGCAATGGAAAAGTCTTCACCAGTTTCAAGAAATTCGGATACTCCATCCTACCAAGCTTTTGGCCCCGCGCAGGCTAGAGAAGGTTGGATGGATACTCCTGTACATAGCGATTTCAGTAACAGCCAAGATACGAGGACTGTGGTTAACGTGCCATCTAGTAGTCAGGACCATTCAAAATCACTTCTAGATGAGCTGTTCAAAAATGTTGACAAACAAAATGATGGAGACTTGTCCAATTTTGTTGAGGTATATATATGCCATGCATTTACTTCTATGATTCCTTAACAATGCTGTTCTGTTTTTTTTTGTAATTTGGGGAGATATTTTGTACGTGCTTTTGCTATTGTTCTTTCTGGTATTTTTTGTGTTTTTTTTTCTACAACAAGAAGAAAGCCTTCTCCCACATTAAGTAGGGTCAGTTACATGGATACTTTACCTTTATTCAGATCTATTTTGGGTCATTCTAGGACTTAGATCCAAATAACTAAGATTTCTTTGGGTAGTTTTATTGTGTTGTTTTCTAAATCAATTAAAAATTACATGTATATTATCCATACATATGATACGAGGCTCTGACCTAATTCTATACATGTTATGAAATGGCGATGCTAGGTTTTTGCATGGCATCACATTTCGGCGAATTTCGATTGAATTTTGGTTTCGATAGGTGATCGAAATTCGACTGAAATGGCCGATAATGCCTTGAGGGGGGTTGATAGAGCAAAATGTGACCGAAATGGCTCGAAATATCGTTTCGGTCGGTCACTGATAACCCACCTTGTCTTTTCTCTCTCCTTTTCCATCTTTCTTCTCCTACCTCAAATCAAAACGTGTGTATTTCAAGGTCTCATGTAGTCCTGCTGAGGTACATGAATCTTAGCTCTGGGCCATTGTGTAACCCCAAGCACAAGTGCTATAAGTGCCTAATGCAGTGTTGCCCACCTGGTACTATAATGATCTTGTAATAGGTGCTATACTAGGTTCCATACTGACACAAAAGTGTGGAATCTGAAATTGTACATGCTGAAGTTTGAGTCTCAGCTCCTTTGAATTTCTTTATGCAGCAAGTTTGCAGTGCATTGGTGGGGCTTCTGTGGTATAAGTCATTAATCCATTAACACAATGTTTGTAGTTGGTGTTTCCACAGGTCTATTTTTCTCCAGTTTGGGTAATATGCATTCATGACAGTATATCACAGTGATGATGTGGTTGCCATCTTATTTATTCATTTGAGTTCTAGTATTTTGCTTGGCTATACTATTACAGTTTCCGATGACATATTTTGGGTTGCCAGAATACGAGATCACATCTTTTAGGGGGGTCAGGTTACTCTTAGAGTATTTGGTCCCCCATATCTGGTCGGCTCTGTGTTTGATTAGTCTAACTATGTGCAACAGTCATGTGCATTCAAGATAGTATTGGTTTAGTATAAAGAAGGCATTGGTTGAAGCAAATTTATAGAAAAAGAATATTGATTTATCCCATGAATTTCTTGAGATGATTTGTTTTGCAATGCCCGGGCGTTACAACTTATCTCAAGTTGTTATAATCTGTTGTAGATTGCTTGTTTTGGGCGAGAGAACTAGATGCACACCCCATTCATCGGTTTATGAAGTGGTATAATGACGATTTTGCTTAGAAAGCTCCCCACATTAATGTAGAAGGTTGGGAAACATCAGTGACTTCTGCATTTGGTTTGATGATTGGTCCAGAAAATGTGTGCTTGGGGTAAAAATCCCAAGGTTATTGGCTTTCACTTCAGAGATGGGGCTGCAGTTGTTGGTTGTTGGGATGATTTGGCTTCAGGGGGGTAGTGGGGGCTGGATCTTCCTTTTTTTTGCACTTATTGCACCAACTTTTTAAGAGTTGCTAGAACTTCTAACGTTAGTTGAAGGTTGTAGACTAATCCGGAGGACAGTGATTTTTGGGCGTAGGCCAATGAGGTATTTTCAGCTGCCCGCGCTTATGCTGTGTTGTGGAGTGCCTTCTTAGCACGGGACCCCATCCTGGCGTGAGATTTCTGGAAGATTTGGAAGGTACAGACTCTTCTGAAGATGGGTGTCTTGATGTGGGGCTTTTCAGACATAGATGCTGGTGATCGAAGTTTACAAAAGTAGGTGGGCCCGGTAGCCGAACATGAGCTGTCCTATGAGTGGGATGGAGCAGGAGGTCATCAACTAATTGTTCTTCAGGTGCTCTGTGGTTGTTCAGGTGTGGAATGAGGCGTGACTGTCTCTGATTGACCATTCTTCATATACAGCTTTCTGAAGTTCATTCTGCGGGGTGGGGGGTGATTAGTTTTTCTTTTTACGTTTGTCCGGGTGTACTACTTGGTACTTTGTGCTGGTGGTCACTACTTTTTAGAAGTTAATCAATGAAATGGATGGATCGTACTGTCTAGTAACCATAATTTGGCTTAAAAGTTGTCGACAGTTTTACTCTGCAGGGATGGGCACAGTTTCGTATGACCTGGCCCAATCAAAGACATGCCACATGGTAAGGTCCAAACCCAAGGCCCACGATTACAATTGGCCAGGCTTGGGCTGAGATTTAAGCCCATCTAAAATTTGACCTGTACCCAGTTCAAGGTTTGCTCGAGTCCAAGAGATTATGATTGAGACCTGCATGCAATTTGGGTGCATAGTCCAAAGTTGGGCCATATATTGTGGCTGTGAAACATGTGTGAATGAATATATGTATCGCTTATAATATGAATCCTTAGTAATATTCTCTGGTGATCACAGAAAACTTGTAGAATTTGGGATATTCTGAGATCTTTTATTATTCTCTTTTGATTTCATTCCATGTTTATGTATTTTTATTTGTATTCTGAGATCTTTTATTATTCTCTTTTGATTTCATTCCATGTTTATGTATTTTTATTTGTATACCTGTAAGTAGAGAGGTAGATGATCAATACGAAATTTAATTCATTTTCCTCCTTTCACATTGTTTCAAGAAAAGGCCTTAGATCGGTATCCCCTACCTCTTCAACCTAACCCAAACTGCCACCACCGAGCTTCTTTGTTGCCACCACCATTTAGTCTTCTACAATGCTGCTTTGAAGGTGGGCTATTAGCCAACATCCTACCACCCACAGGTGGTCTCGTCACTTGCCCACAGCACCTCCTACCTCTTGCAAGCTCTTTGCAAGCTACCTATAGCCCCTGCTAACATTGCAGGCCTGCCACTGCCAGCCATTGCGGGGGCAGCATTAGGCTTGATCGTCCCCCGTCAGAGGCCATTTGATCTTGATGCTCTGATTCCAGATAGTTGGTTATCCCTCCTTATACCGTCTTCTAAGTTTTGCTTGGACTTCTACTATGTGGCAATTTTTTCTGCGTGCTATTTATACCTCTGCATAAAAACTATGAGATCTTCAACTCTTAAGAGGAAAAATCTATTGCATCGAATATATCACTTTGCCTTCTAACACCCTTATCTTTTAAGGATCAACAGTCTTCTTATGCAACTTCTCGGAGATGATAATATGGCTTAGACTCGACACACTATTTATACATCTACTATGGCTAGTTATATATTTGTTGGACTTGCTAAAACTCTATTGTATTGTGCTCTAAATTTTCCTATAAGTTTGTTTTATGTTCATAAATTATGTTTGAAGTTGAAGTGCAGAGTTATTTTTGGTTTTAGCGGTGGTAATGGGAAGGATGGATTTCATTATATGGATATCCTCAGTAACCCCGTGTTTGCTAATGTGGTGTCTATTTCTATTGATCCTTATCTTTAGCTATGCCTTGGACATTCTTCTAGTACTCTCTTTCGGATGTTCCCTGAATTTAGCTATTTGAAGCCATTTGAGTGTAAGGCTTGCCAATTTGGGAAACCACACACGGCATCCTTTCCTCGAAGAATTGAGCCACGAATGCCATACATCAATTGATCTTGTTCATTATAATGTTTGGGGTCCTTTCCTTGTGCGCATTGCTACAAAGCATATATACTTTGTTGTTTTTGTTGACAACTTTAGTCGGTATCGAGGAATGCTCAAAGATCAACCGCAAGGTTCAGAAAAGCAGTATGCATATGCGTTCGGATAGGTCACTGAATAGCGATTAAACGGTATGCGGGAGCATATGCGGGGTATATGCGGTTCTATGCGGTTTTCTATTTTTTATTTATAAATAAATAAATATATACAAAAGTGACTACAATTAAACTTAATTTATGAATAAATGTGGTCCAATAGAAGATCTAAGAAAAATGGTTTTCATATAGAGCTCAAAATAGTACAACTAAATATCAAAATCATCAAAGATAGAATTACATAATCTGATTTAATATATAGAATCAAAATAATACAAGATTTGGATCTTAAGATCCGGATTCGATTACCCAACTGGACCTTAGCGGGCGCACGGAGCGCATATAAGCCCACACAGCCTGCATATGCGGGTCATATATGCGCAAATGGCGCATAAAGTGGGGCTTCATGTAATTGGTGCGTTGAGGAGGCCACTTAGGCATATGCGGCCGCATATGCAGCCTCACGGACCGCTTTCATGAACATAGATCAACCGTGTTGTCAATACCTTTGCAGTGATCTTGACTTCTTTTCTTCATGCATTAAAAGTTTTAAATCTTTTTGGGGTTTATCATTTTTTGAATCCAATAAAGGAGAAACACACTAAGGTGCTCCCAAAAATATATTATGTAAATAGTCATATTACTATTACGCGAGCTAGAGTTGAGAAGAATCTTAACAACATGAGGCATTGCTCTCGAGTTTATGTAGAAAATTTTGGTCAATTTCTTCTCTTTCCAAGGACCTATACATTAAACATCATGTTCGTGCTCCTCACAACATAATGGTGCTATAGAAAGGAAACTATACCATCTTCTTTAGATGGCTCATACTCTCCTTACTCAGACGAAGGTCCTCAAAACTCTCAATGATGATGTTCTTGCTTTAGCTTATATGGTTAACCATGTTCACTCTCATATATTGGGAGGTGCTACTCTATTCTCAGTACTTTATTATAGAGATATTTCTATGTTTTTAGTATGGTTTATTTATTCTCTATTTATGCTGTCCACGGTATGTAATTTACCCTTTAGTTCTCTCCCCTATATAAGAGAGTCTTAGGGTCTCATGAATAAAATAGATTATTTTTTCACCAATATGGTATCGGAGCGATGGTCCTAGACCGGAGTTCTCATACCCATAACCCTAACCCTACCCACAACCCACGTCGTCGCTTGAAGCCACCGCTCGTGGCCCGCGCTGCTGCCTACGACCCATGCTCGAGTTGTCTCCACACGCCTCCCTCTCCCTCCTCGTTGGCCCTTATCTTGCATGGTGATGTACCTATCTCGGTTTGGGTTGCACCGTTGCATCATTGATTGTCTTAGGGCATCATATCGGTGATCGAGTGATCACGTACGGTCTGATTTTGAGGTTTCAGGATGATTTCAGTTTGATAAGACACACCTCATATTGATGAGAATGGTTACAGTTTGAGTCTACACCTGCAATCAACTCCCCCCATGTCCATGTAGACAAGTTTTTCCTTGATTTACAAGTCCTAGTCTTTGGATTCAGCATCATGTCAGAAAGCAAGGTTGATACTTCCTCCACAGGCGGCTTTCGAGGTTCGACGTCAATCATCAAGATGGGTGGAACGAACAACGGATTATGGGCCATGCAGTTCGTGAGCTTGATGCAATCTACTGGTAAGAAGCGTATTCTTATTGACCAGGAGCTGACTGGCAAGACTTGGGTAAATGCCTCATGGGAGGTCGATAATGCGTATGCACGCATCTGGTTGACTGATACATTAACGATAGAGATCGCCGATGATGTTCTACATCAACCCACTGCTAAGGCAATATGGGATATTCTTGCTGCTACCTATTCACAAGCAAGAAACGAAACGAAGATCTTGCAGTTACAACATGACATATTCACTGTCAAACAGAATGGACGACCCATGCATTCTTTATATACATCTCTCCGAGGCATGTTCGAGAAGCTTCACAGCTTCATGCCTCTTGCAGCTATGCCTGAGCAACAAAATGAGTACATGAATGCCCGATGGTTGGTGTCTTCTTAGCGGTTCTTGATCTAGAATACGAAGACGCTCGATCATAGATTCTTACAGATGTTACTAATTCTCCTATGGAAGAGGCCTATCGTCAACTTAGCAGGATTATCGTTTTAATGTCCATTTCAAAACAGACCTCCCCTGCGATGGCTGCATCCCACGGTAGAGGAGGTACTTTACAGTACATAGGTCGAGGGCCCTGTGGTCGAGGAGGTGGTTGTAGTCCTCGTTAGCCATGCACCTACTGTCACTGTTCTGGCCACTTTGAGGATACATGCTATTCCAAGCATGGTTTTCTAACCTCTGCTCGTGCTGCTAAGCAGAGTGAGACTCATGCTTTGTCTACTTCCAATTAGGGATTTGATGACCTAGTCTCTCGCCTGAGAGAAATCATGCCTCCTTTTGCTTCTTTCTGGTCCTCGAGCACTTCAGATGTGGCTGCTTCTGCTTTGACTAGTACCTCAGGCAGTACACCTACTGTCACCGTTCTGGCCACTTTGAGGATACATGCTATTCCAAGCATGGGTTTCCAACCTCTGCTCGTGCTGCTAAGCAGAGTGAGACTCATTCCAATTAGGGATTTGATGACCTAGTCTCTTGCCTGAGAGAAATCATGCCTCCTTTTGCTTCTTTCGGGTCCTCGAGCACTTCAGATGTGGTTGCTTCTGCCTCTACTAGTACCTCAGGCAGTGCTTATGTTACCAGTTCTAGGTTGGCTAACATTACATAATCGATTATGGATTCTGATGCCTCTCATCGTCTGTGTGAAGATAGAGACAAATTTGCATCATATAGACATATAGCTCTTGGCAGATTAGTGATCATAGTGGGTTGGACTCCTCCCATCACCAGACATGGGGAGATCAGTTTGACGCCACCCATGCATTTCAAAATTTGCTTCATGCACCTGATTTTAATTTAACATGAATTTGTTGTCGATTAGTCAGATTACTAAAAATTTACATTGTCATGCTATTTTTGACTAATCTTCCCTTGTGTTTTAGGACATACGGACATGGTGATTCGTTATGGCTGTGAGCAGGGTGGCGTATATCGACTGATTCATACTCAAGCTAGTGCTTCATCTAGTTCTGCTGGATCAATCTTTCCTTTTATGTGGCATCTCTATTTTAGTTATCTACCCTTTCAAAAGATGTGTCATGAGCTTCCTTAAATTTCTACTCGTCCTACTTTCCAGTGCAAAGCGTGTCAGCTAGAAAAGCACTACCGGTCTTCATTCTCCAGTCGTTAGGATCATAATAGTAGTTCTGTTTTTGAGTTCATTCATCTGGATATTTGGGGTCTGAGTCATGTTCCCGACCATCAGGGATACATATTCTATCTTGTTACTATAGATGATTTTTTTATATTTTCATGGGTTTTTCTGTTAAAGAATAAGTCTGAAGCTGATGTTATTCAATCATTTATCAACGAAATAAAGAATATCTTTTCTTCTATGGTCAAATTTGTTCGTACTGACAATGCGTTAGAGTTGTTCTGTACCTTAAAGCTTTCACATTTCCTTCGATCGCTTGGTATTTTACATCAGACATCATGTGCCTACACGTCCCAGCAAAACTGTGTTGTTGAATGTAGACACCATCATCTGCTTGATGTCACACATACTCCTCTGATTCAGAGACGTGCTTCTCATTTCTCGAGAAGGTTATGTTCTCCCTCACCCCTCATGTGTTTGGCTTTGTGGCATTTGTGCATCAGTTGTTACATGGCCTTGACAAGCTTCCCCCAAAGCCATCAAGTGTGTTTTGTAGGGTATTCCAAGACACGGAAGGGTAACCAATGTTATGATCCTGTTCATCGAAAGTATTATGCCAGTGCTGATGAGTGATGCCACCTTTTTTGAGTCTGTAGTTTACTTTTTCCCTGCAGGTGACAAGTTCATTCCATCGGATTCTTGAGAGGAGGTTTACATGTCTCCACCTCCTTCATCACTACCATTGCCTATCCTAATACCACTTATGGTTCCTCCACCACAACCACCTCCTCCTGGTCCCATAGGCTAGTTCTCACCACATTTCTACGCCCACATGCCATCTACTGCTCATGAGCCTCCCCAATCTTCTAGCACGCCTCATGTATGTTCTGGTCACAATGTTTCTACTGATGGCAATGGTGAGTTGTCTCTACAATAGGTTACTGTACACGATAAGCATGCTCCTTCACAGGAAGCTAGTGGGCATGTAGAGGAGGTTGCTGATGATCTTGAGGTGCCTATTATGCCTAGGAAGTAGAGGCATACATGTGCCTTGTATCCTCTTGCTTCCATTGTTTCTTTGGCACACCTGTCAGCTAATTTCAAGAGTTTTGTTCTCGGTTTATCTGTCGTGGCGATTCCACAGACTTACCAGGAGGCTATGCAAGACACTCAGTGGCGTCTTGCAATGGAGGAGGAAATAGTTGTGTTAGTCATGTGGCATGTGGAGCTTTGTCCCAGTTCCCCCCGGAGCATCTGTTGTCAGTTTCAAGTGGTTGTTCATCGTGAAATATTGAACAGATGGTACACTAGACCGTTATAAAGCGAGGCTTGTTATGCGAGGGTTCACCCATGCATATGGGGTGGACTATCAGGATACCTTCTCATCAGTGGCCCTCCATTCTACACTTCCGGTTCTTCTTACGGTTGTTGTGGTGCGAGATTGACCATTGTTTCAGCTTGATGTCAAGAACACATTTCTCCATGGTGATCTTCAAGAGGGAGTTTACATGTAGCAACCACCAGGGTTTGTTACTGAGGGGAAGTGTCAGCAAGTTTGTAGACATCATAAGGTTATTTATGGCCTTAAACAAAGTCCAAGAGTATGGTTCCAGAAGCTCTCGGACTTGATTGAGCAGAAGGAGTTCACAAGGTCGAATGTAGATTACTCATTGTTTGTTCACAGGACCCGGAGAGGTACAATTGCTATTATGATTTATGTTGATGATATCATCGTTACATGAGATGATGTGCAGGGGATTAACAAGGCTAATGAGTTCCTTGGGTAACAATTTGTTACCACGGATCTTGGTCATTTACGATACTTCCTAGGACCAGAGTTCGCCAGGAACCAGTAGGGTCTTGTGATGACCCAAAGAAAGTACATTACGAACCTTTTAGCAGAAACATGCATGAGCAGATGCAAACCTGCAACTACTTCTATGGACCCCGACATGAGACTATACGGCGATGATAAAAAGGAAGTGGACAATAGGAGATACATAGAGTTGGTTGGGAAGTTACTTTATGTTACAATCACCAGGCCAGACATCTCATTTGCAGTTAGTCGGGCTAGTCAGTTCGTGGAACAACCCAAACATGTACAGACGGATGTTGTTCACATGATTCTGAGATACTTGAAGTCATCTCTAGGTGCATGACTATTTTTCAAGAAAGGGACATCTCTCAATGTCTCAGCTTGTGCAGATGTAGACTATGCATGATGCCCTAAGGACAGGAGTTCTACCTCATGGTTTACCAATATTTATCGGTAGCTCTGTGGTATCCTCGAAGAGCAATAAACAGACAGTGGTGGCTAGATACATCGTCGAATCAGAGTACAAAGCTATGGCATAGGGGACCATTGAGATGATGTAGGTTAGTTCAGTCTTGATCGACCTTGTCATTGATGTATTACTTCACATGCACTTACAACGTGACAACCATGCTGCACTATTTATTGCCAATAATCACGCTTTTCATGAAAGACCAAAGCATATTGAGGTGCATTGCCATTATACACGTGACATGATTCAGAAAGGCTTCATGTCCACCTCCCATGTCAGTTCAGAAGAGCATGCTCCAGATATCTTCATCAAGACGTTGACTAGAGGCCCATTTCAAAAGTGTGGATCCAAGCTTAGAATGATCGACATCTGTGCTCCATCTTGAGGGAGAGTGTAGAGATATTTCTACGTTTTTAGTATGATTTATTTTATCCTCTATTTATGCTATCCACAATATGTAATTTATCCATCGGGATTGTCCCCTCCATTGCAGGTTTTTATAGGAGGCTCAAATAAATGATTGAAATGGTCTGTTTAATGTTGATGATGAGGAAACAAATAACCCCTCACTTGTCCTAAATGGACATCTAATCTCTCTGCTATACCTGAAGAGCTGCTTGCATGTAGGAACGGCATCATGGCTGTATATTGCATCATATCTATCATTTTACATGCAACGATGGACTGTATGTTATTGATAAGCAGTTTACAGAAGCTTCTCCCATTCCCGTTGATCATCACTTGGCATTGCAGGACACATGGTGAAAGCATGATATGGATTATGAGATGGAAGCTCTCATATCCAGAGAGATACTTGGAATCTTGTTCCATGTCCAGTGAGCTTTACTTCCATTCCATATCTGTGGGTCCGTGCTCTAGGGCTCTGCCTAAGATCATAGATAGCTTTCTTTAATATGCAAATGCTCTCTCTCTCTCTCTCTCGACTGTGTAGCCAGATGCTTGTGACATAAAAGCTTCTTCCTAAAGATCGTCATGAAGAAAAAAATTTGTAGCATCGAGCTAAAGAATAGGTCAATTTTTATAAGCGGCAATATAGAATGGTTGGAAGAGATCCATCTCGGCAACTGTTGGAAAAGTCACATATTAATCAACTCCATATGTCTGGGTAAAGTCATTTGCTACAAAGTCTATCAAGAGATCCATTAGGATTAGGGGCATGCTTGAGGCTTATTGCAGATATTGGCACTCTTGGTTTTCTGAGGACTTCTTCTTATCACCTTGTCTTTATTGGACGACTATCTAAAGGAACTATTATACTTGTACTATATGTAGATGGTTATTATGGGTGATGACATTGCATGTATGCAAAAGATTATGGTTCTTACACACGGTGTTCATCGGTAGGGACCATGGTCGTCTTCTTTGCTTTCTTGGCATTGAAGTCACCACATATACTCAGGTCATTTTTTCCTTTCACAGAAAATAGCCCGGATGTTCTTGAAGAGGATGGATTTTAGGTTCTAAACCTTCCTCTATTCTGACATATTATCAATATCATATACTCTTTGGAGATGCTATCTTTGAAGACTCCATATGATATAAAAGTTTGGTTGGTGAACTCCTTTATCTCACTGTAACTAGATCAGATATATCTTATGCAATATATAGAGAGTCAACATGGAGAGACCTCGCTATAGCCACTAATAGGAAGTTTTATTAATTCTCAAAACGTCTGCAACATTCATGCGATCAAGTCTTTATTACTTGACTGCATATTTCTATTTTTTAGCCTAAAGTGATGATTATGATCGCTGTGTTAACGTTTTTGTTGCCAACCACTTAGTAATTTGTTAGCACACCAAATACACTTAGGTAGACTGCCACTGCAGTGTAATGTTATTCACAAGGGTCATGTCTGTAAAAAGCCATGCATTTTTGAAGAGCAAGTTGCAAATGTTCACGATTCCATGTTGTCTCTTTCTATCTATCTTTACTCTATCGAGCTTATTGTAATTATTATCTACACTACAAATTGAGGGATAATTTATAGAAGTCTATATATGCTCTTTATCTGTCTATTAGAGTGCGTACTCTTTTGTAGTTTCCCCATCAACTCTGAGGTATGGGTACCCATTTGTGACCTGTTTCATTCTAAATCTGCCATGTTTCGTTACTTCTGGGTTTTTTTATTCCATTCACTTATAATAAGAAAGAGCCACCAGAGTTTGGTGCATCACCTGCATTTTGGTGCATTCATCTTCCTTTCCTTGGTCTTTGTATCTGGAATTGTGAAGCTTAGAATGCGCATTGAAAGAATAAAACATTGCATATTTATTTTCTGCAGGCAGCTATGCACGAGGAGAGTTGGAACGCCACACCCTTTCTTACATCCAGATTTTCCGATTGGTTTCCTGAAAAACGTAAGTATCGGAGGAGGCATACATTTCTCTTTACATTAATCTATTTCTTGTGTTCTGAAGCTTGTGGTGAAACTGTTCCTTGTTGAACAGAGAGGCAGCCTGAAGAAAAATATCCTTCTAAAGACTTATTTTCTCAGTTATTCATTAACGAAAAGGCCAAAAGTGAGGAATCTTTGGTCATTAATGAAATTGCTGTGGAAAATATTGATGCAATTTCTTCTACCATTATTCCCGATGAAAAGGATATTGAGGACATTTCCTCATTTTTCCCTTTTGTAAGTGGCACAATTTCAAACATAGTTCAGGCGACAGAGGACTGCTACACTGCTGTTACACCAGATGCAAGTTTAAGCGTGTTAACATGTGAGGACCTTGAGCAATCTATTTTGGCAGAGGCAAATGCTACCATTGCCGCAAAAAGTTCGCCACTGCCATGGGATGCTTTAGGTGTAAAGTCCGAACCGTCAACTGATGCAAATGATCATGCCTCACAACATCTTCGTCTGTTGCTGCATGTGGGCTCTGAAACACAAAACTTGACATCTGATTTCAATGTACTTACATCTGAGATCTTCAATTCATTTGGTAGTACTGGTACAAAAAATGCTTGCACGAATGACATCTTTGACACTTCTGAGATTGGTGAGCATTCTAGAAAAGGTCATAGTGTTCAAATCCCACCGGTATTTGAAGGTTTGTTTCCTGCCGATGTAATGAAAGGTTTGCAATCTACTGAGGGTCCACTCTCAAAACAGATGGGTTCTGCTGATGGGGGTTTTAAAACTATTGCTTCCCAATCTCATGAACTGCCATTTTCTCATCCGGTTCATTCCATTGATGACCATCTTTCTCCTTTGAACCAAGAGTATGAACGCAACCCAGCACTATCAACTCACAAAGTTCAGGAACCTTGGAATGGATTTAAAGCATCAAACCTAGATGGGATATCTGCTAATGGTACCTTTGACATCAATGCGGCCTTTAAAGAGATACGGTTGCCTGAAGAGAAAAACTTGATTGGTCCAGGTGAAAATCTGAACTCACTAATTCCAGATCCTTTTTCTGGTAGGAATTTTAGTCGGCATGATGAGCAATTGCGGTTAAAGTCACCAGATAATATTGTTGAAAAATTAGCAAATCTTAATCCGGTTTTCCGTAATCAAAGAGGATCTCAGCTGCCAGGTACAGAAGGCTCCCTTCCTAATTATGGTTCTTTTGAGCTGGTCGAGTCAGATCCCCAATACAGACAATTTCCTGGAAGACATGCGCCATTTGTTCACCAGAGTAGCCAAACAGGGCCCCCGTTCCAACAGCATGACCCTCGTGAATTCAGGAATCTTCATAGGGAGTTCATGGCACCAGACAGTGTTCCTTATGGTCCTCCCCGCCAATTCCCTCATAACGTAGTTCATCCTCAATCTTTCCATACTCTGGGCCTGCAGGTTGATCCATCTGGCCAATTCCAGATGTTGGCAAACATACCTGTTCCTGGAAATTTTTCTTCACAGGAATTGCATGGATTTCCGAGAGGCGGGTCACCTTCTCATCCAATGAACCGTTTGCCTCAAATGCAGGAGATGAATCTCATGCATAATTTCCCAACGCCTCATAGGCAGACAAGTCATGATCTTGGAATGGAAATGTCAGGTAAATCTACATTTTTGTGATATATATCCTGTTGTCATTATTATGTCATCACCATGGAATAAAATTAGAAACATGCCATCAAAATCTTTTAGTTATGTTTGTTTCCCATCTCCATATTCTATTTTTTACCGCATTGTGTGCCTGTGGGCGATCTGATCTAGTCAGAATGTATTTGAGAAAATGTGGGATTTGATGATTGCCGAGTTATGGTCTGATTACTGTCGATGGCGTTGCATACTTTACTGTAATTCTTGTTTAGTGGTACCGTTTTGAGCTTGTGTTACCGCCATTTCACTGTTTCTGTGGTAATATAGGTTCTGCTAGTCCACAACCCATGGAACACTGGCAGAGTAGCCTCTGGTGCCCTTGTCTTTTTTAATCGCTCTTTATCTCTTTTCCTTCTAATATTTTTGCATCAGAAAAACCATGAACATGGCTTCCTTACTGCATTGCCATGGATCGATGATCATCTTTGCAAATGCATGTATAAATTCCCCCATTGGGGGTCGAACTGGTCCAGATCAATGAAATTGCTCTTTATTGTTAAGTTGTACATAGCTTCTCATGAGTCGCTTTTACAGGTATAGGAATCGGGAACTCGTCCTACGCAAACACTCTGGGAAGGTTTTTTGAGATGGATGCGAGAGCGGCGAGGCAGACTCACCCACTTGCAGGCAGCCATCTCCATGGGCCGTACACCACAGAGGTCGACCTGGGGTTTAGGTACAGATAATGTTGTAAGATGAAATCTTGCTCATGTTGTGAAATCCTGTGGTCAACATTTAACTTCTTCGTTAGGTCTGTTACTTTGTTCAGGGTGCCATATTTTATAATATAGAATTCCCGGTTCAAGTAGAGTTTTTCCTCGGGGCTATGTGCGAAATCTCGATTTGATCTGTGGCATGAAATCTGCTTATAGATGTCAGATGCATGCTGTATCCACTGCAGGGATATATTGACTTTACATCACAGGTGATCAAGGCTCCACGACCAGAGGGTAAAGATCGCAGCGTCGAAGATTTCCCTTCTTGCAATTAGCAAAATCAATCCATATTAATTTCTGGGGGTAACATAGGTTTGAGAGTAGTTCCCAAGTGAAATAAAGAGTTAGGTCTTGCATCTTACTTTCCACCAAATAAAAAATGGTGGGAGGCATTACCGGGTTTTATCAAAAGATTAAGAGGAAATTTAGACTGTAGTGTTTGTTTTGCCATTTCATGCATTATTAATGCAACTAAGAAAAATAGGATGTGTAACTGAAATATAGGAGACAAAACGGCAATTAAAACAGATATTCTTCCTTACAATACAAAGTTCTTGATAGTTTGTGAATCGATCGTTGTAAGGTTTTTGTTTGTAAACTTTATCATTCGAGACAACCGTGATGTAGATTGTTCGATAAAGAATTTGTTCTAGAATGAATTACAAAAAATTGCTAAACTTAGCAGTCGATTTTCTAAATTTTAAAAAGTAAGAATGTAGTCCTTAAAGTTGGAAAACAGTTGCAATGTAGTCTTCTGGCTTTTGTTTGGACCATTATACAACTATGTCATCTTCTCCGCCCTGGTGACTCCTTGGTTGCCTTCCACTAAATACCTATGTGCCAACATACTCGTGGAAGTCCCAACGAAGTCACCATGGCCGTCGCACTCTTGAACACAACTCAACACCGTCAAGGATGGTTAGTACGTGCATAATAATTACATGCAGGAGCCCTTGTCTTTGGGAACACCTTAATTATGGGCTAACCAATGCGTGGCCACGAAGTCGAAGCCCTATGGTTGTTTTATGCGATGGCATGTAGCAGCATTAGGCCTAATTTGTTAAACTACATGAGCATCCTCTGCAGGTGCAACCACGGCCTCGTTGGCGAGGGCATGGGCATCTTTAGCTACATGCATGTATTTGTCTCCTCCAACACGAACCACCGTCGTCTATCTCCTCAATCGTTCGTGGAGATTACGGGAAACGCATACGTAATAATTACGATGATGATTCCTACACCCAATGCAGCTGTCGGGCAGATGCTGCTGGGTACGTGCAAGACATACACTTGGGGATGTAAGGCTGAGGGAGTTGCAGAGTTGGGGTTTGATGGCTGGCGTGAATATGTTCTGCTGCTGAATGTCTACACTGCATAGGGGTGGTGGTTGGGCGTGGGGATCGGTAAGGGAGGCCACGATGACGAATGAGGTGAGGAAGGTACATGCTTTTAGGGTTGCTAAGCGAATTGAACAGTAAAAAACGAACATATGTTTGAGTTTGGTTCGATAAGAAAGTTCAAAAGTTCGAGTTCAACTTCGGTTCAATAAATATTCGATAAATATGTTCGAGTTTGTTTAGAAAATGAACGTTCGAGTTCGGTTTGATAATAATTCGTTGGTGCTAATTCAAATTTATTTATATGAACAAGTTCGAAACTGGAGTTCGATAATAAGGTACGAGAAGCAATAAAAATAAGAAATTATTCAAGTTTAACTATTCATGTTCAGTTCGTTTAGAAACGATCGAACATTTTTCGAACTATTATCGAATGAGGTCATGAGCAATTCCCAGATAGAGATTTGTGGTTGGCCACTTGTCGAGGATGAGGTTGTGTAACGGGTTTTTGATTTGGATATTTTAGTAAGATGTTTAAAGCTCGCTTTCTCTCGAGCCTTCTTTAATATATAAAACGTTTCGGGATCAGTTGATTATGCCCAGTGTGTGTGCCCGTTAAGGTTGACACTCTGACCGCCCCTGTCTCTAAAGGGGCTTATGTGACTGGTCTCGCTGACGGTCATAAAAGACATCTTTTTTCATGAAAGAGAAATGCGGGATGATAATCGCTTTCGCCATCCTCATAGCCTGAAGCCTGATCTACTCTCTCTGGCCCTTACTAGATATATAGGCCACGATTCTAAGGGCCAAAAAATAGTGAGGATTTGGATGATGGTACTACACTGGTTGAACTTTCTCATGAGTTCGTGGGACAAGAGAATATTGTCAACAATGCCACAACCCTTAAGAAAGGTGGTCTGATTGAGGCTGACTATCTTAGGGAGAATCGAAGTAATTGGCGACTATCTTCACACTAATTTTTTGTAGGAAATTGTGATTGAGGGCGGTCTTTAATCGAATACGAACATGTTCAGTTCAATTACCGGCTTCACTGAAGTAGGTAGGTGTTGAGGTGGCGCTAAAGGAAGATAGACACCGTAAAATAGCATAACCATCCAAAACTAAAATTTCATGATTTTTTTAATATAAAAACTTGGAGAGGAATCACATCCTTACCGTCTTCCAACTTTAAGGTCCACAGTGACTTTTTAAATTCCTACTATATTTAATTGACTGCTAGTTTCATTATTTTTTTAAAATTTACTCCTTTATTTAAAAGAGCCCACACAATTGCAACATTATCTAATGTAAGATCAAAATAGACACGAGGAAAAGTGCGAGCATCATTTGGTCCACACACTAATGCCTTAGCTCAACTTGAAATTGCAGTCATCTTTCACATTAACCCATTTGTTTCATGTTTTTTCTATAGGAAAATAATTCTCAAACGCGAAAAGGTACCGAAAAACCTACCTATTTTAAATGACATGACACATCAGTCAAGCATGATTTGGGGTTGTTTTTAGGGTTTTTATCACTTGTGCCCCTCCGAGATATCACAATTTCAGTTATGCCTCTATCTTTTTGGTAATATCAGTTGTGTCCCTCACTTCTTGCTAATCAATCACTTGTGCCCCTCGGGTTAGTGACCGTCCATAATCAACACAAACGGACGTTAACTTCAAGGACACAAATGGAATTAAATTTAAAAAAAATGATTGAAAAGTCCTCCTCTCCAGTCTTCTTCCTCCCTTCTCTTCCTCCTCTCCCATCTTCTTCCTCTTCCTCCCTTCTCTTCCTCCTCCACAGCTCCTCCCTCCTCCTCCTTGAGCTCTCCTGCAGCCTCCCTCGAGCCTCCTGCTCCGCCCTTATGCCTCGCCTCCGTCCCCGTCCTCCTCCTCCTCCGCCCCCCGCACCTCCCCCCTCCGCCCCCTGCACCTCCCCTCCGCCCCCCACACTGCTCCCCCGCACCTTCCTTCCGCTCCCAACACCTCCCTCCGCCCCCGCACCTCCCACCTCCGACCCCCGCACCCCCTCCGCCCCTTGCACCGTCCTCCGCCCCCCGCACTGCCCCCTCCCCCCCACATTCCTTCCGCTCCCAGAACCTCCCTCTGCCTACCGCACCTCCCCCCTCCGACCCCCTACACCCCCTCCGCCCCTTGCACCACCCCCCGCATCTCCCCCCTCCGACCCCCCGCACCCCCTCCGCCCCTTGCACCGCCCCCGCATCTCCCCCCTTCGCCCCCCGCACCTCCCCTCCGCCCCCCACACCTCTCCCCTCCGCCCCCCGCAACCCCTCCCCCCGTCGCCCTCGCCCCCTGCACCTCCCTTGGCCCATCACCCCCGCCCCCTGCACCTCCCCCTCCCCCTCCCTCTGTCTCGCGCCTCCCCCTCCCCCTACATCTCCCCCTTCCCCCACCGCCCCTGCCCCCAGGTCGCCCCGTCGCCCCCGCCTCATGTCGCCCCCGCCCCCTACGCCTCCCCTCCCCCTTCCGCCTTCCTCCTCCGCCTGTCTGGCTGAAACTGGAGAGCTTTCAGTGTCTGTTAAATTAAGATAAATTTTTGACTAATTGATTCATAAAAATTCAACAAAAAATTCAATAAAATTCACTGTTTGATCCGTAATGAGTGCTATATCCGTGAAAATGCAAATATTTTAGAGATTCGATGGATGCATGAAGGTGTCACTAAGAGAGAGAAATTATGAAGAAAAAGGAAGAAGAACAAATGGAGGAGGAAGAAGTCTGGACAATATTACCCCTCTTAACTGCACCAAGGTTTGAAAAAGTCATGGTTAAGTCAACTCATTGACGGTCAATCTGACGGAAGGGCACAAGTGGTAACGGAGAAAGAATTGAGGGGCATAACTGATATTGCTAAAAAGATAGTGGCATAACTGAAATTGTGATATCTCAGAGGGGCACAAGTGATAAAAATCCTTGTTTTTAAATGAGTAATGCGTTGGAAGTTAGTCCATCTCAGGGCAAGATCTGATATCTTTTTGATAGTCATTACTGCCAAATCTTGGGAGTAGGTTTCATTGGACTCATAGTTGGGAGGTTATTTTTTATGATAGATCTTCTACGACCTGCCATGTATTAGCTTATTTTGATTTCAGTTCGGAGACCTGCCATGTATTGCATTGTATTTGATGGCAGGTCTTTGAGAATTACCATGAGTTCGTTCTTTGTTGATTATAGATCACCCTCTTACATGATATAGGATCGTTCATTTTGACTGCTATGTGGATTGTTCATTTTGATGGCCTATCTCTCCCGCATCCTATTGTGGTTGTTCATCTTGATGGAAGGTGCCTCTCCCACCTGCCATGGAGCTAGTTCATTTTGGCGACATGTCCCCCACCCCCACATGCCATTGGACATATCGCTTTCTCCTTCCTCTCAGTCGCCACCCCACCACTGCACCACCACCACCACCATTCCACCATTGTCGTCACCACCCTTATGCCACAACCACCACTGATGCCACCACCACTAGTAATAGCACCATTGTCGTCGCCACCACCAATAACAACAATAGTGTTGCACACAATCGCTGCCACCACTATCACTACCCCGTCACAGACCACCGCTAACTACCGCATCACCATACTATCGTGTGCCATTGCCAGGTTCCACCGTCATGTTTCCTCTGCTGCGTACTGTTGTCCTTGCTTTGTGGTGCTGCCATGCCATGATCGATGTCCACCTCGTCCCCGCAGCCACTGAAACAAAATAAGAAGTGAACATGGGATCCAAGATCCATGTATTCCCTTTGATAGCGACGGCGTAAAGCATTTGGTTTTTGTATAACATTGTGTGTGTGTGAGAGCCAAAACTCTATTTGATTAAGATCGCTGATGAACTATTCTACATATCCAAAAGGGAGAGATGTGAATGGATAAAACCTGTTAGCAGAGATGTATTTTTTTTTGTGATGTCAAGGGTGATATGAATCCACGGTGGTTTTCTATCATCCATGAAATTGTGTAATTTTCAACTATTTTTTCAAAGCAAGGCCTGATTAATTAAAACTATTTAAATACGAAATTCACTCAACCCTGTCATTGCATTTGGGTCAAGATGGAGTGTGCTTTCTTATATAGATCCTTCCCAAATGAAAGAAGCTCAATGGATCAATTTTATCATCTGATTGATATGTTCGAAGGAAGGGAGAGGTGGGGATTTTTGAATGTAGAGACTCTTTTGTCGAGTTTGTCAACGTGACCACATCCATCTCTCAATTTAGGGGGTTTAAAGTTTTGACCAAAAAACAAGTAGGAAATTTGGGAAGTGGCTATTTATAATGCATAGGGCATCTGGTCATTATACATTCTAAGATTTATATTTTTTAGCTATATTTTTTATTTGAATCAATTCATCTATAAGCTATAATTATCAAAGTAATCAAATTCTAGGATATATGTAATAGTAACACTCCATAAGATAAAAAAATGGATTGTTAAAATTCGAATATAGATAATGAGAGTGCTGTTACCATATTTTTGTTCATTTTAAAATATATCTTTTTACTATAACAAATTTGACCTAAGATAATTGATAATTTTTATTCGTTGTCATGTCATTCGTAGTTAGATACATAACAACGAATGTTATTTATTGCTTCATTCTTTAAATTTTCAACGAATGTCATATTCATTGTTATATTCCCTGCAATGAATCATATAACAACGATATTCGTTAACCTTTTCTTCTTATATAATAAAAATTTTAATGAATAAGTCAATGGATAAATCATTGCTTTATTAAATTATTGAGCTTTCACAATGAATATGACATTAATAGTAGTTGATATTATATCTAACATCATGCTATTTAGCAATAAATATTCAATTATTAGTTGTCTTAGATTAATTTTCGTCTTGTGTTTGATGATAAACTAATAAAAATGAATATTATATATTGCAAAGTTATCCTTTTTCCAAATATAATGATATAATTTTTATTGTTAAAGGTTGATATAATAATGTTCGTCTGTTAATATTTTCCTTAAATTTTATAAAGATAGCAACTAATTTAGCAGCGGTTAAAAAATCAATAATAATAGTTTTATGATTGATGGCAAGCAATATAGTAATGAATATGAGTCGAATTTAAAGAATAGAAAATACTTTAATAAAGATTAATGTTCTTTATTATTGATTCGCACTAGCCAAATACTATTAAATTATTTGATACCATAACTATGATAATTTTATATTAGTGATGCATATGAATGCAAATGCACATACAGATATCGATGGAAAATAAATATAAATGAATAAATCAAATCGATATGAATAATATTATAATTATTTTAGCCCAAATATATATGAATTGACAATTATCATTTTAGAAATATAAATGTATTATTTCATAAAAATTATATCTCCTAAGATGGAAAATGATACAAAATTTTGTTACGTGCAGAAAGAAATAGATTTAAAACTACACACATAAACAAGGACAAAAACATAGTTATGCATAATTTTAAAGTGACATTATTATTTGTATCTCTTTCAAAATAGATACATGTGCAAATATTGGAATATATAGATAAAGCAGATATGATGAAAAATCACATTATTATTAATAGAATTTTGATAATCACTTATATTAACTATAGAGGAATTTTGATATAACAGTTTTGTTATCACTAAAATGATAAATAATTATAAACTAAATTAGATAATAATGAGTTAGTAGTTTGCCAATCAAGTGGACATTTCTGGTTTATTAGTTTGCTCCCCAAGTAAAAATTCCTGGCTTCGTCCCTGGTCTGTAGAGTTACCTTATCATGGTATAATCTTGTTCTTGTTTAAGCTTTAGCCAACTCCAACCCTTGATGAGTTTTTTTCGTGTTATCGATATATCTGCTTTCTCACTAAAAAAAGTAGGCAGTGAACCTTATAGTTTGTTTACCTCTTATTTAAAAGGTATGACCATCTCATTCTCAATAGCATGATAACGGATGAACATTATTGTTTTTGATCTCATGGGAATTGCATATAATACTTTTAAGTAATGATGCAAGTAGTGATGCATATGGATCGGATTGGATCACATTTTCATTTAATCCATGTCCAATCCAACTTTAACAGATTATATTTTTTCTCGATCCAATCCAATCCATTAAATATTTAAATCCAAATCAATCTTCACCATCGGATTACGAATTGGATCTAATTTTAGACGCTTCTATTATATCCCCCTCACGGCCTATCTTCCTGAATAGCACTTAACATTTTGGATTATGTTTTCGATGTTGAATTCACGTAACAAAGGGTGTTTACTACAATGAGTTTGGCCTAATTAATAAATCAACTACATTATAAATACTTTATAAAAGGAATATAAAAATATAGTATTATTTATTTTTCGATGAAAAGAATGTAATCGAAAGGTAACACACAAGTGGGGAAGAACTTGATGTTGAAGGCAACAATATCAACATATGGTCCATGCTTTGCATTTTTGGCTAGAGATGAGAATTCGAGTTATATCATGCATCTCCAAACAACAAATGAAGCCAATGAAGGTGGCCATGGGGAGCTGTGATTGAAGCGTAGGTAACTGATATAAGATGAAGCAAGCTGCACTTGAGAAGGGAATGCAAGGTCCAAGCGCTTGCATTGTTAATTTGTAGGATTGGTTTGTGAGAAATAGAATATGATAGTTGGGTTTTTTTATATTTTTCTCTTAAAGTTAACTCTCTTATATTCATAGATTGATGTTACATGTAAAATTAAAATCAAAGTGTCACTTGACTAATAAGGATGTGGGTGGAATTATAGAGTAGGATACGAAAGAAAGTTGTAAATGGTAGTAGTACCATATATAATCTTAACAGATTAAGGGATTGGATCGGATCGGATTTTGATAGTGATCCAATCCGATTCACAATTTAATGGATTTTCAAAATCTCAATCCGATCCAATCCATTATAATGACAAAACCAAACCAATCGAATCAGTATCGGATTATGGATTTTTTTCCGATCCATGTCCACCCCCACTTTTAAGAAATATTTGCATCATCTCTTTAACTAGATAAAAAATGTATATCTTCCTAACTAAATTAAATAACTAAATAACTAGACGAGTATTTTGAAAATCCAAGAAACAGAATCCCAGAAGCCCTCAAATACTATTATATAATATATATTTATCTACATTTTATACTCAATCTACATATTTTTCTGAAAAAAAAACTACTATCTGCTTAAATGACAATCAGCAAAGAAATAAGAGAAACACTTGCCTTATTTTTGCAAGCATGTAAAAAAGAAACTCTCATTCTTTCTAGTGTTCTCTCAGATGTAAATATTTTTTAAAAAAATATTTCTGTAGTTTCATCTCCACTCCTAGTAAGTACTTCTTTGACTCTTTGTCTTTTATGTTTTCTCTAACGCAATATTATCTAGGATTTATCTTTAGTTTGGCAAGAAAGACCTTTACACATATTACTTCTTAGCGAAGGATAAAGTAAAACACAATATTCTAAATAAAATATTTCATAACATAACTGGAATCTGAAATGCAAACCGAGAAACAAAGAAGAAGGCATTGATAGCAAAGGTTGAAGCAACGTTAGAATGCAAAGATTAGAGAGATATTTACAAAGAATTCGTGAAGCATAGTGAAATTCACTAAAGGACGGAATGTAGTGTGAGTGGGTAGAGAATTGTAGCCTGTTTGGTTGCAGGGTTGGGCAGGGATGGCCCAACCCTGGTTACTATTCACAAGGGTACTTCATCCTCTTAGATTACTAATCACCCAGTCCAGCCCAGTCCAACCCAGTCCAACCCAACCCTGCAACCAAACAGGCCCGTGTGTTGGAGTGAGTGCATAGGGGATCCTTTTATAGGCTTTAATGAGGTCTAAGAATAGAATAATTCAATTGAATTTGCACATGAAATGACTGCATAGTGACATTTAGCTATTGGGATACAGGTGCATAATAAGGTATATTGGTACATCATGAAAAAACACCTGATATATCCAACAATGAAAGTGTACCAGTGCAAGAAAAGATGTATCTATTACACATCTGTTATCAATAATGGAAAATGTCAAAACACTTGAGTTCGAATAGCCAACAATAAAAAATACCAGTATACAATAAGATGTACTGGTATACTAAAAGATTAATATCGATCTGAATTAAATCAAGTGTATACCGGTGCACTAATAGTTGTACCGATGTACTAAAAGTTTTGTTGGACATGCAATGAGCTATTGTGAGTGTACTCATGCACAAGGGTCTTGTACTTGTAAAACAGACTTTGAAAGTGTATGTCGAATGAGTTTATGCGTTAAGGAGTTTGTGCACTTTAGTTCTATGATATGTCATTACAAACTAACTTGATAAAAGAAATAAAAACTACATATATTCCTTTTTAGTCTTGCCAATGTTGCAGAGCCCACATCTGTTCTGTGCATGTAGATCAGTTTAGATGAGCTGAATATCAATACCTACTTAGCAAAGCTTATTTCTGCAATGAATAGTTGTCTATAAATTAAAACTTATATCGTATTCAAATACTAATTTGTTAATTATTGTAAAAAGTGTTTAAAAAAACTTGTTCTTTTAGACAACGACGAAAGATAACAAAAATATCTATTAGAAATATCTCTCCATACATTAATGCAATTCTTGTGAGAGTTAGAGATAAAGATAAACAAAAGTATAATGTTTCATAAGCAAAGGAGCAACAAAATCTTCTTTTTTTGTCATAAGCAAAAATAGAATATGCAAAACACAAACTTGCAATTAATACTCATAAAAGATATTTTCAATAAAAACAAGCAGAATATAAATAAGCAAAGCAATGTATGTGACGTTAATAAATGTAAGTTTTTATATTAAAGACATCGAAAAAAAAGATTTTAACTAATTAAATAAAACTTTCAAGGATTAGAATGGTCAAAATGGCAAAACATGGAATCTTCTGTCACCATATTGAAGTAGTTTGTGCACTTCGAAGAGCTTGAACTACCGATATTGAAGTAGTTTACAAATTTCCTTTGTATTTCTTCAAGAAATTTAGGTCTATCATTAGCTTAGGTGAAGAAATCTCTATGTTCGACTCCAACTCATCTTCATTCATTACAATCTTCTTCAGAGCGTTTGAACATCTCTTATTGTCGATGAAGAATAGATGACATCTAGGAGAAATATCATGTTTGGGAGGTGGGTTTCAGTACCAAGGAGTTCAAAAGTAGGAGGTCGTAGGAGTGGAAATGTAACTGTGCAAGGGATGTTTTGGTTACCATAGAAGACACTAGCAAATTGTTTGTAGGATAGGTCTCTTTGTTAATCTTAAAATACTAGATACTCAACTTCACGTTCAAAACAATGACGAGGTTGATATGCAAGTTCTCCATCAACTCCCTTGGAAACCTTGCTTTCTCAATGAAAGGGATTTGAGAAATCTTCATATTAAAGCTCAATCTAACGCTTTTAACTATGCAGATATGAAAGACAAGTACATGAAAAAGATATATAAGAATTTAGTTGAGACTTTATTAAATCATTAACATAGTCAACCTGACTAGCCGTCGAATCCCTTGATTTAATTTGTCATTTTTAGTTGTAGCATGGAAATCCAGCGATCAATGAAAATCACAAAAAATAATCAATGTGGTAGTTGCTTATTTTCTCAGGCAAGTCTCAAGGTTGGACTCAAGAAGATAATGTAAGGGTTTAGAATTAATTTTTACGTAACCTAGAGTTAGATTTTCACAAGGGGAATTTTGAATTTTTATGTGTTTTTTAGAATAAAAGATAAAAACAATTAAAATAAAAAGGGAATTTTACCCGGCAAACCCTATAATCTTTTCTAATTACCTCTACGACCTTTGAAACATCCTAATTCCTCCCCCGACCTCGTAAACTTGCTCCGTCTTACCCAACAAACCCTGCCGTCAATTTTAACTATATTTGAGTCAATTACTTGGGTTAATCTTGAGTTAACCTAACCAATTTAGCATCCAACGGTTAAGATTAGCCAAAATAATAAAAAATAGAAAAAAAGCACGAAGCTTGGGAGGCACAGGGAGCATCGACCGGGGGAGGGGGGGGTTCCATCGCTGGAGGAGAGCAGAGAGCAGCATCCATCGTCGGAGGGGGGGGGGGAGCAGGGTGGAGCATCGGTGACGAGGGGGGCTCCATCGCCGGGGGGAGCAGGGAGCCGGGGTGCGGCTCTGGGGGGGGGGGGATGGCGGGAGTGGCTCCTGGGGTTGGGCGCGGCTCTGGGGGGCGGGGGGCAAGGTTCCCAGGCGGGGGGTTGGGGCTCCAGGGGCACGTGGCTCCGGGGCTCCAGGGAGCGCGTCGGGGATGGCTTGAACAGGGGAGCAGCATCTGCGGTGAGGGGGTCTCCATCGATGGGGGCAACAGGGATTAGAGCCGGGGCGCGGCTCTAGGGGGGCGACGGCGGGCGGGGCTCCGGGGGGGGGGGGGAGGTTGGGCGCGGCTCTGGGGGGCAGGGGGTTGGGGCGCGGGGCTCCGGGGCTTCAGGGAGCTTGGGAGGGCGGGGGGGGGGGGGACGGCTTGAAGGGGGTTCCATCGGCCGGGGGAGGGGAGGAGGGAGCAGGGAGCGACGCCGGCGAGGGGGTAGGCCTCCATCGGCTGAGGGGGAGCAGGATGGCTGGGCACTCAAATGTAAATTTAATGATCAAATTGGGTATAATATAAAAGAACATAACGGAATTCGGTTAATTTAAACAACTAAATGAACGGGAGTTAACCACAGGGTCTGTAGGGTAAGAGTTAGCAAGTTTACGGGGGCGGAGGAGGAATTACGATGTTTCAAAGGTCGTAGATGTAATTGGAAAAGATTATAGGGTCTGCCGGGTAAAAATCCCAAATAAAAAAGTGTGTTGAATGATTTTTTAGATTTTTATGCAGGAAGATAATGTTATGCAAGATATGAGAGAAAATAAAGTTATGTTTTTTTTTTATTTTTTGGTGGATTTTTACCCCCCATTAACCTTAGAATCTTTGTAAATTACTGGTCCGACCTTGTAAACATCATTATTATCCCCTCAACCACGTAAACTTGCTAATCCTTACATCACATACTCTTTGGTTAAATCCCATCCATTTCACCGATAAAATGAACCAGATTTCACCCAAAAATATCTATATTACCATCTTTGTTTATCAAATTTACAAATCTATACCATCCTCCCCACCCCCCCTCCACACCTCCCCCCTAGGTGCCTCCCCAAGCTGCCCCTCTCAAGTTCTCAACAACATCTCCCCAACACCGCCTCGACTCCACCCCCTCCCTCCTCGCCAATGTCGCCCCATCTCTAGTACCTCCCAAATGTTAACCCCCATGCTTCCTCCCTAGACTAGTGCCTCCCCGACTCCGCTATCCTCCCCATGCGATCCCCACATTGTTCCGCCCTCCGCCCTCTGCCCCAACATCGCCCCCTCTAGGACCTCTTCCACCCTCAGTCTACTCCAACATATCTCCATTGCCCATGCACGGAGGTCATCAAAGCTCATCCATGCTCCAGCCAATTTCACCAACAGATTCTCGTCACGTCTTCACAAATGTCCAATACCTTCACCATCAGAGCTTGGCCACGTGTCCGCTATCCTATGTCCTACTCACAGCAGTCGTGAATGAAGCAACCGTGAATGAGGAAATTGTCTAGCCTATCTTCGTTGAAGCTTCCAAAGAAGCAGAAAAAGTGAAATTCCAAAGCAATAGAAGAGGTGAATCGATCTCCACCTTGTAGCTATCTTCAGATTCCACCCAACGACTCATGCAGTTCGATCGTGCCTTACCTATTGCTGTCGACTGAAGACATCGCCTCCTTTCGACTATTAGCTGAATGGGGAAACATGGGAGCTCGGTAAAGTTTTTGCAATGGACGAACAAGTGCTTCTGAAGCTCCTGGAATTGTATTTACGGGTATGGGTTCAAGATTCAAAATGGGTATGAACAAAATTTGGCGTGAACATTTACATTTGGAGATCCAAATCTAGACCTGATGGTGGTTAATCGGATCTGATTAGGTTTTCACATGTGCCATCATCCTACTTCACATCATCCTGCTCTACTACCCCTCCTCCCCTGCACCGCTCGACCGTCGTCCTTGGATCACAAAAATAGTTGGGCTGCATGAAAGGGAAAGAAAGAGGAAGAAGGGAGAGAGAAAAATGAAGGAGAGAGTGAAAGAAAATCTACCGTTAAATTTGGTGTGGTTTGACTAACTCAACTTTAATCCAAGAAGTCTCAAATTAATGGTATGGTTCGTGGTGTAAGATGGAGTAACTTTACGTGGTTAAGGGGATAATAATGATGCTTACAATGTCAAGTAATTAATTTACAAGGATTTAGGGATTCGTGGGTGATGAGCCCAAAATTGACCTCGTTAATTACGTGGAATCAACTTTAATGTGTTCATTGTAAGCAGACAATTCGGATAAATAAAAAGGACCACTTAATTAATACTTAATTAAAAGTGAGCAGGTATATTTATTTTTTACTTGAGCAAGCACACGGTCGAACTCAGGGAGGTCATTGTCTCCTTAGGTTAATTATTAGACGATCTAGATTCTAGGCTTTTAGAGAAGCACTTTTCTATAATTTTTTATTTAATTAAAGATGAAATGCAATATTAGCCAAGTTTAGCGGTTAATATACAATTTTCAATCAAATGATGTCCAAAAACCCCAAAATTCAAAGTGTGAAACTATGCAAAATTAAGCTACTTGATTTTTTTGGATTTTTTTATGTACAATGAATTTATTATGAATTAAATATTCAAGCATGGTGATTTTTAATAAATTAATTTTTAAAAATAGCAAACATAATTGTTTCTCAGAATTAATTATCCTAAATGAGTCTAATTAAGATGTATACAGGAAAAATAATAACTTGTAAAAATATTGGGTCCAGAACCTATTGAAATTAAATATCAAAATTACCATTTAATTTACTGTAGCCTCGATATGCATGCAAATGAGATGATTTGTGGCCACATACTAGAACACAATATTCCTATCTAATGTGAATATTTAGGATTTTTCAGAGCAATGATTGAAATACTACCAATTTCCAAAGCTGACATGGTAAAATATGGCAATTTTCTCTAATTCAATTCTTAATAAATAAACCACAGTTCACAAAAATACCAAGTAAATATCACAAGATTAAGAATTGTATGCTACGATATGCAATTTCTGAAAATGAAATATGATGATAAATGAAGGTTCAAACTAAAGCTAGAACACATGGTGCAAATGCAATTACAGAAAAATAAAATGAATAACTAGAAACATGCTAACAGGTGCCTAAGTGAAATTACCAAGAGCCATGTGGGTCAAATGCAATTTGCTCAATAGGGGGGTATGCATGACACGTGCCTTTAGGATGGAGGGGGTTCATTTGCAACTATAGGGAAGCACACAAGTCATGATGCAATTTCCCCTGCCCTACATGCTTCTCATGTGCTCCTGTATGCTCAAAGAGAGCCTTGAGACTGCTGATGAGGTGCGGGTGCCCGACACACCACTCAACTTATTCTAGTCCCTCGGCTCCACCCGAAGCTTAGGTGTCAACAGCGGCTGAGGCTCGGGCTCCCGAGCCTACATGTGGCTCACGTAGGAGGCTTGGCTCGCCCAAGCTAAGAGGCGTGCACACCAGAGTGGAGGCAGGGCACAGAGCGAGGTTGGTCAGAGCATGCAGGACGTCGGGTGGGTGGCAAATGATCACTGGAGGCTATGACTAGCGGTGGAGAAGCTCGAGGGATCAAGAAAGGTGGCTATGAGTCTTCGATGGAAGTTGGTGTTATGCTCCATTGAAGATGTGGTTCAAGGCATAACTGGGGTCGATGGAGGGCGATGGGGGTTCCTCTAGTGGTGCAAAGGGCCGAGGTGAAGGGGCTGTTATTGGGAGATCGGCTACTCGAGTATATGCTCGATGATGCTCTAGAGGTCGAAGCACTGGAGCTCGAAGATGTCACGCTGGATTACAAAGAAGGAAGGGGAGGGGTGATATGGAGTTCCCTCAACAAGATGGAGAAGATGGAGTGACAGGTTCATTCGAGCTTTTATGAAGCTCAAAGAGGATCAGATGGAAGAGTATGACTAAGTAGAAGGGGTGGCCAGTCAAATTTGGTCGGAATAACAGAGGGGAGGGAAGAAGATGGTGATGAACAGAGGATGAAGAAGAATGAATTGAAAAGGAAAAGCAGGAAGAGAAGAGGGAAAGGGGTCTACCTAGAAGATCAGGTGAGATGGAGGAGAGCATGTGGATTGACCAAAGGTGGAGCTCGATTGTGGCTCTCGTTCGAGGTCACGACTTATGATCGAGCTGGGCAGCTTCGAGCGAAGATGCGAGAAGGCTCAAGGGAGCCTTGGATCTCGCCTGGAGTAGCCCAATCTTCACTCGACTAGAGATCTGGACCACACTGTCACAGAGGCCAGGTAGGATCTCGAGGGCACTCTCTCACAAATGGCAGATGAGGTTCACGGTGCGCGAAGGCGAGGGTTTTAAGGCAGACGTTAGGTTTTTGCTGAGGAAGATTGAGGAAAGGAGATCGATGTGGGAGGCAGTTTGGCGGGAGATCGATGGAGAGGGAAAGGCAGGGAGGAGATCATGGCAGAGTGGCAGTTGCGGGATGGGTCGCCAGGGGTGGTTGTTGTGCATCCACAAGAGAAGGGAGGAGTTTCTTGGTCGTGGGGCGATAGTTAGGTCAGCGCGCGGTGGAAGGAGAGAGGTGCATGAAGGATACAGATAATCCTCAAGCGCATCATGGAAGCGTGAGCGTCGTAACGAATACGACGACGAACGACTAGTCGGACTAGTTGGTCTATGCAGCGGAAATTAAAAAAAATCATGCGATGAAATCACATGATCCAAGAACGATTCTTGGATCGTTTCATCTAGAACCACAACAAGTATAATACCTCTTGAAGCATGGTTGATTGAGTCTCTACGAAAAGAGACCTCCTGTCTCAAGTCCGATCATCGGAGAAGACACTTGCGAGTGCGGGGATGAGTCGCGTGATCCTCGCAATCCAACGAGTTGATCCAAGCTTGGTAAACTCCTGATCTTGTCATACAAGATTGAACGCCTTCTTCACAAGCGTAGCACTCCAAAGAAGATGCAGAACCGAAGAACGTCGAGGCGGTGGTGCGGTGACGAGGGTGACGATGTAGTCCTCCTCTACGGTTTGGTGGACGGCCACCAAGGAGAGAAAGAATAGAGTTCACTTGTAGAATGAGAGAGAGAAGAGAGATGTGATTCGAAAGCATAACCGTAGAGAGCATGGTATGCCTCTTAATTTATAAGGTTTTGGAATCCATGGGACACATAAAATCAATGGATGAGATTGATTTATGTTTAATCCAATGGTCAAGATTGTTGTTGGTAAAAGCCGACAATTAATAACTTAATTTAGATCAAATATATTTGATAAATCAAATACAATTCAATCCTAAATTAAATCATACAATTATGGAGAGATTAACATGGAGATTGCTCCCCATAAGGAATAGGTAGGACGGCTACCAATTTCCTTATGGGAATTGGTGGCCGTCCACCATGTCCTCATGGTGGAGACAATCTCATGCAATATCATGAGATTGCATATCTCCATGAGATTCTCCCATAATTTCCAACAACTTTTGTTGTGATTTATTCTTAAAAAATAATTCACAATTAATTTTGAGAATATTGCAATCTTGCCATTGGAAATTTGCGAATTACATTCACAACCCAAAACAAAATATAATTTTCATTTTCAATTAATTACACAATGTGTATCCAATACATATCAATAATTAATTAACAAATATAAATTATAATTAGCTCTCTTTCTCTAATACATTATAAATCACATATATAATATATTATGAATAATTGGATATTGCTATCCACATTATTCTTATCCACAATAATTAAATCACATTTAATTATATTGGATAATTTCCACATACATCAAGATAATTAAATCACATTTAATCATCAATTTCTCAATGCTTAGATATAATTCAACTATGGAATTATTCTTGAACACTTTCAAGAATAATGCGATTTCTCCGCAGATATTTGGAGATAAGGACATGGCGATTGTATTGTTCCACGTATATTGACTTGGATATTGAGATCACATCTCAAATCCAGATCTCGGGCCTCCCATAGATGCTTGATTAAATCAAGACCGCAAATCTAATCTTCTCATTGCATCTGAATCACATTCAGATCAATGTCCAATATTTGGACTAAGATCAGATTACTTCTCTACTGAGAAGAGTCACTAAAATCCAGACCTGTTTCATCGCTCCCTAGGAATGGAAGCGTCATGGTTATACAACCGTTTATGGTCACATCAACCTCAGGTATTGCTAACACATGTACATCCTGCATACTGGAAGGCGCAGAATCAACTTGAAGTATAAGATCAATTCTACACTGTCTACTTTAGAGTTTTCATCATTAAGTTTCTCATTCGATCATTGGGAGTTGGTATCGATCATATGCTTTCCAAAAACATATATCAAACCTACAAATTCAGTCAAGCTTCCGAAGCGAGACGACCGTGCACGAAATTTGGTTCTCCCCAATATCTCATGAGTGAGCTCATGTCTTCCTGTTCAGTAATGAACCTGTATGATCCCTTTGAGAGATCGTATTACTCATATGCCCTTATATGCACACCAGCGCACCGGTGTATAGACCTTGATTAGGTCATCAACCTATTGGTCTGCCAAATGTACATACTCAGGCATATAGTAACACATCTGTCTTCGGTCAGAGGATGCGTGCCTATACCGTGACAGCTTACGTTATAGGACTTTGGTTATATCGATCTCGTTAAGTCAACTCTTTAACCTAACTAATCTGACACCTCCGAATCTCTATTCCTATGCAGAGGACCTGCATCAAGAGGTCGGTCAGATATCAACCTAAATGAGAAAGGATTGCCATCTCCTACTCAGGCTGGAGATCATCTCTCAAAAATCATTTGACGTTGCTTGATGAGTCCTCAATCTAACTATTTAAATATTCATCCAAGCACCATCCTCTATGATTCAATAATTGAATCAACAGTTGTATGATCATTAAGATGGCCATGGTACATAACCCTAATTGTACTAAGGGACCTATTATGCAAATTATTTAATCTTCATTTCATATCAGGGAATGATATTTGCAATAACATTTGTTGCATAATGGCTCGCCATGGGCTCGCATGTCCAACAATCTCCCACTAGCCCAAAGAGCCATTAATGGACTTAATCATTTAAACCCACACTCACGTGACAATCATATGCTATTTAGAAAATGGCTAGGTAAGCTGATCAGCCACTCTGTTCCCAAGAGACTACGCCAAGTCCTTTTACGACACTTGCATATCCCCTAGTAACAGTACTCGCATCCAATGCGAATGTTGCATCTTATGCAACCAATACTCAATTTTGTTATAGTGTCCTTGACACTATAGCTCTATAATTATTATAACCAGTATGCCCATAATCCTTATAAGAATACCTTTATTCCTAGAGATCTCTATCTCCTAAGGTATCTACAGTTAAGACCCTTATAGATCACTATCTACAAGGTCTTAAGCTTTTGAAGATAAGACTTTGAGATCGCTATATCTAACTTTCATCATCTTTGAAGATATTGTTATTACTGCAATCAAGTGTTTAATCATCATAGTAGGATCAGTAACTGTTTAATACTCCCACTGCATGGCAGACATCTGGCTTTTGTACACATCTAGCATACACCTGGATTCTTGAATCTGATGCACAAGGGCAAGGAGTTTTAGCATTCACATCCTCAACTCTTTGAGGTGCTACAACTTCAGATAGGTCAGTACCATATCTTGAGGGAAAGAATCCTTTCTTGAATTTTTTCATGAAATGGTCCAAGGTATAACATTAATGTGACGGTCCCAATACCCTCTTTTCTTTGCTTCTGAACAACTTCAGAACTAAGATCTTAGAGGTATCCTTAAGATCATATCTCGAGGTATGGAACAACCAGATTATAAAACACTTATTATTATCATCCTTAGATTATTCCAAATGATTAGGATATCTACATTTAGCACGACGAACAAAATGGCACTCCCACTAAGCTTCACATGATTTATCAAGATTCTATCTGAAACCATAACATTTAAGATTTCATCAAATTCAATATTCCAACTACAAGAAGCATATTTGAGTCCATAGATGGAGTTCTCTAGCTTGCACACATTTCTTTCCTCAACCATGAAGCCCTGGGGCTACTTCATGTGAATATCCTCAGAGAGGTATTCATAGAGGAATGCAATCTTGACTCACATTATGAAGATGTCATAGTTAAGTTGTGTAGCTATGGTTAGCAATATTCTGATGGGTTAAAGCAAGGTCACTGGAGAGTAAGTCTCATCGCAAGCGATGTTTTCTCTTAGGTGTGCAGCTCATGGCCACGAACCGAGCTTTGAAGGTCTCTACCTTTTCATCAGGTTCCTCTTTCTCTTGAAGATCCATTTTCACCTTAATGGGTCTTACCCATATAGGTGGATCCTCGAGAGTCCATATACAACACTTGTATATGAAGTCTACTTTAGACTTTGTTGCTAACATCCATCTTTCCATGCTATGATCTTCAGAAGCTTCATCACATGAAGTCAGATCATTGTCAGATTCAACTGACACATGGAATCCATCTTCAAACTTATTTGAATAGGTATTGGTGTTTCATCTTTAATTGTCCTTTTAGTTTCCAATTTTAGGAGCCTCATTATCTTCTCAAGACTAAATGAGTTCCTATACTTCATTTTCATCTTGATTCTCAAGAGTCTCATCACCTAAGAATCACATTCTCAGATATGAAATCTTTTAAGAATCTCAAGATCATAAAGTAGGTATCCAATACCATGCTTTATTTTCCTAATGAAGTAGCACTCTCAAGTGCTAAGTTCCAGCTTACTTGCATGGAATCTTATTAGGGATATATTGTAGTCTCTATTACATATTACCTGGAAACAAATAGGTAATTATGCTAAAACTCATCATTGATCAAATCATGTCATACATGATCCAATTGTATCTCCCCACAACTCTCTTGAGTTTAGGTACATTAGGAGGATTGAGATAGAAATGACATTCATATCTCTATAAGGTATTCCATGAATTTATCTACTAGATACTGACTACCTAGATTAGATCAAAAATTCTTTTAATCTTCCTTCAAACTTTGGTTCTAAACCAAAATTGTGATATCTTTGAACATTTCAAAGTTTTCTAAGTGAAGAGAAGAAATCTCATATCACAAATAATCATTAATAGATATCACATATCCATAATGTTTATTCTGATATAGATGATTCACATACATCAATATGCATGAGATCTTGAATACCTTGACATCTTACACCATTTTAAGGAAGGGTGTATTGGACATTTTTACTTTTGAATACAATATTCACAAGTATGTAAGATTTGAACCTTTTAGACAATCTAAAGTTTTATCTCTCACTAATCTATTGATCACATCAACAGACAAATGTCCAAGGCTTGATGCCAGATCATCATCAAATGATCTTCATTCTCCTATTGATCTTTTAAGGTATAATTTCAGTATTAGAAATATTAATGAACAATTCATTAATTTTTCTAATTTATTAGAGTCCACAAGATTTTAGATTACTATCTGAAATATCTCCATCATAACTCCTTATGATAGGTGTATTACGGAATTCACGTTTATTTCCTATATTTAGAAATAAACAATGAGTGTGTTCTAATATCTAGGTCATAGAGACATTCTCTAAGACTAAGGGCTCTCCCACTGAAATTATGAAGTCTTCAATCCAATAGAGATTGTTGCATCAATTGCATCAATATCCATGTGGATGACTATTAAACCTATAAGATCTTGTTTCTAATCTTCTAATACATATGAAACTGGCAAGTGTCATTAGAAGATTGAGATACAATTATTAGACTTTATCTTATCAAATAAGTAAGCCAATTTCAATGATTATATGCATATTATTCTGATGTACTATCCAATTCCTTCTCTAAGGATTCTAGATAGATCTGATAGTCATACTATCAACACATCAACTTATTGCAGTATTGGCATTCATCCAACTCTTTGGATGTCATATGGAAGTCACAGAAGTACAGTCAACTCTTTAACTTTCCTTCTTACTTGGATCCAACCCATGCTTCCACTGCGCTCCCTTTATCTATAAACAACCATTGCTCAAGACAAAGGATTTCTTATGTTCAAATCAGAAATTTCAATATAAGAGTATTTCAATATTTAAACATGCTTCATTCAATTCATACAATATGAATATTATGAAGCTTTGTGAATGACCAGAGTATAGATAGTCGAATGATGACACTCATCATATCTACATCAATTTAAACTCTTAAAACATTGGTTCAGGTAGGTACTCAAATATTTTGAGTACATCATCTCTTATAGAGCTACCATTCTGCATGATGTATGCCAGAATATCTTCTTAGATTTTATAAGGATTATTTAACAATTACGATCATAATCGACATGTCACTTCCAAAGTACATTCGATGAGATCAAGACTTATAGAGACATACAAACTCCAGGGTTGAAGTCTTATTGTCTATTATAATTGTCATTCCTCATTATTATGAGGAAACTTGCACATTGCAACCACATACATTTTGTGTTCAACTGCAAGTACAATATCTTGATCATAGATCCAATCCATAATATTTTACTGGTTGTTATTGAGTATATTATTGAGTGGGTTTAATGAAGAATTATCTAAAATAAGAAATTTGCATAAATATATATATATATACACTTTTTACTTTGATTTAGGAATTTTTATATCAAAGTTGTCTTGTCTTGTCAACACTGAAAGTTCGTTCCCTTAATCACTTTCAATGTAAGAGATATACTTACCATTATATCTCAACAAGATCTGTGATCTCCTTCCTTATCTTTGTTACATCCCAATAATATGAGAATCTGCAACTCCAATAAAAAGAAGCGGGAACACATTCCGTATTGCAAGTCCAACTTGCATTCCCAATTCGGTCTTTAACACCTGGGCCCACCACCCCTAAGGTGATGTTGACCTGTCGTTAATTGAACCAACCGTCAACAAGATTAGTACTCGCTATGCGTAATCCAATATCGCCCCAATATTATGAGGATCCAACATTGGGGGCACTACGCATACCTTACTCTTTCGAGAAGCAAAGAGCCCGATCTAGATGCGCTTGCATATAGGAGCTGTCATTTCGGACAGGCGTCTCCTATATGCAATCCCTGGCGACGGAAACCCTTCGCCTTGACGGGAGACCATGGATGTCACTTATGTGATCCTCCATCTCTTATTCAAATTTTAATCAATTATTGTGAATCATATTCATATAATTAATTCTTCCAAAGGAAATACACATCTATTCATAATAGAGTGTTTTTAATTGGATATAATTAACTTTATCATATTAGATTAATTACCAATCCAATTCAATCAACAAACTTGATTTTACTTGAATATATGGTATTATCTCAAAGTACGTATTAATTCGAATTTCAATAATTAGAAAATACATCATGCTCTCTCAGGTATCATTCGTTCCCTACCCGCTGTCATGGCCAGTACCGGCGGGAGCGGGACGAACCGCAACAGGTGCGAGCCGCTACCCCAATGCTCCCCGACTAGACACCATATCCGCCTTGGGAAAAAATAATGCCGAGCCAATCACTTTGTACTTGAGATGATCATCGGTTTTTCAAACGAAATTATACCATATAGTAATAATCAAAACAATTTTGATTATAAGGAAATTTGCTAACCAAATTCCCAATCCTATTCAAGTAAATTGTTTGTTGATTGTGTTTCCAATTATGTTCTAGATCAAATCTAACCAATTATTGGTTGAGGCCAAGTCAATTAAGGAAATAATCATCATTAAATATTTCTCAAATATTTTTCATAATTATTTCATGAAATTAACAATTAATTTCACTAATTGACAATCACTTGGTTCTTGATTAGGAATGTAATTTCAGCAGTGACCCCTACTTACTAAAATTAACATATCTCAATAAAAAAAATACAAATTATGCAAAATCAGTTTCCTAAGATTGCTAATTTGATTTATAAGAGAACCTAAGTGATATTTCATGCATTTGTAGGCGTTTCTAATCCACAATTAACTCTTTAATCACGTTAAGGTTCGCAGTCTTCGAAACTGTGGATACATGTTCACTAAAATGACCATAACTTGAGCAAACGGATTCGAAATCACGTAAAATCGGATCCTACGGTTTCCTTATTTAATGGGGAACAAAATACAATTATTATTTTCAAGTTTAAATAATTTAAACAGGTCCGAAAATAATCACAAAACAGAGATGCGAAAATGAAATGCGATAAAACTTTCACAAACCCTAACGAACCCAAGTCGTCCTAGGTTTATGGATTGTATCCGAAACCTCCGACCTAAGGCTCTGATACCACTTGAAGGATATAGATAATCCTCAAGCACATCACAGAAGCGTGAGCGTCGTATCAAATACGACGACGAACGACTAGTCAGACTAGTTGTTCTATATAGCAGAAATTTTATAAAAATTCATGCGATGAAACCATATGATCCAAGAATGATTCTCGGATCGTTTCATCTAGAACCACAACAAGTATAAAGGAATACCTCTTGAAGCATGGTTGATCGAGTCTCTACGAAAAGAGACCTCCTGTCTCATTGCGAGCGCGAGGATGAGTCACGTGATCCTCGCTATCCAACGAGTTGATCCAAGCTCGGTAAACTCCTAATCTCGTAGTACAAGATTGAACGCCTTCTTCGCGAGCATAGCACTCCAAAGAAGATGGAGAATCAGAGAACGTCGAGGCGGTGGCGCGGTGGCAAGGGCGACGACGTAGTCCTCCTCTAGGGTTTGGTGGACGGCCACAAAGGAGATAAAGAAGAGAGTTGACTTGTAGAATGAGAGAGAGAAGAGAGATGTGCTTCAAAAGCATAACCTTAGAGAGCATGGTATGCCTCTCTATTTATAAGATTTTGGGATCCATGGATCTCAATCTATAGGACACAAAATCAATGGATAAGATTTATTTATGTTTAATCCAATGGTCAAGATTGTTGTTGGTAAAAGCCAACAACTAATAACTGAATTTAGATCAAATATATTTGATAAATAAAATACAATTCAAACTTAAATTAAATCATATAATTATGGAGAGATTAACATGGAGATTGCTCCCCACAAGGAATAGGTAGGACGACTACCAATTTCCTTGTGGGAATTGGTGGCCGTCCACCATGTCCTCATGGTGGAGACAATCTCATGCAATCTCATTAGATTGCATATCTCCATGAGATTCTCCCATAATTTCCAACAACTTTTGTTGTGATTTATTCTTCAAAAATAATTCACAATTAATTTTGAGAATATTGCAATCTTGCCATTAGAAATTTGTGAATCACATTCACAACCCAAAACAAAATATAATTTACATTTTCAATTAATTACACAATGTGTATCCAATACACATCAATAATTAATTAACAAATATTAATTATAATTAGCTCTCTCTCTTTAATACATTATAAATCAAATTTATAATATATTATGAATAATTGGATATTGCTATCCACATTATTCTTATCCACAATAATTAAATCACATTTAATTATATTGGATAATTTCTACATACATCAAGATAATTAAATCACATTAATTATTAATTTCTTAATGCTTAGATATAATTCAACTATGGAATTATTCTTGAACAATTTCAAGAATAATACGATTTCTCCGCAGATACTTGGAGATAAGGACATGGCGATTGTATTGTTCTACGCATAGTGACTTGGATATTGAGATCACATCTCAAATCCAGATCCCGGGCCTCCCGTAGATGCTTGATTAAATCAAGACCGCAAATCTAATCTTCTCATTGCATCTGAATAACATTCAGATCAATGTCCAACATTTGGACGAAGATCAGATTACTTATCTACTGAGAGGAGTCACTAAAATCCAGACCCATTTCATCACTCTCTAGAAATGGAAGCGCCATGGTCATACAATCGTTTATGATCACATCACCCTTAGGTATTCCTAACACCTGTACATCCTGCATATTGGAAGGCCCAGAATAAACTTGAAGTATGAGATATATTTTACACTGTCTACTTCAGAGTTTTCATCATTAAGTTTCTCATTCGATCATTGGGAGTTGGTATCGATCATATGCTTTCCAAAAACATATATCGAACCTACAAATTCAGTCAAGCTTCCGAAGCAAGACGACCGTGCACGGAATTTGGTTCTCCCCAATATCTCATGAGTGAGCTCATGTCTTCCAGTTCAGTAATGAGCTTGTATGATCCCTTTGAGAGTTCGTATTACTCATATGTCCTTATATGCACACCAGCGCGTCGGTGTATAGACCTTGATTAGGTCATTAACCTATTGATTTGCCAAATGTACATACTCAGACATATAATAATACATCTTTCTTCGGTCAAAGGATGTGTGCCTATATCGTGACAACTTACATTACAGGACTTTGGTTATCTCGATCTCGTTAAGTCAACTCTTTGACCTAACTAATCTGACACCTCCGCATCTCTATTCCTATGCAGAGGACCTGCATCAAGAGGTCGGTCAGATATCAGCCTAAATGAGAAAGGATTGCCATCTAATTAGGTTGGAGATCATCTCTCAACAATCATTTGACGGTGCTTGATAAGTCCTCAATCTAACTCTTTAAATATTCATCCAAGCACCAGCCTCTATGATTCAATAATTGAATCAATAGCTGTATGATCATTAAGATGGATCATGATTCATAACCCTAATTGTACTAAGGGACCTATTATGCAAATTATTTATTCTCCATTTCAGATCAGCGAATGATATTTGCAATAACAATTGTTGCATAATGGCTCGCCGTGGGCTCGCATGTCTAATAGTGTAGGGGGTAGTTGGGTCACGAGGGAGAATGGAAAGGAGAAAGGTGGTCATCGTGGGAGAGATGAGAGAGAGATGAGGGAGAGCGGGTCAACGACGTGGGCGACAGTTGGGTCGTCGCCACAAAAGGTGGCACTGGTGGGCGGAAGAAACAGGGCAAAGGAAGGGGGAGAAGAATGGGGGCCACGTGGATCGCTGAGGAGAAACCATGTGTCGGTTAAATAAAATAATAAAAATAAAATAATAGTAATTATCATAGTAAATAAATAACTAATAAATCAAAATACATTGAAAATAAAATAAAAATAGGGTGACACATGACGACTTCAAGAGCCATCACGTGTCTCTCTCAAAAAAATCAAACATTAAATCACAAGAAAAATTTAAAATAAATTGAAAAAGAGGTCAAATCAAAAAGTGATTTATATGAAAGTTGTTCAACTCAATGAGATCAATAACTTTTTTGAAGGGACCGAAACTAAAAGAAATCATATGTACAAAAAATATTTTTGATGATACTTTATAAACATAAAATACCGTACTTTTGTATTTTGCAAAATTTTTTATCATTTTTAAATAAGATAAAAAATATATTAGATATAAAATAAGTATATACAGCTTCATATTTTTTTTTGGATTTTTAATAATCATGAAATTAAAGAAATAACTTACAGGGGACATATATACAGACTCTATATATACATACTTAGGGTGATTTAGTTTTTTTATTTTTACCTTAATTTTTATTTGTATTTTTATACAATTAATTAAAACAATAATAAAATAAATAAAAAAGATTATTTTTTATACCTGAAATAATAGGGGTAAAATCGTCAATATTTACAGATACAATGATGGCCCGAAACCCAAGTTTCACATATGAACTCCTAATCTTTTGAATTTGATCTCGTTTTGTAGATAATTGAATGTACATTAGTTCAAAAGTGAGTAGGAGTTCATATGAGATTGTATGAGGGAGATATTCACATTTACGACTTTTTATTTCAAAACTAGGGTTTGAGTTTTATTAGACAAATATACAATTTAGTATTTTTTGGTATTTTTCTTCTATTAATGTTAGTAATATATACATAATAAAGTTGATTTTATTTTATTTGAAGTTATTGAAAAATAAATAAAAATCAGGGAGGACATGGTAATATACATGTGATTATTTATAAGGGAATTTTGGCTTCTTATTTAATGCAATTATGCATGCTAAAATGAGAATCTTATTTACACATGCATGAATGATAATAATGCAATATAGATGAATAAATGCAATGAATTACTTGGGAACATACCTCTATTTTCATCTTTATAGCGATGAATCACATATTCATTAACCTCCTAGACTTAAACCTTGATCGTCCCCCGAGCAACTAAAATGAAATGCATAAGTGAAATGAGGTTGAGTTCCACACCAAGGTCATGAACAAAAGTTGAAAATAGAGCTCAACTCGACCTTTGGATTAATAATGTAGTGGAACTCCTTATCAGAATTAGGGTTTATAGTACAACAACCTCCAAGCTTGTACAAGGCAAGATCCTGACTTGACTCAGAAGTCATCTTAGATCAACCCCCTCCAAAAGAATCCCACATGAGCACTAAATAACTATCTCTAGTGAGTGTAGGGTGTTAACTCTTCTCATCTAAGATGTCAGGAAACCATGCAATTTCCTCCTCCAGTAACTCATCCTCGAGGAGTTAGGTGTTTCCTTCAAAAATTAGGAACATTCTAGTTCACAACGAGTGGAGGAATACGCCTAGAAGAAGGAGAAAGGAATTAGAGAGTGACTAGTTTATCAACTTTCTTGTGGAGCTTGGCTGGTCTAGCCAAGTCTCCACTAGATCTGCAGGCTATCTGAAGCTTAGACTATTGTGGTCAAATGTTGTTCTTTTTGGTATTAGATTCTTTTTGGTATAAATTGTGGTTGCTCTGCATGGATCATTCTTGCCCCAACGGATATAGAATCTTTTGGTCTGCCCATGTTTTGGGGTCTTAGAAAAAATTGTGCTAGCAATCCATCCCTCATCCAAGATGTCAAAAGACCATGCAATCAAAATGAGGCGACAAGGTTAGACACTAAGAATCAAGTCTAGACATTATCTTGTGAACTTGGAGAATTAAGTCAAAGACCTGAAGTTCCTAAAATCCTACTTATCAATGAAGTTACTCTGAAACTTAAGTAGTTTAAGGTCAGGTCAAGTCCACCCTCGATTTTCATTCATGTCCTGATTCAGAACACGTTAGCTTTTTACTTTGCATATGCATGATATGCTTATGGAATGCAGATGATATGGGATGCACATGAATGAAGTACAAGTTTTTGAATGTTGATGATTTTTTTATTGCAAGAATGAATAGGAAGACATTTTACAAAAGTTTTTTTCTTTGTGTTTTTTACCTCCTATTTTACAACAATTCTTACAAAAGAGTATTGTTTACAAAAATTTTACAAGATTATACCAGTTTTACAAAGAGAGTATGGTTTACACATTATACATATTTTATAGCGTGTATACAATATACATATATTTTTACAAAAAATACACATTCTACAAATTTACATGTATTTTGCATATTTTACAAACACACATTTTTTAAAGTTTTTTTTACCCATCCCATATTTATTAAATAATATATACATAAAATATGCAAAAGGAAGAGCTATGGGTAACGTAAATATGTAATATATACACACCCCTATACTTAGCGTGTGCTATGTCCTCAAAGCAAAAAAAGCGAAGAAAAAACATAACTCATGCTAAGTGTAAGAGAGTGAAAAAAATAGAAGTATAGAAGTCGAAACCCCCACTATACTTAGGCTCTAGTCAACCTAAGTGTAGAAGAAGAGAAAAAATGGGGTGGTTGAGGTCAAGAGGGGAAATATATGAATGGATATACAGGGCAAGCATCGCCCCCTTCCCCCATTCTTAGTCTCTGGTCAGCTTAGAAAAAGAGTAAGTACGAGAACCGGTGGGGTTGGGGTATGTACAAAGTGGTAGTGATCTTCAATGTTTGTGATGCTACTGATGACTCGATAACAATGTTGCATGGCATGATGTGCGACTTTAAGTGTCTCCTAAATCTACTCCATGCATGAAAACAATCTTCTCAATACCGACTAACTGCTCATTTGATTCGACAAAATGCTTCAACAATTGTCCATTCACCGTGTCAATCCGCTCTCATGCGATCTACCTGATTTAGAAATTCTATAAAGATGTTAGTAAAAAAGAGCTTGGATTCTTCGAAAGAATTAGAAGCTCAGATTCTGAAGTGGGATAAGAAGCAACCTTCATCACGAATGTCTGTGCTCCATCTGTAAGATCTGAGATCTCTACACATCTACTATCATGCACAACACATAATAGATACAGACCCATCCCTTGGACTTGAGCTTCCCTTGAAAAATCTTTAGCCTTGCAATGAAAAACTATACCTCTTGTCAAGCAATAAAGGTCTTTTCTCTGAAAAATCTATTATGACAACGATTAACCTTGTCCTTGTACACCAAATTTTTATCATATGTGCGGTTTATGATTTTCACAAGTTCATTCAGATCCATCTCTCTCTGTTTCTACCCTAGGTATGTGTTCCAATTGACCTTTTTAATTGCCCATTCTAACTTGTGCACTAATTCTGTGGGTAAATGACACGGCTTCTCAAATACCATCCTGAATGGGGAGGTTCCTAATGGTGTCTTGTAAGTCGTCCTGTAGACCCAAAGGAGTTGGTCCAAGATCTGGGACCAGTTCTTCCTATCTAGGTAAATGAGCTTATGTAGTATGGTCTTAACGTCCCTATTCGACACCTCTATCATGCCATTGTCTGTGGGTGGTAAGGACTATCGACACGATATTCGATGTCGTAATCCTTCATAAGTTGCTTCACATCACTATTTACAATATGGCTAACCCCATATGATATCAACATTTCGGGACCCCAAACCTAGAAATAATATGCTCTTTGACAAACTTACAGACAATCTTTCTGTCTGCTGCTCGGGTCGAGATAACCTCCACCCACCTTGATAAATAATCCACTACAAGAAGAATGTACTCGAATCTGTTGCTCACTAGGAATGGGCCCATGAAGTCGATGCCCCAAGCATCAAAGACATCATAAATGATGACAAGCTTCATCAGCATCTCATCTTTGGAACCAACGATTCCTCCCATTTGTTAGCATACCGGGCACAACTTCACAAAAGCGAGAGCATTGCAAAACAAAGTCGGCTAGTATTAGCCACACTATAGTACCTTCCATGCGGTCCTCTTCTCAGAGTGGTGTCCTCCTACCTCCAGGTTGTAGCAGTAAATAAGAATACTATGGTATTTCTCCTTAGGAATACACCTCCTCCAGACACAATCCAATCCCTCAAAGAAAAGGATCAGATCCTCTCAATGGTAATGTCTCGAATTTGACTTGATTCAGTCTATGCTACTTTTGGGACAATCTCTGGGAACTTTCTTGCAGACAACATAGTTCATTATATTGGCATACCATGAGAGTGAGTCGATAAGAGAAATCAACTCGTCAGGGAATGAGTCTCAAATATGTGTAACATCAGAAGCATAAAGAGTTTTGATACAGGAGAGGTGATCATCTAATACATTCTTCTTTCCAGATTTATCTTTAATGTCCAAGTCAAACTCATGGATAAGTAAAATCCACCTAAAAATACACACCTTCATGTCATTATTTTCCATGAGATACCGTAATATTGAATGGTCTGTGAACACAACAACCTTGGATACATTGAGATGAGATTTAAACTTATCCAAGGCAAACACTGCCGTAAGATTCTCTTTTTTCCTAACTGTATAGTTATCTTGAGATGGATAAAGAAATTTTCTTGTGTAGTATATAGCGAATGAGACACCATCCCTCCTTTGTCCTAACATATCCCCAATAGTAAAATCAGAGGCATCTGTCATGATCTGAAAAGGAAGAGATTAGCTTGGAGCTTGTAGGTTCGGGGCATCCTTGATCATTCCTTGCAATTTCTTAAAGGTGTAAAGATACTTGTGATCAACAATAAGCTCCATGTCCTTGCCTAAAAATACAGTTAGCAATCTGGCAATCTTTGATAAATCTTTTATAAATCTCCTGCAAAATCTGACATGCCCGGGGAAAGAACGCAACTATTTCACGTTGGTTGGTGGTTGGAGTCGTCTGATCACGCCTACCTTGGCAGGATCAACCTCCATTACTCTCTTGGAGATGACATGCCCCAACACAATGCCCTCCATCACCATGAAGTGACTCTTCTCCTAGGAGAGCACCATATTAACCTCACAACATCTTTTAAAGACTCGGTCCAAATTATAAGATATGAATCGAAGGAATCATCGTGGATCAAGAAGTCATCCATGAAGACTTACAGGAATTCGTCGACCATCTCAGCGTACACAACAATCATGCACCTTTAAAATGTACTGGGAGCATTTCATAACCCAAAGGGCTTGCTCATGAAAGCATAGGTACCAAAGGGGCATGTGAATGCGGTTTTCTTCTGGTCCTTAAGAGCAATAGCTACTTGGTTGTATCTTGAGAACCGATCCAGGAAATAAAAAAATTCTTTTCCCACCAGTCTCACCAAGATATGATCAATAAACGGTAGGGAAAATGATCCTTCTTCATCGTGATATTCAAGCATATGTAATCCCTATAGACACGCCACGACATGGGTACTCGTGTCATGATCTCATCTCTGTCCTCATTGGTGGTCATCTGAATTCCTGACTTCTTCGAGACAACATGAATAGGTTCCACCCACTTGGAATCGGTGATGGAGTAAATAAAACCCGTGTCACACCATTTCTCAAATTCATTCTTTACGAACTCTCGTAAATTTGGATTCAGCCTACTTTGGAATTCAAGAGAGGGTTTGTTATCATTCTCAAGATAGATATGATGCAAACACATAGCGTGATTTGTCCCATGGAGATCGGAAATGCTCTAGCCTATCGCCTTATGATTTTCTCCAAGATCTTAGCAAGCGAGATTCCTGCTCCTTGGTCAATCACAAACTGATGATGACCGAAAACTTCTTCTCTTGTCCTTTAAGGAAGGCATACTTGGGTGTTGTGGGTAAAGTTTTGAGCTCAAGTAAAGTGTGGTCATCAAGCAAATCTGTCTCAATCAACAGTGATTCTGTGTTGATAACAACTAGATCTGTCTCTAAAGTAACTACCACCAACTGATTTGGCTGGAGTCGGATTGTCAAAAGTATCCAGGCAATCGGTGAAAGTCACGTCCGACTCATCATCCTCATCTTATAATTGCCCTAGAGGGGAAAGGACTGACAAGCCTAGCTGGGCCTCTATGTCATCAAATATGTAGGGGTGCAATCTCTGTGTGATATGTACCTTGTAATTCATTCTGAAGAATCTCGCAAATTGCCTCATGGACAACAATCTCTCCAGAGTAGAGCGACTCATCTGCGCTGGTTGGGTTTTGTCTCCATGACCCAACAATGTCTATATGAACAAATTGGAGTACGGCTCTAGATTTTCTAAGAGGTCCTATATTTAGCCTCTCAAAGAGGGATGTTGGCATTAGATTAATTGAGGATCCATTATCTAGGAGAGTGTGTGCAAATGCAGTGTCATCGATATGACTCACCACATAAAGGGCACCCATGTCCCTTCGTTTCCTTAGAAACACATTCTTGATGGCGTAAGTAGTGGCTACTGACAGAACGTGCTTCTCAAAACATCATCTTGTTTTTTTGTTGGTCCTTGTAGGTGTACATCTCGCTTTAATATATTTTTGAAATGCAGGTGTCATATCCACATACTTATCGAAGGAGATTGTGACCTTGATGCACTTGTTACAAATCTTTACCATCGCATGGTCATCTTTTTGGATTTTTTAGATTTCTTGTTTCCACCTTTAAGAGAACGGGGGAAGGGATTATTGAGGACAACTCAAATTCTAAAATTAAATTATGTTCATTCTTATTCAAATGAGAAAATAAGTTATATACATGACTATGACTCTGACCGTGCTTGGAAAGGAATTCTGGGATGAAAATGTTGGCGCATCTTCTAATATTGCTGGTATGTCCTCCTCAAATGGAGGTGCAAGCTCTTCACCAGGCTTGATTGATTCACTTATGGTGCTCCTCTCCTTCTTTTGTTCTTTTTTTTTTCTGATTTTTTGGGGATTCACATCCCTCTTAGTCTACTGAAGGTGTTGCTGGTTATGTAGCTCCTCTACCTCCAAGCTCTCCTCAAGTAGAGACTTGGCGATGTCCTCCTCCTACTCTCGTGCCTGATCAGGTATGGTCACGATCCTTCCACTCTTGAGGGACATACGATTCTCATTATCATACGAAAGGATCTCGTGTTCATATCTTGAGTAATATGAATAGTATACCTGATCATGTGGTTGTTGTTGACTCTGATTTAAGATGTTGGGACTAGGCTGAACCTGGGCAAGAATTGGAGTCCTTGGTGCCATCTGCTGATCGTGGTGGTGTGAGACATGGTTGAGATATGGCCTTATATCATGATAACCATTCTGCATTTGTCGAACCTTATCTGTCAAAAACTGAATGGCCAAGTTGAGGGACCCCAAATCGCTCATGGGTGGGGTCTACTGTTATTGTTGGCTAGAGGATGGGTGATTCTGCTATATGTACTAGCCCTGTTGGCCCTGTCCATGTTGCTACTACTAATGGGACTGTGAGGTGTAAGGTGGTGTAGGACCCTACTAGCCCGAGTGAACAGTGTGCTGCTGCTACTGCTGAGGCTGGTATCCTTGTCCTGGCTTGGAATGTACAAAGCACGGTGTGGGACAAAGCTGGTGTCCTGGTATGCTAGGGAGAGTTGGTGTGGCTGACCACTCCCCATCCCTGACTGTCTGCAGATGGGGTCGTGGTTGTACCACAACCCATTGATCTCAAACACCTATAGAGGCTCCTCATAGACTATCTCCACCTAGGGGGGCGACATGCTACTCATGCTAGGTGTACTGCTGCTCCTCTACCCAGCTGATCTGAGGCCCCTGTAGCTGCTCCTATACGAGATGAACTCAGTGTACAGGTGTAGGTGGTGCAGAAGGGGAAGGTAGCCACATCTTGGCTATACTCTCATATAATTCCTCAACTTGCTCCAGTAATTGTGAAAGCACCTTAAGGTCAATGATCCTCTTTTGTATCTACTCTGCCATGGTAAGCTTATCAGCTATATCCCATGCTGGGGATGAGGTCATTTATCAGATTCGTTACAGTCCTCCTAGTTTTCTTATGAGATAAGCATGACAGGGACACCTGATAGGCCCTAGTTGCCTAAGATCTGCCTGTTTCAGCCATCTAATGTAAGATCTTCCTTACGACATCTTCATTTTTGTTCAGATAGCTACCTCCACAAGTTGCACTCACTAACCCCTACATCTAAGGGGTCATACCATAGAACAAGGTCTAGACTAAGATTAATTTGGTAATTCCATGGCATGGGCATTTCTGTGTTAAATCATTTAATCTATCCCAAGTTTCACAGAATGGTTCATGGAGAGCATGAGAGAAACTAGCATTTTTTGTCCTCATCTGGTTAGTCCTACTGAGTGGGTAGAATTTATTCAAAAATAAATATGTGAATTGCACCAGGTCATACATCGAACCTTGATGTTCTTCAACCAATGGGTAGCCATATCACCTAAGGCAATCGGGGTAGCCTTTAGCCCGATGTAATCTTGTCCAACACTAGGATGACTAAGGTTGTTAACCACAAACTCAAAGTCTCTCAAGAACACATATGGTTCTTTTGTGACATTCCTGTTAACTTCGGTAACAACCCAAGGAGGTGGGGCTTCAACTTAAAAGCATCAGGTTGAATAACTAGTACTATCCAACTATTAACTTCATTCTTAACTGGGTTGTAAGAATCCACCATAGGTTTGTCCATTCCACCCACCTCAATCACATGTCCCATACGAGCCATAATATCTACATTCTATTTCTCAGCTCTAGCTAAATGGGCAAGGACCTGCTGCATGGGGTCATCTCTATTATCCTCATCCTCGATGTTCCTCTTAGGAGGCATCTTGATCTTTGGTTTATCTTCCTCACCTTCAGAATAAAGAAGATTGGAATTAATAGAGTTGCAAGAATTAGATATAGAAGCATCGATGTGAGGGTCTTTCTCGATGTGGTGAGAGAAAAGAGGATTGGTCTGTGTCTGACTGCCCTCGAGAATAAAAAAATGTCTTATTGAATGTGGTCCCATGGGAAGAGTTGTCATGGAACATTGGGGGCTTGGGACGAGAGTGACTCCTAGCCCGTGAGGACGGTCAGTTTGGGGTGGTCATTGAGAGACTCATGAAGTCCGAGCAAAAAACACCCCAATCCTCCATTCTCGATGTCAAACAGCTCAGAGAGAGATCACGAATAATGAATAAAAGAGAGATGGTGAAGGCACAAGTGTACAATCTTCGATGATGATATTGATTAACACACACAATATAAACACAATTCAGACCACAGTTTCACCAACTAAACACAATGAAGGTTGTAAAGGTACGGTCAATTATCTTTTCAATTTTACGTTGGTGATAAAAAATTCTTATAAGTCCATTACACACAATGTGTCGCCTTATGCCCAACGGTGCTCTTGTATGCTCCCAATAAATGAGGTGATCTTCTCATGATATCGGGTTCAATATCAGACCCTGAAGGAGACACACAAGCTTATACAACCAAAACGTAGTCTAAGGTCGAAGGCAATCACTTGCAGCTCCCAAATCTGTGAGAGTAAGAAATGGAGACTTAAGGGGCAAGTCTAGAGAATTGGGCTCTAACCTTAGTGGCTACATCCTCACTCGCTCTATCTAAGGGTAAGTACCTGTGTCCAAGGACTGGGTTACTCTCCCGAAATACAATTCTTGATTTTATTCCTTTTAATTTAAGTCAGACTTGTTTAGCAGTCCCGGTTTTAAAAGGTTATCACTAAATCTTTAATGAGCCAAAATATTCACGTCTATTGTCCAGTCCCAATTCCTTTTTAGATTTATGTTAGAAAATAAAGGGAATGAATTGAGAAAAGCCAATGCATGTGGAAAACAATTATGTTATGCCTGGTTAAGGAGACTTATAGTGCTTACCCACATTCTTCATGTAGAATGCAAAACAAATAATTGAAAAATATTCTAAATGAAATGCAAGTCGACAAAAACTTCTCTTAGAAGAAAGTTCTATTAGTCAGAAAGAATTGGATTTAAATTTGACTAAAGTGAATGATTTAAGGTGTGTCTTTGTATGTGAAGTGTGGTCCTAATAGAGCATGAGCAAAAGCAATATAGTATTCTAATGAAAATACTTTAAGAGCAGCGAGTGCAGGTTTACCGTACGGACCACTCATGTCGAGCCTCGCCCTTTACACAAGGGAGAAACATGTCTCGACAGATCACAAATAGCAGAAGAAAGTCCATAGTCCTGTTACATACACGAGATCCCAAACGGGAAGCACCGTAAATGTGCAATTATCTAAATTATTACACATTAATAATTACAGAAATCAAATAAATGCAGAAATAAAACCTAAGGACTCTACATTCTCTCACGAGTTGACTCGATCTTAATTTTATGCATCCTTTCAGTTGGCTTACTTTCAAAAAAAGCCTGCCTCTAATGCATCTGAGTTACTCAGCTACTTAAGCAGCTACTCCGTTTTGTCGGGTCCCTCGCACAAAAAAAACAAGATGATGGTCAGAGAGAGATACACAAAATAAAATAAAAATAAGAAATAAAATACAAGAAAATAAATAGAGTAATATTTATAAGAAAAAACTGGAGGTTAGACTACCCAGAGGATGACAAACCTAATTTCCAAATTGTCTAAAAGTCAACCTAAGCCGTGCCTCCCTGGTAACAACACCATTTGATGAGTCTGGAATTGCTCTCCGTTAATTATGTGGAATTAACTTTAATGTTTTTGTTGTAGGTAGTAAATTCGGATCAATCAAAAAGACCACTTAATTGATATTTAATTAAAAATGAGTGGTCATATTTATTTTTTACTTGGACAAGCCCAAGGTCGAACTCATTGAGGCCACTGTCTCCTTAGGTCAATTGTTAGATGATCTAGATGCTAGTTTTACATAGAAGCATTTTTATATTTTTTTATGCAACTAAAGCTGAAATGCAATATGGGCCAAGTTTAGGGGCTAGTATGCAATTTTTAGTCAAATGAAGTCTATAAATTCCTAAAACATGAATAAAATGTGAAAATTTGCACAATTAAGCTACTTTGAGTTTTTTTGGCATTTATGCGTAATGAATTTATTATTAATTAAATATGCAGGCATGGTGATTTTTAGTAAATTAATTTTAATAGATAGAAGCATAATTATTTCTCAGAATTAAAATTTGCCTAGATGAGTCTAATTAAGATGTATCTAGGAAAAATAATAAGTCCTAAAAATATCGGGTCCATAGCTTATTAAAAATTAATTTCCAAAATGACCATTTAAATTATTATAGCCTCAATATATAAACAAATGAGATGACTTTTGGATGTATAATAGAACACAATTATTCCTATCAAATATGACTTTTTGCGATTTTTCGGAGTAATGGTTGAAATACTACGAATTTCCAAAGCAACAAGGTAAAATATAACAATTTTCTCCAATTTAACTCTTAATAAATAACCACAGTTCACAAAAATACCTTGTAAATATCACAAGATAAATAAATTGTATATTCTACAATACACAAAATTTGAAAAATGAAAAATGTTGACAAATAAAGGTTCAAAATTAAGCTATAACATAAGGTTAATGCCATTACAAAAAATAAAATAAAATGAATAACTAGAAACATGCTGACACAAGCCTGAGTGCAATTACCATGACCCACAACGGTCAAATGCAATTTTCCCAATGGGGGGGGGGGGGAGGGTGTACGCGGTACGTGCCTCCAAGGCGGTGCGGCCTCCTTTGTAATTTTAGGGAAGTATGTGGGTCGGGGAGCAATTTTCCCCCACCCCGTGTGCTTCTCATGTGCTCCTACAGGCTCGGAAGGAGCCTCAAGACTGATGCTGAGGTGCAGGCACACGAGGCACCATGCGGCTTGTTCTGGTGACATGGGCCCACCCTAAGGTGAGGTTGAGGCGACACTTGAGGATCAGGCCCTGAGCCTACACATGCCTCGCGGAGGAGGCTTCGCTCTCTCAAGCCAAGAGGCATGGGCGTAGAGCGAGGAAGGGCATGGAGCGAGGATGGCCCAAATACACATGCCATCGATTGGCTAATGAACGATTACAAGAGGCGGCGACTGGCGGTAGAGAAGCTCGATGGCTCAAGCAAGGTGGCAGTGAACTGTCGATGGAAGTAGGTGACATGCTCCATCAAAGCGGTGGTCCAACATGGAGCTGGGGTCGATGGGGGTTCCTATGTTATTGTGAAGGGACGAGGCAAAGGAGCTGCTATTGGGAGATCAACTACTTGAGTATTTGCTCGATGATGCTCTCGAGGTCGAAGCACTAGAGCTCGAAGACGCCATACAAGGTAGAAATAAGGAAGGGGAGGGGGCGATATGGAGGTCCCTCGGTGAGATGGAGAAGATGGAGAACCAGGAGGGAAGAAGATGATGAACAAAGGAAGAAGAAGAATGATTCGAAAATGAAAACCAGGAAGCGAAGAGGGAAAGGGGTTTACCTGGAAGATTGGGTGAGATAGAGGAGAGCCTGAGGATCGACCAAAGGTAGAGCTCGATCGTGGTTCTTGCTCGAGGTCACGGTTGATGAATGAGATGGGCAACTTCAAGCATAGTTGCGATAAGGCTCACGAGAGTCTTGGATCTCGTCTGGAGTAGCATGTCTGCACTTTCTTAGAGATCTAGACCTCTCTATCATCGAGGTCAGGTAGGAGCTCAAGGGCACTCTCCCACAAATGGAGGTGAGGTTCGCAGTACGCTGCAGCGACAGTTGGGTCACCAACGCGAAAGGTGTCACTTGTGGGCAGAGGAAGTAGGGTAAAGGAAGGGGGAGAAGAATGGGGGCAACATGACACGTTGAGGAGTGGCCATGAGGAGGTTAAATAAAATAAATTATTATTAATAATAAAACTAGTAATAAATAAATAATAAATAATAAATAAATATAAAAATAAAATTAGTGTGACATGTGGCGGCTCCAAGAGCTACCACCTGTCGCTCCTTGAAAAATCAGAGATTAAATCAAAAGAAAAATAAAAATAAATTGAAAAAGATGTCAAATCAAAAAGTGGTCTACATGGATGTTGTTCATCTCGATAAGATCTACAACATTCGTGAAGGGACCAAAATAAAAAAAATTATATGTACAAAAAGTATTTTTGGTGGTACTCTGCCACATGTGACCCCTAGAAAAATCAGAGATTAAATCAAAAGAAAAATAAAAAGAAGAGAAAAAGATGCTAAATAAAAAAAGTGCTCTACATGAAAGTTGTTCATCTCGACGAGATCTACAACATTTGTGAAGGGACCAAAGTAAAAAATATTATGTATAATAAGTATTTTTGGTGGTACTTAATGGACATAAAATATCATATTTTTATAGTTTGCAATATTTTTATCCTTTTTAAATAAGATAAAAATCAAAATAAATTTAGATTGAATATAAAATAAATATTTACAACAAAATCTATTTTTTAGATTTTAAATTGTTATAAAAATAAAGAAATAAAATAAAGGAGACATATATACAAACTCTATATATACAGACTTTGGGATATTTATTTTCTTTGATTTTGGCTTTAATTTTTATTTGGATTTTTAGAAAATTAAATAAAATAATAATCAAAAAATAAATGAAAAAGAAATAAATAAAAAATTGTTATTTTTATACATGAAATAATAGGGTCAAAATAGTCAATATGTACAATATACAATGAGAGCCCAAAATCCAAGTTTCACATATGAACTCCGATTCTTTTGAATTTGGTCTTGTTTTGTATATAATTTATTGTACATTATTTCAAAAGTAGGTAGTGGTTTATAGGAGACTGTATGAGGGAGATATTCACATTTACGACTATTTATTTCAAAACTAGGTTTGGGTTTTATTGGGCAAACATATAAGTTAGTATTTTTTGGTATTTTTTCCTATTAATGTTAGTAAAATATACACAATACATTTTATTTTATTTTATTTTATTTTATTTTAAGTTAGTGAAAAATAAATAAAATTCAAGGAAGATATGGTAATATACATGTGATAATTTATAAGAGAATTTTGGCTTCTTATTTAATGTAATTATGCATGCTAAAATGTATATTTACACATGCATGAATGACAATAATGCCATATAGATGAACAATTGTACTGAATTACTTGGGAACAAATCTCTATTTTCATCTTTTAGAGTGATGGATCACATATTCATCAGTGGGGTAAAATCCAATTTTTAAATAAGAATGAAGTGCAATAAATTATGCATGAAGTGCAAAGTATCTTGAGAATTGACAGATTTTTAGCCCAGCTAAATAATATCAAAAAAATAGGAATATCTCAGATGATAGATAAATTAATTATGAACACATATATATTTTATTTTTACATAATATTGCAATATGGACCAATGAAAAATCAAATAGCTCAAATCATCAAATAAAATTCCCAAGATGTAAATCTTAATTAAATTGAGTATATTAGTGCCAAAAGTTTTGAATTTTGATTTTCCTTCCAATGGATAATTTTGCATAATTTTTTGAGATGAAATGAATTTCGTAAGAACTAAGCATGCAGAGAATGAATGTTGACTTCGAAATTACGTAGATAATAAAATAAATAGACAATTATTTTCTACAATATGCCAAATTAAAGTGTTCAAAATAATCTAGAAATAGAGATAGAAATCACAATTTTTAGGTAAATGAGAAGTAAGATATTAATCATATAAGTTAGGGGTATATATGTGAACATTTCTTTAATACCTAACGTATTCATGGACTTTTCTGCAATATGCTATATCCGCTTAGGCATGTATGTAAGTTTTCCACTAGGCGAGATCTTCATGTAATTCCAAGGAGAACAAAGGGCGCACTTGAGGTATTTTCAATCACATGCCTAAGAGCGCATGATCCTTCCCTTTAATCGCACAACAAAGGTGATGGGATTTTCTCTGGATCGTACAGCTATTGGTGATCGTCGATCCGATGGCTAGATGGAGCTTCTCAATGGATCAACAACTACTACTTATGAGAGTTTTCCTCTTCCTCCGACTTAGGTTCAACGATGTCTTGTGTGAGAAGGTTCCGCTTCGGTGAAGGTGCTCATTGCCCACTCATGCTCTAGTGGTTGCCCAGCTCCAGTCTCTACAAATAAAAGGCTTAGCTCGAGCTATTAAAGGGACTTGGCCTAGTGTTACAACTTAGAAAAAGGTAGGGGGTGGTGGTTCCATTGAGGTGGAAGGAGGTCAGAACCATAGTTGATGGAAGTTGCGTGTAGGTAGACTTGAAACGTAGGGATAAAGGAGTTGATAGTGATGGTCTATGATCAAAGTTGGGGGTTTTAGTGATGAAGAAGAACGAGTAGGAAATTCAATGATTGGTAGTGAGGATGTTGGAAGAGGAGTCGAGGAATTGAAGATGAAAGAAGAAGATAGAGGGAGAAAAGGAATGAAGTTAAAGAGGATACCTTATAATCTCGCCGGAAGATGAGGAGTAGGGGAATCGATTCTCTGGTTATTGTCATCGATCAACACGGGCGAGATGTGTTGAGAAGCTTCTACATTGCATGGGTGGAGGAGTAGCGTCACAAGGTTTGGATCCCGTGGATCACACATAGGAGATGTCTTCATCATAAGGATAGGGTCGTGGTTACCAGCCCCAAGTCCTCGAGCTCTCTCTCTTTCTAGTTCTCTTTAGATTCGAGATTGGCGGATGATCTGATGGGATGAGGAAGAGGGTTTAAATATGTAGAGAGGGAGAAGATAAGGCATAAGGGAGTACAAGTTTCGGGTGGTTACAGGGAAGAGCTTAGGATTGGATTTGGTTAGGTTTTCGGCGATGGTTGACGATAAAGGAAAGGGTAGGTTGGGTCTTTCATGAGTTGGGATTGGGTTTGTTCGGGTTTTTTTCCAAGCTGTAGTTCAGGATTGGGTTCTTAGGTTTTCAGTTGCGAGATGATAAGTATCAAACTAGGATATTAGGTGCAATACAGATGAAACCACATTAGGGGACGGTCGCAAACCGTCCCTCCCAGTAAACAATTCATCTCCTTTGATTAGAGTGGATGATTGCTATTGCATCCCATATACTTGTGTGTCATTTAACAAAAGGGGACACGGACATAACACTTCCCCTCTTGAAAGATAGAGGAGATGTCTGTGACCATCTTGTTGGACATTTGAGCCCAAGACGAGCCATTATGCAATAAATGTTATTGCGATTCACTCCTTAATCTGAAATGAAGTATAACTAATTTGAATAATAGGTCCCTTAGTACAATTAGGGTTATGTACCATGGTCATCATAATAAACCATACAACTATTGATTAAATGGTTGAATCAAAGAGGTTGGTGCTTGGATGATATCTAAAGAGTTAGATTGAGGACTCATCAAGCACCGTCAAATGATTGTTAAGAAAGTATCTCAAGTCTGAGAAGGAGATGGAAATCCTTCTCTAAAGGCTAATATCTTATCGTCCTATTGATGCAGTTCCTCTGCATAGGATTAGAGATTTGTAGGTTTCATATAAGTTAGGTTAAAAGAGTTGATTTTAACGAGATCGAGATAATCAAAACCTATGTTGAATACAATCATGATATAGGCATACATCCACTTACCAGAACAATTGTGTTACTATATGCTCGAGTATGTACATTTGGAAGACCTATAGGTTAATGACATATTCAAGGTCTATATACCGGTGAGCATGTGCATATACAAGGGCATATGAGTAATACGATCTCTCATAAGGGATCATATAGGTTCATTACTGAACATGAATACATGATCTCACTCATGAGAAATTGGTATCAAATTATGTGCACAGTCGTCTCGCTTTGGAAGCTTGACTGAATTTGTAGTATGATATATGCTCTTGGAAAGTATATGATCGATACCTAGGTATGATATATGCTTTTGGAATGTATATGATCGACACCAACTCCCAATGATCAAATGAGAAACTTAATGATAAAACCTTAAAAGAGACAGTTCAAATGTGATCTAAAACTTTTGGTTTATTCTAGGTCTTCTAGTACGTAGGATGTATGGCTATTAGGAATACTCGAGGGTTATGTAATCGTAAATGATTGTATAACTGTGACACTCTCATTTCAAGGAATGATGAAACACGTTTGGACTTTAGTGACTCCTCTCAGTAGATCAATAAATTAATCTGAATGTGATTCAGATGCAATGAGAAGATAAGATTTATAGTTTGATTTCATCAAACATGTATGAGAGGTCACCGAGATCTAGATTTGAGATATGATCTCAATATCAAAGTCATTATATATGGAATGTATAATCATCCTATCCTTATCTCCAAGTATCCGTGGAGAAAATGCATTATTCTTGAAAGAGTTCAAGAATAATTCCATTGTTATCTGGGCATTGAGAAATTGATGATTAAATGCGATTTAATTATCATGAATAATATGAATATGATTCATATTATTTGGACACCTGAGAATAGTCATCCAATATAATTAAATAAGATTTAATTATCAAGAATATGATTAATATGGATATTACGATCCATAATAATCATAATATTATAAATGTGATTTATAATATGATGGAGAGATTTAATTGTAAATAATATTTACATAGTAAATGTTAATGTGAATTGGATTCACATATAACAACTAATTGTAAAGGCAATTTACATTTTGTATTAGATTTATGAATATGATTCATAATTGTTGATGACGTGATTGAAATTATCACAAAATAATTTGGTATTATTTTGGTGAATAATTTAACAATAAAAGTTGTTGAACATGTGGAATATTTGGACAGATATGAGATCTCTCAAATTAAGGAAGATGAAAGCTACCTTCTCCTTTAGGAGGGTGGATGGCCATGGAGTCCTACTCCATGTATGGTCATCCACTCTATTAAGGGAAGGAGGCTTATCCTCATTCCTTTATTTCCAAATGATATTGATACTAATTTAATTGAATATGTTGTAAATTATTTGGAACAAATTTATTTTAACTTAAAATGATTATTTTGTTTTTGCAAATTTATGAAATAAAATCATGGACATGTATTGAAAACATAAAATAATCTAGACCCTTGATTATGAGTGCACATAGATTGAGATCCATGGACATCCAATTTAGTATAAAAGGAGGGGTAACCCTAGCCTTTTCTACTAGCAACAAATAAGAGCAAAAACTCCCCCCTCTCTCTCTCTCTCCATTTTCTTACACACGTCCTCTCTCTCTCATTCTCAGCATTGTGGTCATCCACATTGTTGACCTAGAGAGACTCCCAGCCGTTGTGATGTCGTTGTGCTGCCGGATGAACTGCTCATGGATCTCCTCCATCTTTGGTGCTTCTTTCTTGTAAAGAAGGTGTCAGATTTCATGAGATATAATAATGAGACTCCTCACTCGGATCATCAATTTGGATTGCGGGAAGCATGTGTCTCATCCATGCGCACGCAAGTGCGACCTTCGTTGGATCAGACATGAAATAAAAGGTCTCTTACTTTAGAGATAAGGGATCATAGACATGCTTCAAGTTATATTCCTATAACTCATTTGTGATCTTGATGAAATGATTTGAGAAGTGTTCTCAAATCGTGTGGTTTCATCTATTTAAAATTTTTAATTTCCGATGCCCGATGCAACTAGTATGATTATTTACCCTAGGTTGTATGTGATGCGACCTACACGTTTCTGTGATGTGCTAAGGCCTAAACCCTGGCCTTCAAGTGGTATCAGATCCAAGTTAATGGTCTTGGATATGATCCAAACCTTAAGGGAGTAAGGTTTTATATATCAGTTGCGTGGGGACTCGTAGTTTCGGCATAAGATGCAAGTTCTGAATTGTTTTTCAGTAAAAATGAAAAGCTCCTATTTATGTACTATTTCAACGATTTTTTGGATAATAATATATATTTAGAATTTCTAAATATGTCATCAAAATAGTAACCAATTGTTAGCCCCAAAGGTGGATATATTAAAATTTGAGAAGTTCTTGCGATGGCATTGTTTTTGCATGTATTCACAGATTTGTAAGAAATTATATTTTGTTTATTGTTTCCCTATCATGAAATGTGAAATAAAAACCTTGATTAAGTAAGGAATTGAATCGGTAAACCATTTGAATTTATTTCATGTGATTACGACTCTGTTTGCTCTAGATATTCCATATGTAGTGGAGATGGTTCCGATGATGATTGGATCATCAAGATCTCTTTCTAAATGTGTTTATCATTTAATGAAAATCAAGAATATTATGCATTTGACATGATTAAAATTTATGCTTAATATTTATGAAAATATTTGATTAAACATCAATGATCATTGAATGATAGTTTCATGATAAAAACCCTAGTTTATCCTGCAAAAGTTGTAGGACAACTTTTACATGCAAAACCAACGTGTTTGCTTGATATGACTAGAAATTTAAGATCTTAAAATTGTTTTAATATGCCTAAGATTTTTTAGTGATTACTATATATGTATCATGTCAATCACCAAGAGCATGTGATCGATAAAACCTCTTAGTACAAGTTGTACCAATTATGTTGTCTGGAATTGATTCAGTAATGATGTCTAGGCCATGGATATGCTAATGGGTTAATTGATTGACACCCTGCATCGTAGTGGAAGCGCTCCCAGTTGGCATAATCTGTTTGACCTGGCTTGATCTGTTTCGAGGATATGTAGCATGAGAAGTCTCTACGTACTTTAATAAACTAATTAGAATAATACAATTGTACAAATATGAGGGTGTATACTATATAGTAGTATCAAGCAAAGCCTAATTGTTTATTGGTTGAATTGGATTGTTGATTAGTTTAATATGATTAAATTAATTAGATCCAATTAAAATAAATACTCCACTATGAATGGAGATGTAATTCCCTTGGAGGAGTTAACCATAATGAATATGATTCATAATGATTAAATAAAATTTGAATGAGATAAGGAGGATCATATAAATGACATCCATGGTCTCCCATCAAGGCGAAGGGTTCCATCACCATGGATTGTATAATAGAAATGCATGTTCGAAGTGACAGCTCCTACATACAAGTGCATACGGATCGAGGTCTTTGCTTCTTGAAAAAGTAAGGTTGTGTTCATAGTGACCCCATTATTGGCTCTCCATATTATTGAGGCGATATTGGATTGTGCATAGTGAGTTCTATTCATGTTGAATGTTTGCTCAATTAACAATGGGTCAACATCACATTAGGGGTGGTGGGCCTATGTGTTAAAGATCGATTTTGAAAATGCAAATTGGACTTAGAAGGTAGAATGAGTTCGTGTTTTTCCATCTGAGTTGCAGTTTCTCATATTATTGGGATGTAACAAAGGTATAAAGGAGATCCTATATCTTACTAGATATATAATAATAAGTATACCTCTTACTTTTGCAAGACACTTTTATTTAAAACATTAATAACCTTAATCGAAGATATATATATGCAAGTTATCTTATTTCAGATAAACTTCAATAAATCCACTCAAATATATACTCAATCATAACCAATATCATGGATTGGATCAATAATTAAGATGCAGTACTTGCCGTTGGACACATAATGTATGTGATTATAATGTGCAAGTTTCCTGATGATTATGATGATTGACTAATTAAATAGGCAATATGACGATAACCTAGGTTTTGTGTGTCTCTAAAGTCTTGATCTCTCATTGAGCGTGCTTTGAAAGTAGCATGTCAATGATGAGCGTAATTGTCAAGATCATTCTTAAAATCCAAAGAAGATGTTTTGACGAACATATGCGCTCTCAACATTTAACCATGAATCGCATAGTTTGCCGCATTATGCAGAATGATGGCATATAAGAGGTGATGTACTCAAAATGTTTGAGTACCTACCTGAATCTAAGTCCTTTTTGAGTTAAGATGAGTGTGGATATGATGAATGTCGTCATTCTGTTATTTCTACTCAAATCAATCGCGATGCATCATATTATTCATATTGTATGAATGGGGAGAAGCAAGAATAAATGTTGAAATACTCTTACATTGAAGTCCCTTGAAGACGTGTTTCATTTAAGAGATCCTTTATCTTAAGTAACGGTTGTTTAATTGTTAAGGAAGTACAATGGAAGCATGGGTCTGACCCATGTAATAAGGAGAGTCAAAGAACTGTTGTACTTCTGTGTCTTCCATACATATGATATCCAAAGAGTTGAATAAATGCCAATACTACAACTAGCTGATGTATTGATAGTATGACCGTGTAAACTATCTGAAACCCTTAAAAAAGGATCCGGATAGTGCATCAGGATATTCTACACCAACGTATCATCATTGAAATTGACTTACTTATTAGAGAAGATCAAAAGTCTGATAATTATATCTCTTTCTTTTAACAACACTTGCAAAAATGGTTGCACATGTTTTAGAAGACTAGGAAATTTGATCTTAAAGTTTATTAACCATCCACAAGGGAGTTGATGCAATTGTTGCAACAATCTCCATTGGATAGATAGACTACATATTTTAGTGGGAGAGCCCTCGGTCTTAGAGAATATCTCTATGACCTACATATTAAAATATATTCATTATTTATTTCTAAACTTGTTAGAAATGGACATACATTCTGGAATAGATCCATCGTAAAGAGTTAGGATGGATATATTTCATATAGTAGTCTAACGTTTAGAACTCTGCTAAATTTAAATTTTAATGAATGATTCATTAAAATTTCTAATACTGAAGATTTAAACCTTAAATGATTAATAGGATGATGGAGATCATTTGACAATGATCTGGCATCAAGCCTTGGACATATGTCTATTAATGAGATTAATAGACTAGTAAGATATGGAACTTTAGATTGTCTGAAGGTTCAAATCTTACATACTTGTGTATATTGTATTCAAAATTAAAATGTTTGATGCACTCTTCTCTGGGAATGGTTTAAGATGCTGAGGTATTCAAGAGCTCATACATATTGATGTATGTGGAGCCTCATCTAACCTAGGTAGACAATACCTATTAGATGAATTCAAGGAATACCTTATAAAGAAAGAAATATCATTCCTATGTCACTCTTCCTAATACACCTCGGCTCAATAGAGTGTAGGGAGATGCAGTTAGATCATGTGTGACATGATTTGATCAATGATGAATCTTAGAATAATTACCTCTTAGGTTTCAGGTATATTTGTAGTAGAGCTGCAATATATCCTTAATAATATTCCATACAAATATGAACCCAAAACTCATCATGAGCTATGAATTGGAACCAAGCTCAGTGTAAGACACTAAAGAATTTAAGGTTTGCTTGGGATGTGCTATATCATGGATGCAAGAAAGCTGGAATCTTGCACTTGAGAGTGATACTTTATTAGGAATATCAAGGATAATATTGGATACCTACTTTATGAACTTAATATTCTTAAAATATTTCATCCCTAAGAATATGATTCTAATAGGATGACTTTCTTGAGAATCAAAATAAGAATGAAGTAAAGGGACTCATTAAATCCTAGGAGGATAATGAGGCTCCTAGAAACTAAGAGGACAATTAAAGATGAAACACTCATACCTCTTTAAATCAGTTTGAGGGTGGTACGATCACCTAGAGAGTATAATTACATGTGGTAGAGAAATATGATAATGATCAAACTTCATATAATGAAGCTTTTATAGATCATGACATGGACAGATGGATGTTAGCAATTAAGTCTAAAGTAGACTTCATACACAAGTATTGTGTAACGACCCTTGAGGATCCACCTATAGGGGTGAAGAGCCTCAATCTACCCTACCTAATTCAACTGAATTATCGATCGAATTAAATGTTTTGTTCGTTGTAGCCGGGTAATCGAGACTGATCAAAAACCGCATGTATTAATTGAATTAAACACAAGCAGCAATTTTTTTATTTTACTTGGGCAAGCCCAAGGTTGAACTCAGGGAGACAGCTTTTTCCTTAGGTTAATTTGAAGTAAATTTCAATGTTAGATTTTCAGGAGAATATTTTTTTGTCTTTTTATGCAATTATGAAAAGTGCGATGCAATTCAAGCCAATTTTGAAGTTAAATTACAAATTATAGTCAAATTAAGTCAAAAAATGATGAAACTTGGCCAGAATATGAAATGCAATGAAATTAAACTACTATATTTTTTTTGAATTTTTAGACTCTAAATGAATTAAAAATGAATTAAATATGAATGCGGGGTGAATTTTGCAAAGTTAATTTTAATAAATACCAAAACACATTATTTTCATATACAAAAATTATCCTAGATACTTCTATGTGAGATGAATCCAGAAAAATTAATAAACCTTAAAAATGGTTAGTTTTGCACCTATTAAAAATCATTTAATAAAAATACTATTTAGTTTATTCAGGCCTCGTAATGCGTGCAAATGGTATGATTTTTGGGAACGAACTAGAATAACTTAAACTAAAGTTATTGTGATTTTTGGTGATTTTTGGAGCTACAAATTATTTAATAAGAAATTTAAAGCACATAGTGGAAAAACTATGTAAATTTCCACAAGAATAATAATATTAAATTCCTTGATGCTCACAAAAATATGACAAGTGTTCATAATGATAAAGCACAAGTTTATCTACAACATGCAATTTTTGGAATTTAAAAATGAGGCTAAATGAATACCTAAATAAACGTGCGAACACATGGACTAAAATACAAACAGAAATTAAAATTGATTAATTCTGAAACATGCGTACATGGACTAAAATGCAATTACCTATAATGTTGGGATTATGTATGCAAAATGTCCACGGGAACACGCTCATGTGACGCGCCTGGTAGGGATTGAAGTGCAATATTGGAAACTTACAGGGGCCTCGGTGCAAATTACCCAGACCGCACGTAAGAGACACGTGAGATCTAGGCTCAGACGATGATGGAGGCTCGGGCGGTGGCTCGGGTGCTTCGTAAGCTCGGATGTGCTTCAGAGCTAGCTTGGGTGCTCCAAGCCTAAAGGACGGGGAAGCGGCTCAGCGTTGGAAACGTGGCATGATGTAGGCCGTTAGATCAAGATGGAATTAACGGTTGTTGAAGTGGAGGATGTGGTATGCCTTGGATCCATCAGATCAAGATAGATCTCACGACGGGGAAGACTCCTGGAGCGGGCAACGTGGCGTGAGGAGGACCGTTGGATCATGATTGATCCAACGGTATCTGGAGCTGCTGGAGATGGCGACATGGACTGATGAGGACCGTCCGATCAAGACGATTGGATGGTGGCCGTGTGTCTTGTTCCTCCGGGCCACCGCCTCCTACGGCGGACTTGGCTGGGCTTCAGCGAAGCCCTCCTGGCTCCTCCACCTTGGTTCTCGCTCGATGATGATATCCGGGGGCTCCTAAGCAGTTGGGAACGATTGTGGGAGCTCCATGGAGCAACCAGAGCGTCTGTAAGCGGCTGAGGTGGTCCTTAGGCCGGAGGCGATGAAGCTCGAAGTAGCTCTGGCAATGACTCCGGTCAATAACGAAGGATGTGTCTGTAGTGTTAATGACTACCAAAAAGGTGGTGCAAGGGCTCGCGTGAGTGCAGGTAGTGCTTGAGGCCTGTGGGATGAAGTGGTGATTGGGCCGGCATGCTCCTCCACCGGGAAGGCGGAGTTGTGGTCAGAGGGGGGCTCGGTGTGTTGTTGGGATGAATTAAGGGGTGCGTGAAGATGAGAGCTCCAAGGCGGAGCTTAGGCGATGGTCAGCGAGGAGTGATGTCGAGCGAGGAAGGCGAGAAAATTGGGAGAAAATTGAATGGAAAGAGGAAGAAGATTGGGGGAGAAATGGAGGAGGCTACCTGGGATTGGAGGCTCGAAAGGGAGTCTTTGGTCGTTGCTCGAGGGCCGGTAGCAACCCGAGCTCGAGCAGCTCGTCGGAGGAGCTCCTGCACGGCGAAGTTACGCCGCGGATCTCGCTGGAGAAGGATACCTTTCGTCACTCACTTCTACGCCCAATCAGTATCACTAATAGGTGGAGGGGAGCTCTAGGTTTTCTCGTGCAAGGGCGGATGGCAGTAAAAGTGGCCGAAGGTAGAGTATTTAAAGGGAGAAGGTGGTGGTCTGGGGGATGGAGGGAGTGGATTGAGTGGTGTTTGTGGAGAGAAGGAGAGGGGGTAATGACGTGCGTGGGTGCCGGCGAGGATGAGGGATATCTGGTCTTCATTGTGGGGCACTCAACGGGCGGAGATGGTGGCTGTGGTGGTGACGAAGATAGAAAGGGGGAAGAGACGACGTGAGGTGGGGAGATGTGGGTGAGGCCTTTTCAGAGGCAGAAGACGGTCTCTCGACCGTTGGATCTAGTGATCCAACGGCTCCAGGCGGGGCACGAGGGAATGGTTAGGATTAAATCCAGGCAATGCGATCGAAGGGCGGTGGTCGAGCCACGTGGCAGAATGTGGACGCAACACTGGCGAACGGTCCTGATGAAGATCAGACCTTGATCGAAGGGTCAAGATTTGAGCAGGAATGAACTGCATGGATGACGGCTATCTAGCGGCACATGGTGAACCACGTGGCGCAAGGAGGGTGAGACGGAGATGAATGGCCGTGATGAGATCTAGGATGATGATCCAAGGGCTGGGGTTTAGGCAGGATTGTTTTGCACTGATGGAGAAGATCGGGCGGTCAGGAAGAGGGGGCACGTGGCGTGTGATGAGTAGGGCCGCGTGGCGCAACCAGAGGGTGCCACATGGCCCAACCATATTGGTCGAGGAAAGAAGGTGAAATAAGAGTGGGAAAATGGCCAAATTTGAAAAACCCCAAAACATGAAAGTTGTAGATATCAATGAGATCTACAATTTTCATGTTGACCAAAAATGGAAATGAGGTCAAATGAAGTGATAAATACAAGGGTGCAAATACAAATACATATAGTATACAACGGAGGCCCAAAACCCAAGTTTTGCATACGAGCTCCGATTTTAATGATATTGGTCTTATTTTGAAGATCTCTGAATGTATATTATTTTAAAAGTGAGTAGATCTATATCAGAGGCTGTATGAGAGAGATATGTAGATTTTAAGGTCCATGGTCTCAAACTTGGATTGGGTTTTATTGGTCAATTTTACAAGTTAGCATTTTTTGGTATTTTTTTTTGTATTAGTGTTAGTAATATATACATTGTAAAGTTGAATTTATGTGTTTTAGAGTTAGTATAAAATATGTACAAATGAGTGATTTTTACAAGCGACTTTGGCTTCTTATTTAATGCAGATGTGGATGCTAAAATGCAGATGTTATCAATGCATGCCTGAATGCTAATTATGCAATATAGGTAGAAATATGCCTCCAATTACTCATAAACAAAGCTCTATTTTCAACTTTTAGATGAGTCATAGATTCATCAAGAGGTCCAACCAATTAGGCGTAAATGGATCTTAAAGAGAAAGGGGGAACCTGATGAGAAGGTAGAGACCTTCAAAGCATGGATTGTAACCAAGAGCTACAGACAGAAGAAGACATTACTTGTGATGAGACTTGCTTTCTAGTAACCATGCTTAAACCCATCAGAATATTGCTAACTATAGCTACACAACTTGACTATGACATCTGGAAGGCGGAAGTCAAGATTGCATTCCTCAATGCTCAATGAAGATATTCATATAAAGTATCCCCATGGATTCATTGTTGAAGAATGCAAGGTGTGCAAGCTAAGTAACTCCATCTATGGACTCAAATAAGATTCTTGTAGTTGGAACATCTGATTTGATGAAATAATAAAGGATATGATTCAGATAGAATCTTGACGATTCATCTGAAGCTTAGTGGTAGTGCCATTGTGTTCATCGTGCTAATGTAAATAAAATCCTAATCATTTGGAATGATATACATATGATAATAAGTGTTCTATGATATGGATGTTTGATACCTTAAGATAAAAGATCTCAAAGATGCCTCATATATCTTAGTTCTGAAGCTGTTCAGAAGCAAAGAGAAGAGGGCATTGGGAACATCACATAGTGGTACACCTTGGACATATTCTATTTTTTGTGAAAACTCTAAGGAAAGCTTCTTTCCCTTAGGATGTGGTACTGACATGTCTAAAAGGATAGCACCTCAAAGAGTTGAGGATGTGAATGCCAAAGCTACATGTCCTAGTGCATCTTTCCCATCGATGTATGCTAGATGTGTATAAAGGCCAAGTGTCTACCATGCTGTGGGAGTAGTAAAATATTACCAATACTACTATGCAGATAAAGCACTAAATTGCACTATTAATCAACTTCTTCAAAGGCATAATATTTTTGAGATAGTGATCTCAAAAGCTTTTTCTTTAAGAAATTAAGACTTTACAGATAATGATCTAAAATGTCTTACCTACAGATACCTCACTAGATGTAAGACTATGTCTTAATTTGAGGAGATAGAGATCTCCAGGAATAAAGGTATAATTTACTGGTTATAATAATTATCATGTCATTGTGACAAAGGCACAATAACTACTTTAACAAAATTTAGTATTGTCTGCATAAATGCAATATTTGCATTGGATGCGAGCATTGTTACTAGGGCATATGCAAGTCTGTAAAAGGACTTGGCATAGTCTCTCATGAATAGAGTGACTAGTCAACATACAAAGCTATTTTTCTAAATAGTTTATGATTAGAACATGAGTGCAGGTTTAAAGATTAGTCCATTAAATGGCTCTTTGGGCTAGTGGCAGATTGTTGGACATGTGAGCACACAATGAGCCATTATACAATAAATGTTGTTGCAATTCACTCCTTATTCTGAAATGAAGGATAACTTATTTACATAATAGGTCTCTTAGTACAATTAAGGTTATGTATCATTGCCATCTTAATAAATCATGCAGCTATTGATTCAATGGTTGGATCATAGAGACTTGTGCTTGGACGATATCTAAATAGTTAGATTGAGGACTCATCGAACTCCGTCAAACAATTGTTAAGAAAAGATCTTCAGCCTGAGAAGATGGCAATCCTTCTCTAAAGGCTGATATCCTGATATCTGAATGACCTCTTGATGTAGGTCCTCTACATAGGAATATAGATTCATAGGTATTAGATAAGTTAAGCTAAAGAGTTGACTTAACAAGATTGAATAACCAAGACATATGTGTATACTGTCACAATATAGGCATGCATCCTTAGACTGGAGACAGATGTGTTACTATATGTCTGAGTATGTAAATTTGGCAGACCGATAGGTTGATGACCTATTGATGAATTCGATTTTGTGAAAGATGGCTAATCAAACTCAATCAACATCGCCATAGTGACAACTCACGAAACCCAAATTCAGACAACAGTAAACCTACAATCAATGAATAAAGAAATGCTAAGTGTGTGGAGTAAAAATTTATTTTATTTAACTCTATAAAGTGTGTATATAGTGCAAGTATGTCGAGTGTCAAACATAGGGAACAAATGTGATAGATCGAAAAATAAATCCAAAATTGTTCTGCTCTCTCTTGTATATTTATTATCTTTTTGTGTGGGTTCTTAATTTTATATTTTTATGGAATTTTGTTTTTATATTTTTTAATTGTTTAACATTTTAAATTTTTTGTTTTATTTTTGTATTTTTTGATTTTTAATTTCTTTTTATTTTTAATAAACAATATAGGAATATATATAACTATATATACAATCTAGTATAATATAATTATAATTATAACTAAAAATAACCAAAAAGTGCAAAGGAACATGTTTTTGTTTTTTTCTCATATTTTTATAATATTTTTTTTGATTTTATGGGTATTTTTTCTAATTTTTATGCATTTTTAAAGTAAATAATATCCCAAAATAGGGATAAAATAAATAGGTCGAGTTGTTTTGGAATTAAAACTACTAAATAAAGTTAAAATTTTCCCAAACTATTTTTCTTATGTAATAAAGCATATAATAAAATAATCAACCAGAAACAAATTTTTTTGGTGTTTTTGTTAAATTTTTATATTTTTATAGGATTTTGGAGCTCTTGAATTTTTTATCATTTTCTTTTTATATTTTTAGGGATTTTTGGTCTGGAGATATAAAATACTATAATAAACAAAATATATTTTTTTGGAATGTTTTAAAAAGGTCTTGTACTTTTTTTGGAATTTTTAAGTCAAACGTGGGCAAAACATGATATTTTTTATTTTTAGAAAATAGGAAAAATATCTAAAATGCAAATCTAAAAATCTGACATGAAAATGTATGCAAGCAATCACTTAATCCTATTTTTTCATGATTTTTGGAGGATGGATGTTATTTTTAGAAAAAAATACACTCACAAAATCTGTTGAACTAGTAAGGGTATATTTACAATTAAAAATAAAGGTGAGGTCTACATTGCAAAATAAGAAAAAAATCTATAACTAAATTACATATTTAAATATTAAAGGACAATTACAGAAAGTCACAGGGGTAAACATGCAAAATGCCTAGCTCACGTGGGATGACACGTGAGCTGAGCTGGACTGGACCCAAACATAATATATAATAACTTCAAAGGCCTCCTTACAATTGTTACATATTTATTTACAATACATATTATATTTACGTGACTAAAAATAAAATAAAATAAAATGAGGGGTGTCTACACAACTTACCCATTATTTAGCGCGATCCAACAGTTGGAGATGATTCACTTATGCACATCAGACGATGCGGGATGCACCATACCTCTTGTCCATCGGACACTCAAGATTGGATCAAGCCCCAGATCTTATGGTGTCGAGGGGACACGATTGGACGACCGCTGTACAAACTGGTCCGAAAACCCCATCGGACAGCTCAGCTCCACACCCCAAGAACAGGGAAGAACACATATGTGTTCTTCCTTATTCCATTGATTCCTTGTGCACCAGACCTCCATCCACGCTGTTGAGGTGATCTTGATGTCCCTGACGATGATTCACAGCTACCAAGGTTCTCAAAATGATCTAGGAACCATCAGTGGGGTCCTGGTGGCCTAAGGCAGCTCCATCACCTGGGAATGATGACTTGGGCACGATTGAACCTCAGATGGCCCCTTCAGGACCTGCAAGAAAGCTACTAAGGTTCTCGATGTAAAGGGCATGATCCTGGCAGTTATTGGGTGAAAGTCGGATGGTGGAATGAACGAGATGTTAGAAGTCGGACGAGGGTGATGGAGTTGGGCTTCGAAGACCAGATCTAGTGGGGATCTGGGTGGTTTGTGATGGACGAATGATGTAGAATCATATGGGCTAGGAAATGGGGTGAACAGTGGTGGTCGAAGCAGAGGGCACAAAGGAACAGAGCTAGTCGAAGCTAAAGAGCTCCGACGAGGTTAAACCTTGAATCTAAGCTAATCCTACTAATTAAAACGTAAACTAAAAGCGAGAAAATAAATGTAATAATTAAAACTACCTAATAAATCAGTAAAATTGCACAGCTCAAACATGGAGATTACCAGGGAGCAGAGTTGGCCGGAGCGCCGCCTTGTGTGCACCTCCTCCTCCTCATATATCTGCTCCAGAGCCTTAGGTGACCACCTTCTATCATAAGGTTGCATGCTTGGCCGAGGGTAGAGAGATTTAGGACTTGGAAAGGGGCCAAAATCAAGAAGGAAGGAGAATGCTTTATTTATACACATGGAGGATGTCCCATATTGACTAGTGATTAGCGAGAATTCTTGGTTGTGTACAATGGATTAAGGGTTTTGTCTGGGGATTAAGACTGATTGATGTTGCATTTGACGTGAAGAATTGACGAAAAAGATTTAAGGGATGCTCGTGAAAAATGGTTGAAAATCAAGGAATGGACATATTTGATGCAACATAGCAGGGAGGGACTGGGGGTCAACGATTGCCATGCCCCCATTGGTGCAGCTAAACCACAAAAAGACAAACAAGATTGTAAAATAAGAAATAATTAAGAATGAAATAATAAATGAATGAATTAATTAAAAGTTATAAAATAAAAGTTATTTATTATTTTACGTATCATTTTAATATGATTTTTAATTACTTTTATGGATTAATTTATTGTAAGTTAATTTTTTACAAATATATTTATAGGTATATTTACCTATATAGTGTGTATTTTATTTTTATTTGTATTTTATATTTTACTATTTCATACACTTAATTTATATATTTATAAATTATTTAGATATATACAAATACATTTTTATTATTTTTTTGATGTTTTTTGTATACTTAAATAAATAGATGTATTTATTATATATATAAGTATATGTAGTTCATTTATATATTAAATACACTTATTTATTTTATTTTATTTTTAATGGATTTACTTTAATCTAAATATGTACATATACTATAAAGAATATCTACAAAATTAGAAAAATATAAAATAATGAAGAATATAAAGAATAGTCAAAATTATTATTTTATTTAGGTATATTGTACAATAGGGGTTCAGAACCAAAATTCTACATCTTAACTCCAAATTAAATGAAACCACCTTCATTAAATATTTTAAAAAAAGTTATATACTATTAAAGGTGATTTTGATGCATTTTAAATTCATATGGAGAAGATATGGGTCTGGGAAGTTTTGATTTTGGAAATTTATCTAAGTATAAAATGTACACTATGTATTATTTTTGCGTGGAATCGATTTTATATTTTTCTATGTATTTTTATCTACAAGTTGCATGTCCAAAGTTTCTTTATTTGAGGTATAAATGATAAAGAATAAAATGGGTCTCAAAAATGAATTATGGAAGAAATACAATTAGGGTTTCTATTGTGTGCTCAACCCTTATACCCCCCTACTTTATTCCTTATCAGCCCAGTCATCATGATGCCTAGGTCTCCGGGTTTAGAGTCATAAAATACCTTTGGCATTTTATTTTTTTCTTTTATGTATTATTTTATTTTAGCTTTAAACAATGTATTTTATACAATATTTATACAATAAATAATGAATGTTAATTTATGCATGATGATGATATATACATGCATTTAGCTAGGGTTTAAAGGCCAAAATAAAAGAGTAAAGGTGATGAAATGGAGATTCATAACCCCCATATACTTGCCTTTGATAGTCCCTAGCAAACACTTATGCAATAAATACATAAAATAAAATAAAAAAAAGAAAAAGAAAGAACTTGTCTTCATAAAATCAAAATTTGGAGCTCAGTTCGGACCTTTGGATTTTAAGCAGTCGGAACCTTATTGGGAAACATATTTGAAACGCAACAACCTCTGAGATCCACAAAACTCTTCTTAAGTCTCCTCAATAACAAGGTCAGAATAGATCAACTCATACGCAAATCCTTATGGCTATGAAGCTATCTTGTACATTGTGAGTGATATGTAGCTCTCCTCGGCTGATGCGGTAGAAGTCAGTCTTCTCCAACATGGTGACCCTAATTCCCCAATCCAACAACTCTTTCCTCGAGAAGCGGGTTATTCCCTTCTAAGTTCAAGTACTGATAGCTCAAGAAGAGGAGGTGGAGAGAAGAATGGACAGTAGCCAGTGTAGCTAACTATCCTGGAATGCTTGGCCAATGTAGCCAAGTCATCTGGCTGTGGGCTCACATGGATATGATTTTAAAGCTCAAGCTTTCTTATTTGACTATAAAATATATACATACTCAGACAAACTTTTTATTTTCATTCATGCCTGACCAACTTTTTGGGGAGTTTTTAATTTGGCATTTTTTTGGAATACTATACACAAAAACATTTACATATGGACTTTTTCTTCTTAAGCTAGTAGATCATCCATCTTTTGAAGCATTATTGCAACCAAAAACTTCTGTCTTTAGACCTCTTCGCTACTGGATCGGGTTGGCGTACAATGGTCACAAATGTGTGACTTCCAATGTTCCCGTTGACTTGTATCTCTTGTCGGCAAATCCAGCCCGCTACCACTTCAACTGAGGTGAGCAAAGTGTAAGGTGCAGGTGTGCAAGCTAGGTCATTATCAATAAGAGTCATGCGTGTCCTTAAAAATATTCTACTTAGGCAATCAAGATGACAATGGACCAAGTCTCGTGGTCTCAAAAAATTAATTCTAGTAGACCTGAAGCATCTCAATTCCAGTTCATATAAGGTTCCTGTGATTAAGTATATTTAGGTCCAACTAAGCTCCAATCTTCAGAATTTATTTAGACTTGTTTAATTATCAATAACAATCTGAAAAATACAGATATTATACACAATGCAGCAAATAATTTTGTGATGCAATTTTCTTATTTTGAACTTTTTATGGATTTTAGAAAAGGTTTTGCAAATTTTTATGCAATTTTTGAAAAGTATTTTGCAAATGTTTTTAGGATTTTTAGTTCTGCAAATTTTTAGGGATTTTTCAAAATAAGAAGGTTTTAGAAAAAGGAAATTTGCATAGATATTTACATGGGAGATCTTCTTTAGTATTTACAGGAATTGGAGTTCAAGAATTTATAGATTTATATATACAGGGCTTGTAAAGGTTCTTTATTTGTTTAAATTATGTACATAGTTCTCAAAATAATTTGAAGAGATTTTTGCAACTAATTTGAAAACTTTATTTTGCAATGAGAAATACTATTACAAACTTTTTACAAAATTTGAAAATAATTTTGCAAAGATTTGTCAAACATTATATATAGAATTTTCAAAATATTTTTGCAATCATTTTTCAAACCATTTGAAAATAGATTTTCAAAACATTTTATCTCAAACAAAAAAAACATCAAGGAGGGAAGACTCAATGGAGTCCAGTCAACTAGGATAATTGGTCTTGTGCTCCGCCAGATCGGATACACACCCAGACACTGAGACCGACTGCTCATATCAAACGACATGATTTCATGCTCCATGAAGACAGGAGCACAAGCAGTGAGTGAAAATGATTGTAAAGAAAATGGTGCATTCTCCCACAGATAGTCCTATAAGAGTAATGCAAACTAAGTTAATGAAATCAGGGAAGTGCTGGCATCTAAGCTCAGGTCCTCAAAATAATCAATCAATCATCAACATGAGGGCATAAGGCTATGGGAGAGACAAAGATCATAAGGTCAATCACAAGGCGATCCCTATCAGTTGAGATGACACCTCAATAATATATATGCACAAATCAGATCCAGATCCAGATCCCTCAATAGAGCATCACACCTATAATTATGTAGAATTAGGATCATCAATAATATCTATGTACAAATCAGATCCAGATCCACTAAAAAGAGCATATCAATCTCAGCATCTTCATTCTTGACACTGATAAAAAGTGAATGAACTCAAGAAACAAAAAAGAAGAAAAGACTCAGACACTGATAAATCAAAGAGAAGATGAATGCAAAAGAATCCAAAGTCGTAAATAATGTACAAAGCAAACTCCCTTTTCACCTACTCAACAGAATAAAGATCGAAGATAGGGGTCGTTTTATCTTTTCAATTTTAGAGTTAGGTGATTTTTAAACAGTTGTACAAGCTCACATGTGTAGTCTCCTATAATGATCGTGATTTGGTCGGCGAACCACACCTTCTTGAACACGAATCACTTCCTCTATTGTAGGAGGTAAGTGATTGCAGCAAGTAATAGGGCCCAAGAGCTGACCTAAGCACTTAGGGCACATGTCCAGGGTTGGGGGCTCTAGTCCTTAATTGTGCATGCCTCACTCAGTCAGAATACAACCTGCATCAATGTGGGAGTTGATCTTCCCAAAACAATGAATCCATTATGTTTATTTTTAAAAGTCAAGTAGAGTTAGCAGTCCCAATTTTATTTTAGATTATTATTATTTTTGGTATTTTTTAATGCAATCGCCTAACGAGTTTCCAGTTCCATTATCATCCTATGTGGTCAAAATCAAAGGGAGAAGGTCGGAAAAGCAATGCAAGTCGAGAATCGATGATGCATGCATTGTCAGAAGACTTACAGTGCTTCCCATCTCTCTCCATGTGGGATGCATAATAGAATTGAAAACTACCCTATATGAAATGCAAGCCAATGAAATCACCCTAGAATAGTAATTCTTATTAACGTAAAGCACCATATTCTAACTATTTAGATATGAAACCCAATATCCAGTCTTGGAGACTCGTTATTGCCCGCCACAACGGGTCCTGCAAGCGCTATATGGAGCATCTCACGGCATGCGATTTCAGGTGTAAATAATCAACTATTAGATTTGACTAATTCCAAGTACGAGTCTGTAGGAAAATACACATATAATTAAGTGTTTGGACCTAATCTATCGAGTAAGAAAGTCCTAATGCTAGGGCTCAACCACACAAAACAAATAAAAAGAAATGAGAAAACTCAAAATGTGTGAAATAAAACAAAAGGAAGTCGGAAAATCGCAAAAAAGCCGATGAGGTCCCCAAGTGAACAATCACTCGGGCAATGGACCTCATGAAGTGGAAGTGTCTTGAGAGTCTAATTTATTACAATTAAATGTCCCTCTCTCACTTAAATTACAAATCAAATAAAATGAAAATACAAAATGCTACTTTATTAAAAAATCCTCCTACCCTTCACTTGATGCTCTCTCTAGTCGACTTTGTGTAGAAAAGCTGACTCTACCATGCTTGGGTGCACATGTCCTACTAAGAAGTTCTCCCTTGCGTAATGGTCCCTCGTAACAAGGTTAAGCAAGGAAAATGGTTAGACAGTTCACAAATAATGTCAAATAAAATGAAAATAAATACATGAAAAATCTATATAAGAGAGAAGAAATAAATAAATACAATCTATGTGGCGTTGCTCCCCGAGAATGGCGCTATTTATTTAGTCAGATTTTACGAGGGTCTAAAATATTATCCTTACAGAGGGTGAAGATATATTGTTATTGAGGCAACCTCTCACAAAATCCACATTAAAACAACAAGTACCCACAACATATAATGAATCAATGAATAACAAAATGTGGAGCACAGTTTATTTTATTCCACAAAAAACATGTGCATAGTGTGCAAGCATGTAGAGATCGAACACATGGAGCAAACATGATAGATTGTGCAATGATGTGCAAAATCTCTCCTTTCCTATTGTCTTTTTATTGTGTTTTTGTGTGGGTTTTTAATTATATGATTTTTATGGATTTTAGTTTTTTTATATTTTATAATTGTTTTTAATTTTATATTTTATATTTTCTTTGGATTATCTCATTTTTAATTTCTTTTTCTTTTTAATAATAATATAGGAATATACATAACTATATATACAATGTAGTGTAATATAGTTATAATTATAACTAAAAATAACCCAAAAGTGTAAAACAAAATGTTTTTGTGTTTTTCATATGTTGCTAATGTTTTTATGTGTATTTTTATTAATTTTTTTGTATTTTTAAAGTAAAAAATGTCCCAAAATATGGATTAAATAAATAGGCCGAGTTGTTTAGAATTTAAAAATACTAAATAAAGTAAGAATTGTCCAAAATTATCTTTCTTATGTAATTAAATATACGAGTAAAATTATCAAATAGAAGCAAATATTTTTTTAGTTTTTATTGGATTTTTATATTTTTATAGAATTTTAGAGCTTTTTAAATTTTTATCATTTTCTTTTTCAATTTTTATGGATTTTTATCTGAAGATATAAAATATTATAATAAATAATATATATATTTTTGGAACTTTTCAGAAAGGTTTTATAGTGGTTTTTAAAATTTAAGTCAAACAAGGGTAAAACATGATATTTTTGATTTTTAGAAAATCGAAAAAATGTCAAAAATGCAAATATAAAAATATGGCATGAAAGTGTATGCATTCAGGAATTTAATCCTATTTTTCATCATTTTTGGAGCACTAATGTTGTTTTTAGAAAATAGAATACAATCACAAAAATTGTTGAACTAGTAAGGGTATATTTGCAATTAAAAATAAAGGTGAGGTATACACTGCAAAATACCCAAATTTTTATAACTAATTTATAGAATTTTAAATATTAAAGGACACTTACAGAAAATTACAAGGGTAAACATGCAAAATGCCCAGCTTGCATGGGAAGGCACGTGAGCTGAGATGGATTGGACTGACCCAAACATAATATACAATAACCTCTAGGGTCTCCTTACAATTTTTACACGTTTATTTATACTACATATTATATTTACATGACTAAAAATAAAATAAAATAAAACGAGGGGTGCATGCACAATTTACCTATTATTTAACACGATCCAACGGTTGGAGATGATTCACTTATGCACATTGGACGGTGGGGGATGCACCATACTGCTTCACCATCAGACGCTCAAGATTGGATCGGGCCCCAGATCTGATGGTGTCGAGGGACATGATTGGACAACACCTATACAAACTGGGCCGAAGGCCCCATCAGTTCTTTATTCTGTTAGGGTTATTTTTGTTGTCCTTGTCGGTGTGCATTTCACCTGAAGGTACTTATGAAAAGCCGGGTCTCTTTCAATCATCTCGTCTAATAACAAAGTAACATTGATATTTTCTTTGTATATGAGGGCCATCTTGTCAATATTTTTTTTATTTTTTATATTTTTCTTCTTTCCTACCGTACGAGCACAGGGGAAAGGAATTGATTGATCATGATTGAAAACATCACTTTTATTGAATTAGGATTTAAAAGTATCTAGAGAACTTAGACTAATTGAACCAAAAATAGGGAAGTTGGTGGACGACTGTTGGTGCTATTGTTGTTGTTTTGGTGACGCTGTCCATCAGACCCTGACTCTCCTGAGTCCTCAGTGGTATAGTGCTCGATGGGTGGTGTAGGTGGGACTTCTTCTTTCTCCTCCTCGTGCCTCTCTTCCTCTTCTTCCTAGAGATTGTGTGAATTTCTAGATACTAGGGCTATGTCACCACATTCATTTGCTTAATCAGGCATGGATACAGTCTTTCGACTCCTACGAGATATATGATATATGTCATCATGCAAAAAGATCTCGTATTCAGATAAAGAACATTTAGAGATTAATACATGATTGTGTCTCTGGCTATTTTGATTAGCCTATACTTGAGTTGGAATCATAGTTTGGGGTGCAATCGACTCATATCTCAATCGAGAGACTCGATTAATGTCAACTCTAATATTATGAAGTTCGTCCACCACTCGCTAGAGTTCGGGAGAGATTGAAGGATAGGAAGACCCCTGGCCTTGCTTATCTTGAGGCTGCTGGTGTTGTCTAAATTGGCCCTGCTGGCCTTGGCGCTGATATTGCTGCTGTTGAGGCTGTGGGTTCTGATAACCCATATGATACTACTAACGCTATTATTATTGCTGCTGAGGCTAGTAGATGGGTCGAGACTGTTGTGGACAAGGGTTCGGAGAAGAGTTTGGATCCGATCCGTTGACGAGATTCAGGTTATACCAGACTCCATTTATCTCCACGACTTGTGGAGGTTCCTCGTAAACAGTTTGAGCAGAGCTTTCTTATGTTTGATGGGAAAAGACTTGATCTCCACCCCAGTGGCTCTATTGCCCTGCCGCTTGCCCTTGAATGTAGTGAATTTGGTGAATGGGGACAGGGGGTGAAGTTAGAGCAGGTATCAGAATCTTAGATACCATGTCAGCCAGTTCCTCCATTTTCTTAGGAAGTTTAGCTAATTTCTCCATATCAGACGATTTATGGAGTTCGTCCACCTTCTTATGGATATATTCGGCCAAGGTCATCTTATAAACTATTATTCCCATGCGTGCATTCTGATCGGTCAATAGATTATTAACAGTCTTCTTGGAGGTGGCAGTGTAAGCTCGACTGGTGGTTTGTGCTTGGCTGGATTCCGCTAGTCTCTCGATCACCTTGTAGACGGTGCCATCGTGACATTCCATATAGCTTCCTCTGCAGGATGCACTCACTAACCCTTGGGTATTAGGGTTTACCCCCTAACAAGACTTTGGACCAACATCATTTTGCTTATCCTGTGCCCTAGGCATTTCTGGAGTAGGTCTGTGAACCTTTTCCCGGTTTCATGGATTGGCTCAGTCGGGTGATGGGTAAGGCTCATGAGCTTGATCTACATTTGATTTATTCTACTGACTGGGTAGAATTTCTTGAGAAACATGCCATTGAAGGTGGCCCAAGTGGTGACCACTTCCCCTAAATTTTTCAGCCAATAAGTCGCCTTATCAGTTAAGGAGAAGGGGACAACTCTCTGCCTTATGTAGTCTTAACTAACCCAAGGGTGGCATAGGTTGTCGCAGACTAACTCGAAGTCTTGAAGGAAGGCATATGGTTCTTCATGATTATTCCCTCCAAACTTAGGCAACAACACGAGGAAATGTAGTTTGTGCTCGAACGCATCCTCGGGAGGTACATGCCTCAACCAATTATAATCTTCATCTAATTTAGCGAGGTATGTATCTTCCATAACAACTTCTCCAAATTGCAGTTTTGCCATCTATGCTCTAAGTAGTGCATTGTATTGTTTGGCAATAGTTATTCTAGCAAAAAGTGCTCGCATCGGGTCATTGTCATTCTCTTCCTCACCAGGGTTCGTCTTTGGAGGCATCTCGACTTCTTCTTCACCTTCAAATGCACATAAATCTGAGTTAGGCTCATGCTTGAAAGGTTTAGGGGTTCTGCTAAAGATGAAAGTTTCTTTGGCGGGAAGGGAGTAGGAGAGAGGGTTAGTCGGGGGTTGACTAATCCCTATAGGTGAAGGGTGGACCATGGTTTGAAGAAAAGGGTCATCCCCAAACCATGGGGTTCCGAGAAGAGGGTCTTCTCAAAACTGAGGAGATGAGTTACTTGAGGAGCTTGGGGATTTGTTCACAAAGTCAGAATGAAGAACTCCAAAAGAATCCATCTCGGATGAAAGGAGTGGTTTGGAGCACAAAGGAATACTTAAGAGAGAGAGAGAATTCACGGGAAGTACAAATATACAGAAGAATCACACAAAACAAACACCAATCAAACTCAACAATTCAATCACTCAACACTGGTGAAGGCACGTCAGTGCTCGACTGCTTATCTTTTGGATTTTAATTTTAAATTATCACACAATCTTGAAGATCAAACATAGCTGTTAGGTATCGAAATTATTCACAATGACTGTCCCGAGTTCATACAACTAGTTGCACCTACTTTCAGGTAGTATAGGTGTAAGTACGGACCATAAAATGGTTACCCATTACTTAATGATGGTGCCTTATACAGTGTCCTTTAAACCACCCATTTTGTTAAGGGAAGTACGGACTGTAGAACGGCTACCCGTGTTCCCTCACTGAGAAATAGCTAGTTGTTTCTAAAAATAATAGTCTAAATGAAAACTTCAGATTTGTGGCTCTACCCTAAGTGTATGATCTCGTCTTTACAAATAATATGTGGGGTTCTCTCCACCAGACATAAGGGTTAATTTTGTATAAATTTTATTTATAGTGGCCATGATTAGCAGTCTTGATTTTAGTTTAGAGTTACCACTGAGGTCTTAATTGAGTACAAAAATATCACACCTAACATGCAATCCCAATTCCTTTAATCCATAAGTTGTAAAAACTAAGGAGGGAGAATCAAAAAAGCTAATACAAGAATAAATCAATGATGCTTGCTTAAGAAGGAGACTTATAGTGATTCCTTGCGTTCTTCATGCGGGATGAAATACAAGGAATTAAATTTACATCAAATGATATGCACAGAGGAAAAATACCCTAGATAGATAGTTCTATTAGCAGGAAGAATGGATTTCAAATTTGACTAAGTTGAACGATCTACTAGTGCGTATAGTTTGTGAAAAATGTGTGGCCTAAAAATTAGGAGAACAATAAAAAATAGTTCTAATCTAGCATATGCGTGTGTAATTCTCACGCCACTCAAGTTGGGTCCCAACCACACAGAAGGAGTTGAAACAGACCCGACACACCACAGATGTCCAGTTTGAATTATTACAAGTTATCAGGGTTCAAAGAGAGGGACCTTACAAATGATGCATAAAATAAAACTAATCTAATATCTCTCTCGTAAAAATAAAAAAGTCTTCTTCTTCATAGATCCTCGATTATATCCAAAATTGCTTCAAGTTATCCGCGAAGAGAGAAAATACGGTTAGTATCTATTGAGAGAGAAAATGCATAAAGAAAATGCAAATAAAGACAAAAAATTAACACAAAAATTAATTTTGCAAAAATTAATTAAAGAACATTATTTAAAACACTAAAAATATGTTGTTCCCCCGCAACGATGCCATTTGATGAACGCAAAAAATGCCTCTTTAATAATGTCGTATTATTGTAATATAGGATAAAGATTTCGATTCAGCAAAGACCACAACTTCGAATATGTGCAATTAATTTTACTTAGTAAGTGTACTAAGTTCGTACACAGAGAACAATGATTTTAAGTTACGTGGATTTTTAATTAAATTAATTATTTAATCGCTAATAGAAAATATGATGATGAAAAAGCAAAAAACAGAGATAATAATCGAGCTCCGGATCTATGATGATGATCTTTAAACCCAATAATATTAATCAATATCCTCGAAATAATCACAGATCAAAGGATATAATTTCAAGAAATTTTTGTCAATTCAGATTCATGATGTAGGATAAATAAAGTTATTAATGAGATCAACAATTATTTTATTGAAGAATATTTTGACCTCGAAATTCCATGTGATTTACTCCTCGAATTGATAATCAGTTAATCCAAGGGAATAAATCAGCTTGCAAATATTAAATCCTCAAAGGGAGATCAAAGATTTTAATATCCTTGAATGAGCTTCTGTAATAGATCAAATTCCTCAATAATACTCAACAAGAATTACCAGATGATTAATGAAATATCCTTAAATAAAAAGACTTTAAATATCAACAAGGAATTAATTCCTTCTCCCTGTGATATTCCGACAAAGATAAATCTGATTAATGGAGCCCCTGCATAGACTAATTCATCAGTAATTATCAGAGATGTAAGAGATTAATCTCGTAAAATATTCCCGATCGGGTCCCTAAAAAAAGGTTAAAAATTTCTCAATATATAATTGCACAAATACATTGATAATTGAGCCTACATATGTCAACAAAGATATGTAAATAATAATTATCAATAATTAGTCTCAAATCTGTCTGTAGATAACAGACTAATCTCCAAAACGACATATTATGCGTATAAATTAGAGTTCAGATGAAGAAGATATGCTCAAATGAAGTTCAGGTACAAAAATGCAATAAAATAATTATTTCTCCCTCAAATGGGTCCCGAGGGGACTTAACTGTGATTAGTAAAACCTGCAGGGATTTTGGCGCCAATTTCCCAAGGTATCACGTGCGTTATGTTTTCTTCCAAAGTGTGGGACCTCTGCTTAATTAGCAAGACATGCGGAGGGCTATCTGCAATTTCTCATGGGGAACACGTGCGTCGCACGAGCTTCACCAGGCTCGTATGGACGAGGAGGAGCCTCCACGTAGCGCACAAGATGGCGGTTCAGCCACCCTGAGGTAGATGCTCGGATCACCCGAGCTTCGAGGCATGGAGGGAGTGACCTGGCAGCTTAAGGTCATCCGATCAAGCCTTTGCCCTCAATCTGACGGCTATTGGATGTGGGGATGACCAGCGAAATTTGGCAAGCGAAGATGGTGGTGCTCGAGGGCCCCCACCTTCATCGACACACGACATGTTGTAGATGCGAAGGCGTTGGTCGATCGTCGACTGAGGGTATTACTATGGGCGAGAGGGAACTCGACCGCCACATGACTGAGCTAAGGCCAAGTGAGAGGTGGAGAGGGAGCGAGAGCTCTTGTGAGGCAGGCTGCGATGGTGAAGGCGGACGTGTGCTCGGTGATAATTGGCGGGCGACCGAGCATAGTGGCAGAGCAGCGAAGATGACAGTGGTTATAACCTATAAAGATTAGCAGAAGAACAACAAAGAAAAGGGGGCCAAGCTCCTTAAAGGAAGGAGAGAGATTTGAGCTAAGCTCCAGCCTTAGAGAGGTCAAAGGTGAGGGGGCTCTAGAGGATAGAACAACAACTGGGAGGGAGAGTGGAGAGGTGGTTGAGAGACTGAGGGTGGAGTGCAGCGAGGGGTGAAGGTACCTGGGGATAACAGAGAGAAGGTCAGAAGGGGGGTGCCCCGTCGCGTGCAAGCGGAGGCGGTATCATCCTTGGCGGTCGTCGCTCGAAGGGTTTTAGTGAGAAGAAACCCAGCTCCTGCAGCTCAATTCGGCTGCTACATGGTTAGTGAGAGGACAACAAATCGCACTTGGACCTCTACTTCATCGTCTCCAAGAGAGATAATCCTCTGTTGCTGTCACCAGGGGGAGGGGATTGGATCTCCGTCTACGGGCGGAAGAGAAGGTCACTGGAGTGGTGGATGATTGAGATGTAGGGAGGAGCTAGATTTTTATAGGTGGAGGATGGAGCTTGGGAGTTACACAGGCAAGGAGCCGGTCTCGTAACGACCGGAGAAGGGGGGCAAGAGAGACGACTACTGTTACGAGGGAGGCAGAGTGGTCGGTTACAGGGGTGGAACGGTGGTGCTGGAGGAAGGGATGGTCACGTGCAAGGCACACAACTGTGGGTGAGAGAGGAGAGGAGGGGACAGGTCATGTGCTGAGCATGAGACCCGGTTGGAGAGAGAGAGATAAAGAGAAGAGAAAATAGAGAGAAAGGGGTGACATGTGGCACGCCCAGGGGTTGCCACTTGTCACCAAAAAATTCAAAAAAATAAAAGAGAAAGAATAATAGAGAATAAATAGACGGAGACCTCAGATTGAAAAAAATCATTCACAAAAATTTTTTTCTCGCCGATATCGCATCTTTCATGAGGGAACATGGAGCAAAAGAGGCCATATGTACAAAGTGGTATTTTTTGTGGTTTTCCATGTGTATAGAAAACCACTTTTGTTGGTTTTGCAATTTTTCAAATTATTTTTTAAGGGGATAAAAATTCTAAAAAAATATGATAAAATAAAGGACACTTATTTACACATTAATTTATTTTTTGGATTTTTAATAAATATATAAAATAGGAAAAAAAATAGAAGTACAGAATAATAGATTTTTGTACAAACTCACTAAGGTCATTAAGACTCAACTAGTTTCTTTGATTTAATTCTTAACTAGATTTGGATTTTTGTACCACATGATAAATTTTTCATCAAAGAACACAAATGAAAAAGAAATTATATAAAGGGTTAATTAAATACATAAAAACGCAAGTCAAAAATCGCTAAAAGATAAAATGCGTAAAAAAGGACCAAAATCCAACTTTCACATATGAGCTATCATTTTTTTGAAATTGGTCTTGTTTTGAAGGTATTTGAAAATGGAGTACTTTAAAAGTGAATAGACCAAAATCGGATACTGTATGAGGAAGATATGTACGTTTTAGTCTATCTGATGTGAAATTAGGTTTTGGATTTATTTCTCACTTATTTAAGTTAGTAATTTTTTTGTATTTTTTCTTTTTTCTTGTTAGTAATATCTACACAATGGAAATGGTTTCAGTTCAATCGAAGTTAGGATGAATTAACTAAAAATAGGGGAAGTTAGCTACTTTTCAGGTTAATTTACAATGAGATTTTCAGTTCCTTATTTTATGCAATTTTGCATGATGAAATGTGAACTATTTACACATGATAATAATGCTAATGATTCTATATTGGTGATTAAATGCTTATGGATTTTGGGGAACATAGCCTAATTGACCAAGCATGTTGAATCAAAGATTCATCACATTTATACACTTTTGTCCATAACCTGTACTTTTATGTATTTTCTTTATCTATAAAATCCATAAAAGTGAGCTAGTGTTAAATTTATTTAAAATATATTTATTAAATAGTTATAATAGCTTTGTAAATAAGTAAATATATGGAAACTTCTTATTTAAAATTCTTAATTTAAAATTTGTATTTAAAATGTGCATTTAAAAGTGTATAATACTTATTTAAATCTTATTTATTAATATGTGTAAAAATAACTTAATATTTAAAATCTTTATACATAAAACATGTAAAATACATTAATTGTTTTATCAAAATAAAAAATTGGTAATTGATTTTGTAAATTCTTGTAAATATACTTTCTTATGATAATTTGAAAAATACAAAGTCATAAAATCTATAAATTTTTCAAAATCTTTAAAATCCATAAAAATGAGTTAAATTCAAAAAAATTACTTCACAAAAATATTGTTGCATTTGGATACGTATGTTTCAGAATAAGTTTGGTTTCTCGAACTAAAGATTGTGAATTGTTTAAATGATAGAGCTTGATTATGGCCTTTGATTTTCATTGTAAGGAGCCTAGTTAGGAATTAGAATTTAGACTCTTCAGATCTTTGATTTAAATCTTTGGATTCCATGAGTCCATGTTTGAGAATTCAACTTAATCTTGCCAAAGTAGAACACTTGGTTTCATTTGATTAACTCTTCAACCGTGAATCAATTTTGGACACATGCACTTTGCACTTAGCTCGACTAGCATGGGGTTGCAAAGGGCAGTCCATTTTAATGGTACATTTTCATCCTTGTCTAGTGGCACTGACGTCTAAAGATGGGAGTTGTGGGGTTGAAATAAAGCTTCCAATGAGGGATCTACTGGCATAATATTTCCAAGACCTTAAAAAATGGACGGGAGAAAAGATGATATATCTGTTTGGGCATACAAAGATTGATGCAATGAAAGAAACACTACAAATTCTACTAAAAAGAAGCCAACCACCAAATACAAATATGACCACAATGGTATAAGCTTCCAAAAATCATGCACATTTTAGCGGAGACTTGACTACTTCAGCAGAGCTTCATAAGGAGATGTGACTACATTGGTCACACTCCAGTTTTCTTCTCATTCTTCTACTTTCTTTCTCTATTCGATTGTGGACACAACATGGCCTGAACTTAGAAAGAAATACCCTCCTCCTCAAGGAAATAGTAGATGGATGAGGAACCAATGGGAGTGTATTATTGGGATGGGTGGTTTCTTAACTTCTTTAAGCATGAAGAGATAACACAACTCATACACCGTACAAATTGAATTCAAGATTGAAAGAGTTAGCGATATGAATAAATTGATATGAGGTGGCTATTGAGGTGAACCTGAATAAGGATTTGTGGAACTTGAGGACTGCTGAGATTAAAAGCATACTCCTATTTAGGCTCCAACAAAATGCTTGTTTAAGGCTCGACTAAGCTCTGTCCTTTGTTTGTTCGCGTGAATTGGTTTAGAAAACAAATTCATTCTAATTTTCTTTCTTTTTACTTATTTTTCAAATAAGTGTTTTCTAAGAGACTAGCAACATTTAAGTATATGGGGGTTTATGAATCCATAATTCATTAACATTTCTATCGTATTTTGTCTTAAAACCCTTAACAAATACATGTAAATATGCATTAATTCACATCTTTTATAGAAATGTCATTCCTAAAAAATTGCATTTTTATGCATTAAAAACATGTAAATAAATAAAAGAATAAAAAGAAAGAAATGAAGGCAGAATGTAAATATGTATATATGTATATTATGCCTAATTAAATATGAATATAGCTATAATATATATTTATATAACCTAACCTACGAGACCAAGTCAACATGAATTGGTCGAAAATAATAAAGTAGGTGGAGATAGGGAAGAAAATGTAAAAATAACTAGCATTGTAGAACTTACACTAATTCCATTTATTTATTATTTATTTATCAAAACATCAACTATTTTTAATTAATTAATATTTCACCAAACTCCTCTCTTATATATTTATAAATATTTATATAAAAGTATAAACATATAAAAACTCCAACCTTGATATATGCCAAGAAACCCGATTTACAAATTATCAATTTCTCAACTTCCGAACCTCATAACTTCTTCATACAAATTCCAATTTCACTCTACTCACTTTAAATTTCATAAAATAATATTTTCTAATTATTGAATGTGATTTCATTAAAATTAGAATCTGTTTGCAAAAACTCGATTTTGGGACTTAATGACAATAAGGTTTTTGGGCTATTTATTTTTTATGTGAAAATTGTTTATATTGTCATTGATTATATAATTTTTAATTAATTTCATGATTTTTTAGTTTATCTATAAAAAAATCCATAAATTACAACCTTTATTTAATAGTTTTAATAAATCAAAAACCTTAAAAAATCACCAAATTTAATTGTACACTATATACCTATGTTTGTTTATATATAAACTAATTCTTTAAAATCCATAAAAAATAATACAACCCTAATTTATTATTATATTAATTAATAAAATATAAAAACAAATTATTATTGATTAAAATATTGAATTAAAAATGAATAATTTATCAATTAAGTATATTATAGATATATTTATTATGTTATATTTATACCTCAAAAATATACATTATTTATAAAAATAAATTATATCATAAATTATATAAATTAGTTATTTATAATTTTTATTTCTATACCTATTTAATAAGGCTATGTAGTATTTAATACGTAATTTATAAGGTATTTTATTTATGGGCTTTTGTGGTGATGACACGTATCAACACCACAACCCATCTTCAACCCCAAGAACTAGTTAATTTCTCATTTGAACCACCTCATTTCACCATTTTATTCTACTTCCATCTCGCACCCAAATTTTGATCTAAATAATTGATTCCCTTTACATAACATACCACATCCACGCTGACTATTAGATCAACTTCCTAAACTCCTTTCTCCTATATAATTTGATGAAGTCAACCTTTCATAACCAACTCTTCCAACAAGCCTTCTCTAGAATAACCTGACCGATCAACCATCTCCCTCGCCATGCTCCAGCCACCACTAGTAGTGACAACGCCTGTAGGCTGACCCGCGTGGAAGAGGAACGATAGGGGAAGAAGTTATGAGGCCAACATTGCCTTGAATTACCACCGTCGCAGTGTCCAGCTCTGGTGAAGTACCATTTCGTCGAGCTATGACCAAGGGTATTATACCTTGATTCCCTAGGTACGTATCCTTCGCCCATTCTATTTCCTTGATCTTCATGTCAAATTGACATAAATAATCACCTTAATTAGCATCCTTAATCATCTTTCTCAATCCACGATCGGAATCCCCTCTCAATTTGATTCAAATTCCACTTAATTTTTGCTCTGAACATCCTCGTCTGGAACTGTATTCCAGTTGTAAGCATTCATAATATTATTGTCAATTCTCCTTGAATCGAGCACAACAACTTCATTTGTAGGTGCAACAATACATCTTCGGTGCTTCTTTCTCATGAAGAAGATGTCAAATTTCATGAGGCAAAATCAGGAGACTCCTCACTTAGATCACCAACTTGGATTGCAGAAAGTGTGCATCTCATCCATGCGCCCACAAGTGCGACATTCGTCAAATCGAACTTGAGACAGGAGGTCTCTTACTTTAAAGATAAGGGATCGTAAACACACTTCAAGAGGTTGTCCTATAACTTGTTTGTGATCTTGATGAAACGATTTGAGAAGTGTTCTTGAATCATGTGGTTTCATCTATTTAAAATTTTTAATTTCTATTGCCCGATGCAACTAGTATTACTAATTACCCTAGGTCGTATGCGATGCAATGTACACACTTTTGTGATGAGCTAAGGCCTAAACCCTAGCCTTTACATCGTTAACTTTTTCACTTTCTAGGACGATGATTAATACCCATTCATTCACCTTTATCCCATGCACACATGACTCACTTGTATATAAACAATGGTAGGCTACCTGTTTTTTTTGCTCTCTGTGGTTCGACCTCTACATACTTACGCACTGTACATATTTTATGGTGGAGTTATTAATTTTTAATTCACATTTTGGGTCTTAATTGACTGATTCTTTATTGTTGGTTAATCTCTGATCAACAGGGGTATAGTGAGCAGTCGCCTCAGTGACACTGTCGTCTCCGCCTTGTGCGAGATGTATTTTGACCCTCGCCAAATCCGTGTTATCAGATGGCGCCGTTGTCGGGGAGCAATGAGCATAGCTTAAATTAGTTTGTCATGTTGTAAATATTTGCATGATCTCCTGTTTATATTCATGAATTGTTTGTAAATATTTATTTCTTATATTAATATTCTGTGATTATTTGTGTTAATACCATTTTCTTGCAACTTTGATGCGAGGGTCCGCCATGCGAGGATGGCTTCCTAGGAGGCCGGTGTAGCCATGCATGAAGGAGGGTCACACCTGTTTGACCAGCTGGAGCAAGCACCATAAAAGCAAGAAGAAGAAGTTTTATCTAGTTTTGTTAAAAAATGTGCAGTTTTAAGAGAGAGAGAGAATTTTGGCATGTAAATAATTTGGACTCTACTCTTCACAACGAGGTCCAGTGCCCGGGTGTTTGTTCACCTGGAGGCCTCGTCGTGGTTTTTTTTCGTGTTTTCCCGCTTTCTTTTCTTTGTTTCCCACTATTTTGAGCTTTCCGCCTTTTCTTTTCTTTGTTTTGTGTGCATGGAGTCCCTAGATTTAGGCTGCTTGATTCGGTATCTAGGTCCACACATTAATAAGAATGCATGTTCCTATAATCTCTTTCGTATGGACTTAGTCAAATTAAATTGGTTCTTCATGATTAATAGTAGCTAATGTTTAGGGAGATTTTGTCGCTTGCATGTCGCCATGTAGTTAGGTTTAAAAATACTGTTTGGCATACCGCATGGAGAGAGCTGGGATGCGCTGCAAGTCCTCTAACTCAGCATGCATCATTTGGTTCAATGGTGAGATTTCCATCATGGAACCAACTTGCATGGCTTTTCTGCTATCTCCCTCTGATTTTGAGCACCTAGGAAATAAGTGAGAATCTACAAAAAAATGTTAGGTGCTGGTATAAAAACAGACTCAAAAAAAAGGTGAAAACCCAAAAAAAACTAAAACAAGGGGACTGCTAAATAAACTTTGACCTTAATTAAAATTTGTAATGGACTATCATTGTACTGGGTTCATAAAGCCCTCATTGTCTTCAGGTACCTTCGGAGGGGGACCAAAACCCTACTCCCATGAGCGAGGCATGTCCCATAAGGAATATAGCCAAAAATCCAGTTTGCAACTGCCTTGTGTATCGCCTGGATTTTCGAACTAATGGCGCTTCTATCGTACGTGACCGAGTAGGGCCTTGTCAGCGATGGTGTTCAAGCCTTATGTAGAACATCGACATGGTCTGAAGTACTGAGCATAGGCCACGCCTTCACGGGGGCGTCTGTCTCATCGGTTCACGTCTGAGTAGGTTTTTGCACGCTCACGGGTGATTCCGTTGCGAGCGAGAACCGAAGTATTGGTTTCGCCTAACGGCTTCCTCTCTCTATTTCTTTGGCTGAGTAGGAATCCATGAAGGATTACAAGGACCTCAAAAAGTACAGACTACATGTTACAAAGGAGGAGGACAAGTACGAGATTCTTTTCTGGCAGTACTCTCTCTCCTATAGGGTTAGCATGCTAAGGACTTGTTAAAAGAAATGCCTGAAATAACAACTCTAAAAATTCAAAAGATAATAAATAGTCAAACCTTCACAGCTTCACATGTCGTGAGTTGGTGAACGGAGTTTTGTATTGTGTTTGTATGGATCTAGATTAAGGTTCAAAGATCAAGTCCCACGCCTTTGCACAAAATTTTATTGTATCATTCTCCTTTGACCTCCGCTCAGTCGAGCCTTTCTACTATTTTACACTCCTTTTCATTCCTCGTTGACCATCGTATCCTTCTTCCAACATCCAATCCTCCTTTTGCTTCGCGAAGTCGATCCCTGGATGGTTTTCGTCGGGATCCCACCAACACCCACATCGATTCCATAGACTCAACTCTACCAATAAATTCGAGGCGATTCCTGAGAACCCGACCCGGACTTTGCGGTTCGATCTCCAGACTCCTCGTCTTCTACCTTTCTTTTGACCACCCAATAAACTGGGATCACTTTTGTCCCACTTTCGCTGTTGTGAATGAAAATCAATTGCAGTCCACATCTTTTTCCGTTCACAACATGCTGGGGTTGACCTAAATTCCAAGTTCATCATGACCGCTGAACAATATTACAAGTGGTCTGATCACAATTCTCTCATTCTGCAGATAGAAGACAAACCAAGCCCTGGACTCTATTCTAGAAATCATTTTTTCGGACTCAGACCCTGACATGGCTCCTCAAGGAAAGGGCAAGGGTCAGCAGCCACCCCAACGCAGATGCCTGATCAGAATCAGGTTAATGCACAACTATTAGCATCTATCCAGGCTATCCAACAGCAGCTGACAGAGCAGGCCCTAGCACAGACCGCTTTTCAGGATATGCTGAATGATGTAATTACCAGAGCCGAGGGAGGAGGAGGCAGAAGAGGAGGTGGTAATCCACCTGATGATGAGGAAGAACCAGAAAATGGGAGGCCAAAACTGACACTGAAGGAGACTTATAATCCTGGAGACAACCAGATGATCGAGTGGATCCTCATTCCACCGGTGCACGCTCACTTTGAGCTGAAGCCCCAGTTCCTTGCTCTTCTTCCAGCTTTCCATGGAAACAGCAGTGAAGAACCATACATCCACCTGCAGCAGTTCTCACACATCTGCCGTACTACCCACTACCCCAATGTCCCTTTGGACATTGTCAAAATGATGGCATTCCCCTTCAGCCTGCAAGAAAAGGCCCTTTACTGGGTCAACCATCTAGGGAAGGTTGTGACAACCTGGGAGGAACTGAAGTCAACTTTCCTGCACAAGTTTTACCCTCTCGGTCTGCTCAACCAAATGCGAGCCTGAATCAGCAACTTCTCCCAAGGAACCCACGAATCCATACATGAAGCATGGGAGAGATTCACCGATCTGCAGGAGAAATGCCCTCATCACAAGATCTTGAAGATCATTTTGGTCCAACATTTCTTTGGGGGCCTGAACATTGAGAGCCAAAGGCTCGTTGACGCAGCATGTGGGGGTTCGCACTTCAACAAGGATGAAGACGTAGTCTGGCAAATATTCGAAGAAATGGCCGAAGGAGAGGCAGCCCTCTCTTCATCAAAGGCATACCAAAAGAAGCCCCAGATCCTCCAGAAACAAGTGCACATGGCAGCATCCCACGAGGCGGAGAGAGATGAGAGCTCCAATCTCAACATCATCGGGGGCCACCTCTCGAAGGTTGATATCACCGAGAAGCGATCACATGACCTAGAGAAACTTGCTGTGATCGAGAAAAGGACTCAGAACCTCGACAAGCTAGATCAGATCACCAAGCAGCTAGAATTGCTGGTGGGCACCATCAACTCTGTTCAGTCGGCAGTACCATCAGACGCTCCAGTTGAGAAGAAGGATGACCTACCACCGCCACATAAGCCTCAGCCGAGCCAGCAGCCACCGGCAGTCCAGCACGTGTACTACGTGTAGGCGCCCGACCAGGGCCAGCCGCAGCAGCAGATGGTTGTGTACCAACCAGAATTTTTACCAGGATCTGATCCAATATTCCCACCACCACCCCTGATTCAAGAAGTCAACGGGGTTTGGAGCAATGAAGCACAACCGACCCGTCCTATGGGACAACCTCAGTGCCATCTATCCGCCAACCGGTAATACCACCAACCTCAGGGTGGTCGATTTGGGAAGTCCTCACAACCGCCGCCGCAGTATCAACAACCTCCCTCATATGCGAATCAGTGGAGGTCGAATCAGTATCATCAGCAGCCACAGTACCGCCAGCCACAACCTTTCCATCAATATGTGGCCGCTCCACCTCAGCAGTACCAGCAATATCCCCCTCCCTCGTACCAGTAATTTTAGCTTCCTGCACCACCCCAACACCACCAACAACAACCTTAGCACCAACATATGCAACAACAGCGCGGTCTGCACGCTGAACCTACTAAGGCAAATCCTATGAACCCAACCATGGATTGCTTGGCCCAACTCGTCAAAGGGCTAGCAGATATGACGAAGAGGCTCGACGACCTGATCGCCACCAAAACCACTACCCAGCTCAGGTCGAGGCCAACCCTAATAGCTCTAAAAAGATAGAGTAGGTAGAATGCGATGTCTTGCTTGTGTCTGTAGAGTCAGAACTTGATAATTTTATTTGTTCTAATGTTGTCAATCTCAGGAGCGGTAGGGCCTTGCCTCCGCCAGCTATCAAGAATGGGGAGAATAAAGAACCAGGTGAATCGTCATCTTCTGCATTAGTCACGCCAGCTACAGGGACAATTGAGGAAGAAGAAGAAAGAGGAGCCATTCCAGCAGTCATGCAGCACCAGCACCCTCAGCCAAAAATACAAAAAAATCAACAAAAGCAAAAAGAACAAAAAGAATTTTGCAGCCGAAGCAAAGCCACGCCAGCCTCGGAGGAGCAGCTAGTTGCAGCCGATCCCTCGCCAGCTGACAGAGCAGACACCCTACTTTTTGCTTGCCCATCAGCACCAGTACCGCAAGATTCAGCTTGTACTCCTTTTTGTAGTAGTCCGGATGTACAACAATATGTGGGCGATAATTTTGATGTAAATAAGAACTCTGTTTTGCCTTCCAGTGATGTAAATACTCCTTTTCCTAATGCAATCGAAAAATCCAAAAAAATGGCAAAAAGAAAAAGTGCATTGTCTGATCCTGGAGTTGTGGAAATAATAGATAACTTAACTGTTGAGCTTCCCTTACTGAAGGCCATGGAATATATGCTAGCTGTGAAAAAGGGTTTGAAAGAAGATGTACCAACATGCATCATCCAGCACGCAAGAACAAATGCAATCAGTTCGAGAGGCACGTTCTTTCCATGGCCACTGTCGCAGCTATCAGCAATCTCCCTCAAAAGAAACAAGATAAAGGAGCACCTCTTATCAGTTGTAAGATATTTGATCAGGTCTTCAAGCATACTCTCCTTGACATCGGGTCTTCTATCAACCTTTTGCCCTCGTCCCTAATGCAAGAATTTGGGCTAGGTCCGCTCAAGACAACTCAGATGATCCTTCAGTTCGCTGACCGATCCACCAAGCGACCTAAAGGTCTGATGGAAGACGTTGTAGTGAAGGTGCAGGAGATGAAATTCCCTGCTTGATTTTGTGGTCCTTGATATGGACTCACCCGCACCCTTACTCCAGACCCCTATCATCCTAAGCCGACCGTTCTTGCATACCTCAGGTGCCGTGGTTGACTATGGGTCTGGCAAGATCACTTTTCGCTCGGACGGTAAGCAGATCACTATAGATATGATCAGAGAGCCGAACGCCGTGACTAATGAGAGTCATGCAGTATCAGAAGCAGACTGTGACTTTATTGCAGAGATCAGGGACTCATCACTTTCACTAAATGATTCATGGACCCGAGAAATCCTCACTCTCGAGGAGACCTGGAAAGCACAATTGACCTATGCTCCGATGATTCTTGGGAGACAGGCCCTCTGATGCTGGAGCAATCAGGTGATTTCAAGAATTCACTCCATACCGAATACAATGAGCCGAGTACAGAACTGTTCGGCACATCATCAGGATCTCAACAGAATAACGAGGATGGTAGCTCCATCAATTACGAACATTCCACCACCAGTATAGTGTATGAAGTGACCAACAAGTTGGACCGATCAAGACCAGAACTCAAGCCACTTCATGCAGGCCTGAAGTATGCTTTCCTTGCGGGTGAAGAACACATGTATCCAGTCATCATCAGCAGCAGGATGAACCCGGATCAGGAGTCTTGACTTCTCGAGGTTCTAAAAAAAACTGCAAGGCACTTGGTTGGTGTGTATCATATCTCTAAGGGATAAATCCAGCATTGTGTTCACACCACATTTATCTGGAAGAAGATGCCAAACCGTCCCGCGAATTCCAAAGAAGGCTGAACCCAAACCTCCGGGACTCGTCATGAAAGAGATCACGAAATGATGTGAAGCAGGTTTCATCTATCCCATCTCTGATTCAAAACGGGTAAGCCCACTGCATGTAGTTCCAAAGAAATCGGGGCTTACCATGGTTACCAATGACAAAGGAGAGGAAATATCCTCTCGGGTACCAACATCCTGGGGGATGTGTGTTGACTACCGCCATCTTAATGTAGCAACTAAGAAGGACCACTTCCCCTTGCCATTCATTGATCAAGTGTTGGGAAGACTAGTAGGCAAGGAGTTCTTCTGCTTTTTGAAAGGGTATTCTGGGTACAACCAAGTGGCAATCATTCCCGAAGATCAAGAGAAGACTACCTTCACTTTCCCGTTCGGCACCTACGCCTTCAACAGAATGTCCTTTGGATTATGTAACGCACCCGCAACATTCCAAAGATGTATGCTAGCAGTTTTCGCCGAGATGGTAGGCAGTTTTCTCGAGGTGTTCATGGATGACTTCTCAGTCTATGGTGACAGTTTTGATTCTTGTCTTGGGCACCTAGACAGAGTGCTTCAGAAATGTCGAGAAGTCAATCTAGTGCTTTCATGGGAAAAGAGCCACTTCATGGTCACCGAAGGAATTGTGCTGGGGAATGTCGTTTCCAAACATGGCATGGAAGTCGACCCAACAAAGGTGGATGTGATTGCCAACTTAGAGCCACCTCAGTTAGTGAAAAATGTAAGGTCATTCCTGGGGCATGTGGGATTTTACAGGCGATTCATCAAGGATTTTAGCCGCATCGCCCGACCTTTGACAGGGCTTTTATGCAAGGAAACCGAGTTTAATATCGATCACCAAGTTCTCCTTGCTTTCAATCAATTGAAGGAGCTTACCATTCAAGCTCCATTCCTACAACCGCCAGACTGGTCTCTCCCTTTTGAGATCATGACTGATGCGTCAGACTTTGCAGTCGGGGCTGTTCTAGGATAGAGAAAAGAAAAGGCACCCTATGCCATTCACTACGCCAGCAAAACATTAGATGAGGCGCAAAGAAATTACACTTTGACAGAGAAAGAGTTGCTGGCTGTGGTTTTCACCCAGGAAAAGTTCATATCCTATTTGCTTGGATCAAAAGTTACCATTTTTACAGACCACTCTGCTATCAGGTATTTACAGCAGAAGAAGGATGCCAAGCCTAGATTGATTAGATGGATTCTTCTCCTCCAGGAATTTGATTTGGAAATCAAGGACAAGCTTGGAGTCCAGAATGTAGTAGCAGACTATCTCTCCAGAATTGAGCAGCAAGAGCCTCCACTGAACAGTGCACCTATCACAGAAACCTTTCCAGATGAGTCAATTTTAGTGATGGATTCCCTCCCTTGGTATGCTAATATAGTCAATTACCTTGCCTCGGGGATAATACCATCGGATTGGATGAAAAATCAGAAGAACAAATTCATGTCGACCATCCGTTTTTACCAATGGGAAGATCCTCTCTTATTCAGGGAAGGAGCGGATTGCATTTGGCGCATGTGCATACCACAGGAGGAGCATTTGAGTGTCCTCGAGCACTGTCACTCGCTCGAATCTGGTGGACATCACTCTGGAGACCGTACGACAGCTAAAGTACTTCAGTATGGCTTCTGGTGGCCCACACTATTCAAGGATGCATCACTATTTGTCAAACAATGCATTGACTGTCAGAGATTGAAGGGTACACTTACTGCAAAAGATTCGATGCCTCTGAAGATCATTCAAATAGCAGATGTTTTTGATGCATGGGGCATTGATTTCATGGGACCTTTCCCTAACAGTCAGGGTTTTGAGCACATCCTTCTTGTCGTAGATTACGTGAGTCGTTGGGTTGAGGCTATTCCCGCTCGAGCCGCTGACAGCCGGATAGTGTGCCGATTCTTGAGAGATAACATCATTGCGCGGTTCGGGATTCCGAAGATTCTCATATCAGATGGGGCTAGCCATTTCATTAATAAAGAGGTCAAGAAATTAACGTAGGAGTACGGCATCGACCATCGCGTCGCATCCCCTTACCATCCTCAGACCAATGGTATGGCGGAATTATCGAACAGAGAAATCAAGATGATCCTTCAGAAACTTGTTAGGCCGGACAGAAAGATCTGGTCTCAACTCTTGGAGTCAGTCCTCTGGGCTTACAGAACGGCCTACAAGTCTCCCTTAGGCATGTCACCCCATCGTCTTGTATATGGGAAGCCGTGCCATTTGCCCGTCGAATTAATTCACAAGTCTTTATGGGCAATTAACATGTGCAATTTGGGCTCATAGAAAAGTGGTCAGAAAAGAAAAGATGATTTGAACAAACTCTTGGAGTTCCGAGACTATGCATACGATAACACATTGATGTACAAGGAAAAGGTGAAACGTTGGCATGACCGGCACATCAAACGAAAGACCTTTGAAGTTGGACAGAAGGTGTGCTTATTTGATGCAAAGTTGCGGATCTTCTCGAGCAAATTAAAGAGTAAATGGACAGGGCCATTCCGAGTTCGTGAAGTGTGTGACAATGGAAGTATTGCCATATCAGAATTGTCCCCTAATGCATAACCATTCATCGTCAACGGTCAACTCCTGAAGCCTTACCTCGAGCCTGATACATTCTTGGCCGTTGTCGACTCCATCCAGCTTCTGCACCTTGATGACATACCCACAACATTGTCAACATCAGAAGATTCAGACGCTGCACCTCAAAAACTATTTATGTGATTTCTTCTTTTCTTCTTTTCCTTTTATATCTTCTTTTTCTATAAAAAAGGTGTCGCCCCTTGTTGACAGTCTTCTATACTTAGGACACACTTTGTCCTAAGTATGGGGGGGGGGGTGCACCTTGGTTCCGTTGTCGAGTTTCTCTATTCTTTGATCCTATCCATTGTCTCCTCTTCTTGTCTATACTTAGGAGTATCTTACCCTAAGTATAGGGGGGACAATCTGAGTACGATCTGTTTATTCCCACCCTTGACCATCCCTGCTTTGTGTACAGTCTGCTATACTTGGGATTACTTGATTCTACGTATAGGGGGGACAGTCATCTTCTCATTCGTTCATCTCTTATTCGTATATTCGTTAGACATTTCTATACTCAGTACGAGTTATGTCTTCTCTTTTCTCTTCGATCTATGAGGACATAGCTCAAGCTAAGTATAGGGGGGTGGTATATACTATGTATATACTATAAGCCATAACTCATACTGTAAATAAAATACTACCTCAAGCTAAAAGTAATGTTAAAAGTATATCTATTACGATAAATAAAAGATGATTGTGAGCTCCTCAGACTCTTTTTGCCCTTATTGATTAATAAATCAGGAAAAAATGCTTTCTGCAAAATGTTCTCCTTGTGAAGAAATCCTTTGAAAATTTTTTGAAAAATATGGTGTACAAAGTATTCAACCTTTGTAAATAGTTTTGTTTGCAAAATTTATTTTCTTTGAGTGAAATAAAAATGTTTGAAAAGTGGTTTGCAAATGGTTGGAAAAATGATTGTAAAATTATTTTGAAAAATCTATCTATACTGTTCGAAAACCTTTGCAAAATCATTTCCAAATGCGTGTACATGTTTGTAAAAATATTTTGGACTATAGTCTTCAAAATTTTTTGAAAATGATTCTCAAATAAGTCTGAGGAGTATACACAAAAATCTCTCATGCAAAAACAAGCAATAACTCCAAATAAAACTTATAAGAGCCTACACAATTTTATATAGAAAATATAGTTTTTCTTTGTATATACTGATCAATAAATCAGATTAAATATCTTTGCAAAATGATTTGAAAAATAGTGTGAACTGTTTGGAAAACTTTTTGTGAAATGTTTTCAACCTGTGTAAAATCGTTTTGTTTGAAAAAAATTTTTCCTTGTGTGAAACAAAGGATTTGAAAACATATGTGCAAATGGTTTGAAAAATGTTTGTAAAAACTATTGTGGAAAATGTATATACATAGTGTGAAAAATCTTTGCAAAATGGCTTCCAAATGTTTGTATATGCCTGCAAAAATATTGTGTACTATAGTTTTGAAAATGTTTTCAAAGTATTTTTTTTCAAAGAATAATAATAATAATAATAAAATACATATCTGTAAAGCCGTTAAATAAAAAGTCTTTATCATTTATAGGTACCCCGAACAAACAAGTTAACACTATTAAATCTTTAAAATTCTTAATAAAGCGGCACGCCCGTGTAAATAGTTGTATATACTTTTTGTGTGCCAAGATCTTTGTTATTTGCAAAAATTCTTTTTAGAAAGTTTCTTTGATTTTTAAATTCCTTGTGAAAAATTACACCATTCATTGTGCATAGCATGTGCATATCATTCATATTTTTTTTGAGTGAGCATGATGATTGAACCAGTCCAATAAAGTCTAAAATTGGAGCATGGTTGGACCTTACCGCACCTAACTACACTGGAACCTTACGGGAACTAGGTTTAAGTTACTTCAGGTCTATTCAGACTTAATTCTTTGAGACATCAGGGCTGGGTTCAAGTCACCTCAACTGTCTAAATAGAACTTTTTGAGACACACACATGATTCTTGTCGACCGTGACCTAACTTGGACCCTTGCACCTTTCACTTGGTTCAGCTCAGTTGGAGTGGTGAGGGGGTTGGATTTGCCAGTCTGAGACGCACAAGGGTGGAAACATTCTTCCTCGTCTAGGGAGGGAAGTGCACCCAAACCTGGTCCAGTTTCAATGAAGTCGAATGACAGGAGAGTGTGGGTTGTAATAAAGCTTCAAAAGAGGGATAGTCTTCTGGCTCAAGAGGAAAAAGTCCTTATGTAAATGCTGCTGTGAATAGTATTCCAATAAAAAACCTCCAAAAAAGTGGACAGGCTTGAAAATAAAAATAAAAGTGCCTGTCGGAGTGTGTATATGTGTTGTATAGAAAATAAGCAAGACTGAGCATCAAAGTTATACCATGTGAGCCTGCAGCTGGATGACTTGACTACACTGGTCTTGCATCCCAAGATAGGTAGCTACACTGTCTACCGTCCATTCTCTTCTTCCCCTCCTCCTCTTGAGTCGGATGCCACTTGAACTTAGAAGGGAATACCCCGCTCCTCGATGAAAGAGGGCTGGATTGGGGAATTATTGGGCTGTCATTCTGGAGAGGTCAGTTCCTTTGTCATTTTAGTTGGGGAGAGCCACTATCACTTACACTGTACAAGTTAGCTTCATTGTCATAAGGGTTTGTGTATGGTGTAGGCTAGTTCTGACCAGGCTATTGAGGTGGGTTGAACCGAGTTCTGTGACTCTCGAAGGTTGTTGTGTTTTAAAGTTGGTTCCAAACAAGGTTCTACATACATCCACACTCAAGGTCTAACAGAAGCTCCAAATTCTGATTTTGTTAGGACAAGATATTGCACTGAAAGCAATCCTATTCACTCTATCTTTTTCAATGTTCTTTTTCTTTTCTTCTTATTCCTTGTTCTTTCTTGTACTTATTGCATAAGTGTGTGCTAGGGACTAGCAAAGGCAAGTATAGGGGGTGATGAATCTCCATTTCATCACCTTTATTCTATTATTTTGGCCTTAAAGACCCTAGTTGATGCATGAAATTAACATTAATTTGTCTATAATAGCATGCATTATTCATTGCATTTATTATACATAAAATAAGATTTTTAATGCCAAAATTATAGAATAAAGAGAAGAAAAGAAAAAGGAATAAAATATTGTAAATATTTTATGACCCTAACCCCAAGACCAAGTCCAGAATGGAATTGGTCAACAAGGAATAAAGTAGGGGGAGATAAGGGCTAAGAATACAATAAATATTTCATTTATTCATTCTTGATTTGTGCATTATTGACACCTATTTTGTATCTAATTATTTATTCATCAAATAAAGAAACTTTGTACATAAAAGTTGTAGATAATAATGTAAACAAAAATACAAAATTGAGTTTGTACAAAAATAATATACAGTGTATAGTTTAAACCCAGAATAAAAAGCCAGAAACCAAACTTCACAGACTCATATCTTCCAAATAACAACTCAAAATCTATCAAAATAACCTCTAATTGTATATAACTTTTCATGAGCTATTTAATGGTGGTTGTTTTATATTTTTTAGAGTTACTGTGCAAAAGATAGGTTTTAGGCCCCTATTGTACATAATACCAATTAAAATATTCATTATATTCACTATTCATTAATTTTACAAATTGATATTTTTAGAATCTTGTAAATAATATACATAATACAATACATATTGAAATTAAAAGAAAACCACAAAGAAAACCTCAAATAAAATAAGTCTATGAAATTACATAGGCAAAATACCTATGTATTACTTATATATAAATAAAAGGGGATTTCATTCCTCTATTCATTTATATTTTTATTAAATTATAAATATTATCTATATTCCATTAAAAATATAAATCCAAAATAAAACCCAATAAAATTCATTAAATAAATAAATTGTGTACAAAATAGAGGTAAAATACCTACGTACATACTATATACACCTATTTATTTAAATATGCAAATAAACTCATAAAAATCAAATAAAAATATATTTATACTCACAAAAATAAGTGATAAATATATAAAATAAGAAAATGAAATAATAAAATAAATAAAATAAAATAAAAATCAAAATACACAAAACACATGTAAATATACCTATAAAAACACCCCAAAAAATAAATTACTAATAAATGAAGCCAAAAAATTAAATAAAAATCATATTAAAATACTACATAAATAATAAAAATTTTTTATTTTATACTCGAAAAATAATAAAATCATTTACTATTTTAAATTAATTATTTTCGAATAAAATCCCTGTTTTGTCCTGTAGCGCCCTACGTGGACCAATCAGGGGCCGCGGACCGTTGACCTCTGGTCAACTATCCCATCCGCATCTCTGAACCGCCAGACCTGGTGAATCCCCGATTTTCTTGCATTTTTCATGGGCGTCTCGTACATCGATCGAATTCACTTCCTTCACAAGAATTGTTGCTGGATCATTGTACAATCACGCCAACCTCTTAGATTGCTCTTAAACTCATCAGATCCTTTGATTTTAGCCGGTCAATAAGGGTGCCCAGAATCTTCTATAAATAACCAGCTCCGACCTCCTTCTCAAATATGGCCAGTTTTAAGTCTTCTCCCTTCCTCGTATTCGGTCCTGGAGGTTCCCTCGTGACACGAGGAGGCCTTTGGCGCCTTGAATCGGTCGGAGGAGGTGGGAGCTGCACCCACAACGGAGCTCCGGCGACGCCAAGCTCCCTGGTTCCCCACCAGGTATTGAGTATCTTTTCTTGCTTCATTAGGTAGCTTTTAATTCCAGTGTTCTTTTCCTGCATTTATTTTAGCATTTAGCTCAGTTTATCACCTCAGTTTGGTTGGGTCTTAGTTCGACGGAGCTCCGCTCCAGCGACGACTCCCGAGCCCTTCAATCATCCTCCGGCCCCATTTTGCAACCATATCGTTCCATATCGCCTTCTTCATCATCCGCATGCTCCTGATCATCCGGATCCCTCGTGGGTCTGCAAATCGAGGTTTACCTCCGCCGCTCGCCGGAACCTCGCCGCCCACCTTCATTTTTGCGCTAAAGCTTCAAACCCTTGGTCGAGGAGCTTCTCCTTGAGCCACTGGTTCTTTGTGTGCAGTCTTGACGTGAAAAGAGCCCTCTGGGGTTTTATTGATTCCAGGAAGAGGTTCCTGGATGTCCCTCCCTTCCTCGAGCTCGCCTGAACGACTTGGACCTCCAGGGGCCAAGCGGAGACCATCAGCCGACGTGGGGAGCTTCAAGGCACGTACAGAGATCATCAGAGGCGACGAAGAAGGCCGGAGGTGCAGGCTATTCACGACCGAAGCTCGCCGCGTGCGAGCTTCGTCCCTGTTCTTCTACGCCGCTCCACAGTCATCCGATCAAAACAAATCCCTCAGGTGTAGCAGCTGCCGTTGGATGCCATGCCCCGTGACCGTCCGATCTCATCAGGAGATCTAATCTCAACCATCCAACCACGAAACGTCATCAATCGTCAGATGGATAACACGTGTTTAAGTGAATGAAGATCCGTCGTCCATCACCGCCTAATAAGGGGTAATTTACACTTTAAGCCCCTGCCTTTTTGTATTTATTATTTAGTCCATTAAATATCGTGTAACGTTTAAAATAAAGTGGGTATTTTGTAAAAAGACCCCTGGGTTTTTGGTATTTACATCGAGGTCCATTCCATGTCAGACCACGTGAGGTCCCACGTGCGCTTGGAAATATTTCATGGATGCCCCTGTATGTCCTTGCATTTTGTAAAAGTACATTCAATAAAAGTTGCAGTGTTATATTTTTGTGAAATTTGCACGCATGCCCCTTTATTTCTTGAAATTGCGTTTTGGTCCTAGTACGTGCGTGTCACGTGTAGTCCCACATGATTGGGAAAATTGCAAGGACCCCCTGGCTGGTTTTGAAATATAATTTTGGTCTTGAAACTTCATGTTAACATTCTATATTTTTCGTAAAATTGCACCGAACCCACTGAGATTATTTTATTTGCAAAAGTACCCCTACAAGTGTTGGAATTTCTTTATGCATTCCCTATTTATTACATGCCTCTATAAAATTCCAAAAAACACCAAAAAATTACCATAGGTTCCTGTTGCATTGTTATTATGCCATATTTTTATTTTGCATTTTTATTGGATTTTCATATTTATAAAAATTCAAAAACATGCATTTTTGCTACTGGTTGCATCATAAAATCCCAAAAAATATAAAAACGCCTTGGACATTCTCAAAAAAATATATGTTATGCTTGTTAGTGCGCTTCATTTTCTGTCAAAAAAAATCAATAAAAAATATAAAACAAAACTCCTAAAAATTAAAAAAACCCCAAAAACCGTCATAAAAATACTAAAAATCCCAGAAAAATCATAAAAATGCTCTTTTTCTGAATTTTCTATGCTTCATTATCTTTGTTTTAAAATTAATTTGAGGAATTTTGGATACTTTTTGATATTTTTCATTGTCATTTTTATTTCGGCCAGCAACCTAGTTCATTGTTTTCTAGTATTTTTGACTTTAAAAATACCAAAACAATTAGGAAAAATCTAGAAAAATCACAAAAACATTAAAGAAATTATAAAAATCACAAAAATATTTTATTTGTTGTATTTTGAGTATTCTTTTTCTATTTTTATCTCTCTTATATCTAGTATATATATATTCCTTATAAATATATTATGTCTTTATTAAAAGAAAAAGAAAATATATATAAAAAATATAAAATATGAAAAAAAAATACAAAATCAGTAAATTAAAAATACAAAATAAAAAATATAAAATCAAAAATAAAATAAAAAAAGAAAATTAAAAACACACAAAAAGACTTGCATGCACACATGACTCACTTATATATAAACAATGGTAGGCTACCTGTTTTTTTGCTCTCTATGGTTCAACCTCTACATACTTACGCAGTGAGCATATTTTATGGTAGAGTTAATAATTTTTAATTCACATTTTTGGGACTTAACTGACTGATTCTTTATTATGGGTTAATCTCTGATCAACAAGGGTTTAGTGAGCGGTCGCCTCAGCGACACTATCGTCTCCGCCTTGTGCGAGACGTATTTTGACCATCGCCAAATCGGTGTTATCAACAGGTACTTACCTCCAGACTGTGAGCGGGTGAGGACGTAGACATAAGGTTAGAGCCCAAAACTTTGGACCTACACCCTAATTCTTCAGATCCTGCACTTGCAAGTTTGGGACATGCAAGCACTCGCCTCTTACCATACTCGACATTTTGGGTGTATCAATCTACTAACTTCTTTAGGGGGTAGATCATTCCTTTGATTGAGGAGTAGTAGAATCACACATAGGCATGAGGGCAACACACTTATGTGTAACAAATTCCAAGATTGATTTATAACCAATTTAAAAGTTAAATAATAATAGGTTGGACTTTTGCAGCCTTCATTGTATTAAGTTGGTAAATTTGGGGTTTGCATTACGTATTAACTTGTGTATGTTAAAGATCATTACACTTGCATATACATATCAAGGTTCATGAATTATTCTCCACCTACCTTTTCGAATATGTCAGAATATTGGTATTCATACCCAGACTCCATAGTTTGATCTTATACGATCATATCCTTACCATCTTAGTCTTTGTTCTCATTTCAAGAGAGCTCTCTCTTTGAGGCAACTCTTCCCCAATCATCATTCCTTCACACTTACATCTTGCAACTTCCTTAGTTGTGTAATTAAGTTATTAGCCACTCACAAAACCAAATAAACATTATGTGGACATAATGGACATGAACATAATCAAATTTGAAAGTGAAACACGGTTCCTGGTCACTATTGATAATTCACTGTTTGAACCATCCTCTATTCAGGACGACTCTCTTCCCGAGTACAACCACTTTTCCTTTTACCATACATTTGAGATCCAAAGTCAAGGAAATAGGACTCATGAACAGACCGTAACCACTGAGAATGACTACTACTCAACACATGATTGCATGCTGGAGTTACGACATGATGAGTATGGTTATTCATCTCCAATTCATGAGACGATTAGAGATGGCATTGCTCAGATTAATCAGAGAGTTGATTCTTTGACTGAACAACATAATAATGTCATCTATATGGTAAAAGAAATGATGACCAACCAAGGAGAAGTGAGGATAACACAAAGCAAACATGAGACACATCATGTGCAAAATTTTTCAGACTCAAACATCACGGGCACCTGATACCACTGACCAGTACGCTAACTACTCTACTGACTCTAATAATAATACCAAAAAAATATGAAAATTCAAAAAATGAGACAACACTAAAATCAAAGCATTTTGTAGAAGTCTGATCTTAAAGCATCCATTAATTAAGGCCATAGAGTATATGCCCAATCTTCAGAGATTTGTGAAGAGTTTCCAAAGAAGACAACTAAGAAATGATCTAGAATTGAATTCCATTTAGACACTATGTCCAGTTCAATGGTGATGACCAAGAAAAGCAAAAGCCCTAGAGTTAAACAGTTGACTAGGGTTAACTGTGAAATTGAGAATATCAAATTTACTCATGCTCAGATAGAAGATGACTCGACCCTAAACATCCTCCTAAAGTCTATTTTTGATTGAATCGAACTCAAATCATTTACAAAGACTAGAGTAATCATTCAATTTCTAGAATGATCCACAAAAAGACTGAGAGGAATTGCTTTTGTCGTCATGAACTTCCAAAGTGTCAAACACAGATTGGACTTCATTGTCTTGGACGTTGAGCACTGAGGAGAGTTGTCTGAGTCTCCCATTGTTTTGGGAAAGTAGTTCTTAGCCTCCACTAGAGTGACTATCGATTGTGAGACTCATGACATAAAATTTCCAAACCAGGACCATAATGATCAAACTCTCAAGAACACACCTATCCTTGAGAAAACCAAACAAGAAACCAACAATCATGATCAAGAGAAGGCCATAGAGCCAAACACCTCACATGATCAGACCTCTCCTCAGAAATCATAGACTTAAGACATTACTCAAGGAGAGACACCTGAGGATCTGACTATCGAGGCTACCAAAGTTGCCACCAAGGTGAATGAACTGGAATTAGACACATCCAATTCATCGAACTCAGACGCACTCATTTCGGACTTCCTTAATTATTACCGTGATCCAACACCTGAGCCAACAAAGCCCAATCCAATTCGGAGCATTATCATATATGATGAACTGGGTGGCTCCTCCTCTGAAGAACCAATGGCCATCACATCACATACTTAGTTTAGAAGGGCAACATCCTCTAGTCTGGTTGCAAGTAGAGGGAAGAAGTACTTCAGTCCTCCTCCTCTCCTTGCTTCAGGGTCTACCTGAAGGATATGGTAAGATCCTTAAGTACATCATGGACACGTGAAGACTACATCATATGCGATTGGAGTGACTAGTTGCTCTAGTGCTCGGTGCAACGGAATTTAAAAATTTAAATGATGAAACCACATGATTCGAGAACACTTCTCGGATCATTTCATCCAAATATCAAATAAGATGTAGGATTACCTCTTGAAACATGGTTGCAATCATATCTCTAAAGCAAGAGACCTCCTGTCTCAAGTCCGTTCTAATGAAGGAGACGCTTGCGAGCGCATTGATGAAATGTGTGCTCCTTGCAATCCAAGTTGATAATCCAAGTGGTGAATCTCCTGATCTCGTCACACGAGATCCGACATCTTCTTCATGAGCGAGGTGCACCAAAGGAAACGGAGATCCACTGACAGTTGAAGCAGCAACATGACCATGTAGCGACGATGACGATTCTCTCTCAAGGCACAAGGTGGACGCCCACTTAGAGTGAGAGAGAGAGATGGGGCATGTTGTATAAGAAGAAGATAGAGAGACTATTCAATTGTTGTGTAAAATAAAGAGCTAGTGTTGCCTCTTATTTTATAATATGTTGGGAGTCCATGGATCTCAATCTATGGATAACACAAATCTAATTGTAGAGATTGATTTGTATTTCTTTCTATGACCATGATTTTGTTGTAAAAATACAACAACAATTAATTTAACTAAATATATATTAAATATAATAAATATAAATTAATATCAATTAAATAAATCTTCCTTGGTGAAATAGGAAGGAGGCAATCCTCCTTCCATAAGAGTAGGGGGGACGACCACCAATTCCGATTAGGACATGGTGGTCGTCCACCCTCTCCATATGGAAGGTGGCTCACACCTCCATTTTCATGAGATTACATTACTCCTTCATTTTCTCCAATATTTACAACAACATTTGTTGTAAATTATTTCAAAATAATAATTCCAAATTATTTTGGTGTATCAATCATGCCATTGAAAAATTGTGAATCACATTCAAAACCCAAAATAATATGTAAAATGCATTTTCAATTAAATGTCCAATGTGTATCCAATCCATATCAAAATTTAAATTTTATATGTTATTTACAAATAGCTCTCTAATATATTATAAATCAAATTTGAATAATATGGATAGTAATATCCACATTATTCATATCCATAATAATTAAACCACATAATTATATTGGATCATCATTCTCATGCATCTAAATAATAGGAATCACATTCACATTATTTATGATAATAAAACCACATTTAATTATCTATGCTTGGTTACACATCTATCAATGGAATTATTCTTGAACTCTTTCAAGAATAATGTGCTTTCTTTGTGAATACTTGGAGATAAGGACATGGCAATTGTACGTTCCACGTATAGTGACTTGGATATTGAGATCACATCTCAAATCCAGATCTCAAGGACCTCTCATAGATGCTTGATTAAATCAAGTCCATAGATCTAATCTTCTCATTGCATCTGGATCAAATTCAAATCAATATCCAACATTTGGACAAAGAATAGATCATTTCTCTACTTAGAGGAGTCACTAAAATCCAGACCTGTTTCATTACTCCGTCGAAATGGAAGCGACATGGTTACACAATCATTTATGATCACATCACCCTTAGGGATTCCTAATACCTATACATCCTACATACTAGAAGATCTAGAATAATTCGAAGATATAGATCAATTTACACTATAATCTTTAGGATTTCATCATTAAGTTTCTCATACGGTCATTGGGAGTTGGTATTGATCATATGCTTTCCAAAAGCATATATCATACCTACAGATTCTTATCACGATTCGAAAGAAAGACTAATATGCATGGAATTTGATTGATCCCCATACCTCATGAGTGAGCTCATGTCTTCTAATTCACAAGTGAATTTGTATGATCCCTTTGAGATATCGTATTACTCATATGCCCTTATATGCATACCAGCTCATCGATGTATAGACCTTGATTAGGCCATTAACTTGTCTATCTTCCAAATGTACATAGTCACATATAACAACACATATGTCTACGATCAGAGGATGCATTCCTATATCGTAACAGTATATAACATAGGACTTGCTCGATATCATTAAGTTAACTCTTTGACCTAATGAATCTAACACCGAATCTCTATTACTATGCAGAGGAACTTCATCAAGAGGTCGATTAGATATCGGCCAAAAGAGAAAGGAATGTCATCTCCTACTCATGTTGGAGATCATCTCTTAATAATCATTTGATGGTGCTTTATGAGTCCTCAATCAAACTCTTTAGATTTTTCACCCATGCACAAGCCTGTATTATTCAATAATTGAATCAACAGTTCCATGATCATTAAGAAGTCCATGGTACACAACGTTAATTGTACTTAGAGACTTTAATGCATTCATTCATTTAATCTCAGACAAGAAGTGAAATAAACCAATAACTTTTATCGATAAATCAAACATTACAATAACAATTATTGTAGGAATGGTTCACCTCGAGATCACATTGCTAACAATCTCCCACTAGCCCGTAGAACCATTCAGGTACAATCCTTAAATCCATACTCATTACATGCTGGTCAAAAATCTTCTATGTCAAAGGTTTGGTAAGCAGATCAACAATATTATCGGTAGAGGCCACCTTGGTGATGATGATGTCACCACGCTTTTGTTTCAACCGAATGATGTGATATTTCCTTTCCACGTGCATGTTTTTTTGATGCCATCTGAGCTCCTTCACCTAAGCTATGGCTCCCTTGTTATCGCAAAATAGTGGCATGGTAGTATCAAAGGAAACTATGCTAAGATCCAGGATGAACTTGTGCAACCACACCACCCCCTTTGCAGCATCCAATGCTGCAATATATTCAGCTTCTGTTGTTGAATCGGTTGTCGTGTTCTGCTTCTTGCTTCTCCAGCTCACAACACAACCGTTCGATAGGAACACAAACCTTAATATCGACTTTCGATCATCAATATCATACTGGAAGTCAGAATATGTGTATCCTAAGACTTGGAGATATCATCTCCCTAGACCATGATGTAATCTTGCGTCTGTCTTAGATACTTGAAGATGTTCTTCATTGCATTCTAGTGTTGCTCTCCATAGCGAGATTGGTAACGGCTTACCATTCCCACTATAATGCAGATATCTAGCCTTGTACGCATCATGGCATACATTAAGCTTCTTGCAGCTGATGCGTAGGAGCATCCAGCCATGGCTTTCTTTTACTCAACACTTTGAGGAGCCATCCCTTCAGATAGGTGAATAACATGTCTTAAAGGAAGGAAGCCTTTCTTGGAGTTCTCTATATGGAAATGCTCCAGATCTTCTTAATGTACCCATGTTATGACAATCCCAAGATCCTCTTTTCTCAGTTTCTGAATAGCTTCAGACCCAAGATATGAGAGGCTTCTCCAATATCTTCATGTTGAAGGTATGGTACAACTAAATTTTAACATTGGTCATCATCCCTGCATCATTCCCAATTATAAGGATGTCATCTACGAAAAGCACGATGAACATAATGGCGATCCCAGTAAGCTTCTTGTACATACACATTTCATCAGGAATCTGTACAAAATCATAACTCTTTATGGTTTCATCGAATCTAATGTTCCAGCTACGATAAGCTTGTTTAAGCCCATAATATGGATCTCTTTATCTTGCATACTTTTCCTTCCTCAGTTATGAAGCCTTATGTCTGCTCCATAAAGATATCCTCTTCGAGGTATCCATTGAGAAAAGATGTTGTGATGTCCATCTACTAGATGTTGTAGTCAAGATATGCAGCTACAACTAGCAATGCCCTGATGGACTTAAGCATAGCTACAAGAGAGAATGTCTCATCGCAGTCGATGCCTTCTCTCTATGTGTAGCCCTTGGCTACGAGCCATGATTTGAAAGTCTCTACTTTCCCACCAGGTCCCTCTATTCTCTTGAAGATCCATTTGCACCCAAAGGGTTTTACCCCTCTAGGTGGTTCCTCTAGGGTCCATACATCGTTTTTGTGCATGGATTCTATTTCAGACTTCATTACTAACATCCATATATCCATGTCATGATACACGAGTGCTTCATCAAATGAATCTGGGATCATTGTTAGTTTCACCTGTCACAAGGAATGTTTACCTTTCAGGTGGTGCGACAAACCTTGAACTTCTTCGAATAGGTACATGTGTTACATCTTCATTTACTTCTTCAGTTCTGGTTCAAGAAACTCAGTATCCTCAGGGGATTCAATGAGTTACTTTACTTCATTTCTATTAGACTCTTAAGGAAGTCATACTCTAGAAATTTTACATCTTTAGAGATGAATACCTTTTGATTCTCAGGGTCATAAAGCTGATATCCAATACCATCCTTGACATATTGATGAATCCGCGATTCATCATCTCAATATATTAATCTTAGCAAAATCTCCGAGTAAAATCTCAAATAAATGTCCATAAAATCAATAAATTAACAAAATATATATTGTAAATAAAATACACTAATTATTGTATATTATATTGTACAAAATAAATTAATAATAAAAAGCTGCAAAATAAATGAGTTTTTCACCTATAAATAGCCTAAAACTTCATGTATTTTTAATAAATTCATTTTAACTCCTTTTTGGCTAATTCTTTCTCTAACTTATTCATAAAAAATGTATATAAAATTACAAAAATACAAAATAAATTTCATCTCAGATAAATGCTTCTAGATCCCAAAGAGAAAAAGCCGTAATGTCCAACTTCCCGGCTAAATTCCTGCTCCGTATGAACTCCAAATTCACCAAACTCATTTTTAAAGTTTAAGTTAGAAAATTATCTATCCAATGAATGTAGTTTCATGAAAATCTAAGCTCGTTTGCAAAATATGGATTTTGGGAGCAAAGTGTACATTGTATAAAATGTAAATATTCATTCTTTCTTCATTTTTTATTTCCTTTTTATTAATCACTAAATATCTAAAAAAATAATTTTTGTTTGGCATTTTATTTCTAGTATTTTATTTTATTTTCATGTTGTAAATATATTTTATAAAAAATAAAAAAAATAAAATTAGAAAAGTAAAAAATGTACATATTGTGGGCTTATTTTGGTAAATTTTCCACTCTTTTTCTTCTTATTTTATTGTATTTTAGTAGCCAACTTTTTCTCTTCTATTTCCTTTTATTTTTTCTTCTTTCTCTACACTAACTTCCCTCTTCTTTTCATTCTACCACTAACTCCCATTCCACCCCACAGTCTTCATTTAACCTCCATTCAACTCCACCAATAATCTAACCTCCCATTCAACTCCACCACCTTTCTAACCTCTCTTTCTCTTCTTCTTTATATTCATCTCCACATCCAAATTTTTTCCCATCCGTCATTATTATAGAAAAAGGAGAGATCTTGGAATGTGGTGTCGGTGACAGCGGCTTATAATCTTCCTCAAGCGAAGACCTCCTTCAGGCGAGTTCCACGGCGACCATCGTCCCCGCGTCACGAGCTTCCCATCGATCTCACATTACTTCTCCTATTTTTATTTCTCCAATTAGATCGAGGCGACAACAAGAGTCCAGCGTAGCTACTCCGCAAATTCGGCGAACCTCAAGTAAGTATTTCCTCTCATTTATCTTTTTATTTTATTTTATCTAATATTTTGTTTCCTTGTTGTCTCATTTTCACATCATACCATCACCGTCACCACCATATTCATCTTCTTCATTATTCCCCTCTCCCTTTTTTTTCCTTTTTTTATCTATACATTTTTATTCCCTGTTTAAGAAAATTAAAAAAATTAAAGAATTAATCAAAAAAATAACAACAAACAAATCAAAAAAATAAATAAAAAATAGTAGTAGTGCCCAGCCCCCTCCTCCACGTCGGACACCGCCGCACCGTCGTCATCACAACAGTGGCTCCGCAGCCGCCCTCTAGGTCCCAGCCGTGACAGGCCGCCGGCCCTCCAGCCATGGTGGAGCTCCCTTCCACGCACACGGCTCAGCCTCCGCGTTGATGTCGCCCGCTCGCCACCGCCCCCAGCACCCAGCGACAGCCGCCTCCATCCCCCCTTCCATCCTCGCGTACAGCTCGCCACCGCCGCCTCCGTCTCCCTTCCTGCCACCTGGCGACCTGTTGAGGAAGAAGGTCTCAATTTTCTTAATTTTTTATTTATGTAAAAATTGCACTATTTTTATTTCATGTTTATAATATTGCAAAATAGTCCATGTATTAGCTTTGTTTGAAATCTTTGTTTTTTGTTTTGCACAGACACCCCTATGTTTATGTTTAATTTGGTCCTCAAAGTTGCAATGTTTTATTTAATGAAAAAATCATATTGTTGAGCATCCAATTCTCTATCTTCTGGATATTTATTTGTATTTTTGTGAGCTCTGATGAAATAATTAAAATTATTCAAGTGAAATTTTGCATATTTTATCCAATATGAGGTTTTAAATTCACATCTCACTCACATTTGCTCAATAAATTCTTAAAAAAGCAAGAATGATGTCTTGAAAAATGATTTGATTACAATCCATATTTAATTTTAATTGGAGTTGTCTTGTGCCTTAAATAAATTGCAGAGTGTATTGTGTAGTTGATTTTTAATGAAATCCACACATAATATTTTTGTGAAATTTCAACTCTCTTGGATTTTTTATCTACATACCTTTTTAAGATAATCCACACTCTAACTAATTTCATAATTTGGATTTATTAGGAATTAATTACTCACTGTCACTCTGTTTTCATTAAAAAATCTAAAAAAAATCATAATTTCTCGAAAATTCCAAAAATTTACTGTAGCCTCATTACATCATGTTTTACTTTCAGTAAAGTTTTCATAATTTTTGCATACTATGTGTGAAAACTTACAAAAAAACTCATAAAAGTGTGCATTTTTCATTGTTCATTTTAACCCATAAAATTCCAAAAAAAGTGTCTTGCATTCATCACTGGATTAAGGTTCTAGGAAAAATATAATTTTGCTAGATTGGACTTATTTCCTATTAAAATTAATTTGGCTAAGTTGTATATTTTCTTTAACTTAATTCATTTTCATATTTGCATTCACATTCATTTTGCATTAAGAAAAACAAAAAAATCGCATTTGAAAAGCTAAACCTAATTTTTTGAATTAACCCGAAGTTGTTACTTTGCTTCCCTGTGTTCGACCCCAGACTTGCCTGGTATATAAATTAAAGCTGAGACACTTTTCACGGAGATATTTTCTCAATTCTGAACAATTCGTTATGTAGCCATATTACAATGAGAACACATCATATATCGAATTTAGCGATTGATCAGATGGTGCCGTTGCTGGGGAGGCAAACGACATAGGGTTTAATTTAGAAAATTTGATTTACGTTTTCTCTTACTCAGCTAGTCTGAACCCCGAGCCATCTTGTAATTATTCTATTTTTTAATTATTTCTCTGCTCATGTTTGTATATATTTTATTGTTGATCTCTTAAATATAAAGTTTATTTTCCTTGTAAGGGCCTGGTAGACTTGGAGTGCATCAGAGGTCGACGAACGTGACATGCGCCGACTGCTAAAGATCAAGGAGAATTAATTTATTTTTGAGAGAATTTTTGCAATTATTGTATTGTAATAATTTAGGTAATTTACACTTTACAGAGGCTCTTGTTTGAGAGCTCGCGCTTGTATCAAGACTGGACATTGGACCCGCTCGTGGTCGTGTGGTTGATTGATGTGGAATAGGACTTGCACTCGCAGCTCTTAGAGCCTTTTTATTAGAATATCTTTATTGCTTGTGCTCGTAATATTTTGGACCACACCACTTTTAACGAGATACACTTAGACCGCCGACCTATTAGTTCAAATTAATTTGTTCATCACTCGCTAATAGAACTGCCTGTCTAGGAACGATTTCTCGTTTGCATCTCATTTAGATCAAAATTTTCAATTCTGCATTGCATCCCACATGTAGAGCGCGAGTATCACTATATGTCTCCTGAACTGAGCATGCATCATTGATTTCAATATTTGCATCGTTTTTTCTGGACTCCCTTCCCCTTGGTTTTGAAACTTAGGTTAAAAGGAAATCGGGATTGATAGTTAGGCGTGTTGTGTTTGGTGGATTAATCAAGTGATAATCAAACTTATAATCGGGACTGCCAATCAGAGTTGAAAAAACCCGACTAAAACTAACACTTGTTTTGGGAGAGCAAAACCCTCATTGTATGCTTGGGTATTGTGATTGTTGAGAGGTGAGCATGCATCCCAAGGATAGTGTCCAAAACCAATTTTTAAGCTTGAGTAATTGGACTTATATCTTGATTTATCACCTAATTAAAACTCAAAAGATAAACGGTTTGACTATTGCGACCATCACTGTGTTGAGTAGGTGAACTCAGGGGTTGTTCTTGTGTTTGTTTGTTTTTTGCGTTATTTGGTGAACTTGCATGCTTTCTTCCTCGATCCATTTCATTCCCCCATCTCCCTTCCAAGATGTCAGAATATTGGTCACCATATCAATGTCACTCTTCCTCGACCTTATTCCAACCATCTCCACCCTCTTATTCCTCCTCATACCCGCACCCCGATCGCACAGTCAGAACTCCAACTGACATCCCCACTTCTTCGTCCTTCTCACCTACCCCACATTCTTACAACCCTGACCCACATCCATCCTTGATTGACTCACCATATTCTCGTCCGCTTGCTGGAATAGAGGAACAAATCGAAGAGCAAGCAACTGCTGAGATGAATGATCGGTAGAATTAGTTGCCCCCACGGACATCATTCTCACCTCGAGTTGGGACTAGACAACAATTGACCTATACACATCTCGACTAACCTTATGGTACAACATGGTCGACCAGCCAAACCAAATGGAGAGGCCTTCACTACATGATCTTCCCGACTTGATTGACCTGAGTGATCAAGCCCACCTTGACCAACCTTCATATCACCCATTTGGAGAGCCAACATATACAGGGGATTGGATTCATGCGACCGATTTACAGACCTCGTATCTACTAACTCCACCTTATGAGGCTCCGACCAACATTTGCCATACAGACGGGCCATACTCAACCCAACATTACACGCCTGAGTCAAGGTGTGTTGAGTATAAGAGCCCGAGTTCTCAGCAGTATCCTCCAATTGCGCAAACTTTTCTCATGAGGTGTCATGAGAACTTATTGGAGGTTGACATTTGTAGACCGATCAAGAGTCCAGGTAGGAATGTGGATCATGGATTTCGTAGATTGAATCTTGAAAACCTGGAAGACATCAGATTGACAACACGTCATGTACAGCTGGAGTCCCTTCTACCTCCCTCGTTTACTAACCACTTTTCCTCCAAACTTGAATTTGTACATTCTCGTATTCCTCCTTCACCTATCAAAAAGACCAAAAAATGGAGAAAAATAGAAAATGCCATAAAATTTGAAAAAGGAAAAGATCTAAAATAATTGGATTCTGCAGTTAGGGAAGCACTTGATAGAGAGTTGATTTTTGAGCTTCCCTTAATAATGGCCATTGAACACTTTCCTGAACTTAAAAGATTTGTGAGAAGTAAATTGATGCCTAAAAGGTCATGCGATTAGAGGACAAGGATCGAGAAACATATAGTGTCTATGGCCATCTCTTTAATGATAGGGAGAAAAATCAAGAGCCGTAGAATGAAGCCGTTGCCTAGGTTTGATTGTGAAATCAAAGATACCACCTTAACCCATGCAATAATCGATGACGACTCACCGATTAATATCCTCCCGACCTCCGTATTTGCCAAGCTCAAACTCGGATCTGCTAAGAAGACAAGAGAGATCGTTCAGTAAACTTATCGGTCTATTAAATGGTCGAGAGGAACTATTTCAGTCATCATTACTTTCCAAGGTGCTTTACTATAGGTAGACTTCACGATCATCGACATTGAGCATTGAGGAGAGTTTACCCAGTCTCCAATCATTCTCGGGAAGCTGTTCTTAGCCTTGGTTACAACAACTATAGATTGTGAGACTCGGGAGATCGATTTCTCTGCATTGGGAGCTCTCAGACCTTATCCAATCTTTGAGGACACACGATATTCTAAGGTAAACTGTACAGTCGCATACAACCGTGACCTTACACCTGAGATACTGACTGTCCAAACAACCATTGGTTCAGAGACTCCCTACACCTCCACACCGCCCACTGCTTGCATAACCACCATCGTGATAGCTTCTAGAGAGGACTCACAACCATAAGCTGCCCCAAAGTCGGACATGATCATTTCTGATTTCCTTGATTTTTTAGATGATCTGATGCATGAGCCGATAAATGCCAAGCCAACTGAGAACACCGTACCATGCGCGAGACATGTGTTGACCCTACACGAGTATTACAATGCGTATGGTGACTCATCTGATGATGAATCTTTGGTCAGTACCTCACACACACACCACATCCATGACATACACCAAAAGAGACAGCTGGGACAAAATTGACTAATCTTGATATATCAGTTGCTCCATCCTATAGCCAGTCATTTGGTAAGAAGGAGAAGATTATTGATTCCTCGAGGTGTTCCCCCGAACTCCTCAAGACGTATCACTCTCCTCTTCCTCTTGATGCTTCAGGATCTAGAAAATCGACTAAGAAAGTTACCTTTGACTTACCAGAGAAGGAGCTTTCTGAGAAGTCCTCATCAGGTCCGAATGAGGTGATCTATTTGAGTGAGCTCAATTCGGCTATTTTGAAGCCATATTTAAGCAAGCAGCCGTGTGTCAACCCTCGTTGGATGTTCCCTACCCCTCACTATTATTCCTTTGAGGACGATTCTGACAAAGACACATGTGTATACTATCCTCCTCCTCGCTCCCGCAAGAAGGTCTGTCATAAACCTTCTTTATCCTTGTATATTCTCATTCCTCCTTATATAGTTTTTCTTTCTTTTATTTCCCTCCCTCTCCCATGATTCGCATCACTCGCCCCAGTTCTGTATCGTTTTCATTTTGTGGCTATACTTAGGATGACTAGATCCTAAGTATAGGGGGTGAGTGACCTGAGTTGCTCCATCTCTTCCTTTTATTTTCTTTTTGTATATTCTTTCACATCCTCATCGGTCCCCCATTCTTGTGTTCTTTCCAATACTTAGGTTGACCAGAACCTAAGTATAGGGGGGCTGATACCCGTTGTGTATTATACACACTCTTCTATTTTTCACTTCTATTCTTTTAACCCACTTATGATTAGTACGAGCTATTGGTTTTTGTCACTAGTGCCATGAGGACATAACACATTCTAAGTATAGGGGGTTTGTATATATTACATATATACTTTACCTATAGCTCGTATTTTGACTTGCTTGTAATTAAAATAAGGGGTTATGGGTAAAATGTTGTAGATAAGAGGTATAACAAAAAAATTTGAATAAAACAGAACTTTTTCAAAAAAACTAAAAAACTTTTTCAAAAAAATACACTTTTTGAAAAAAAAACAAAAATATTTTCAAAAAAATCTCTTATAAAAAAACTTTTCAAAATTTTCTTCTTCTTCCTATTTCTTTTAAAAAAACTTTTTTTAAAAAATGTCTTTTCTTATTTACCTTTTTTCAAAAAAAACATTTGACAAAAAAAATCAAAACCTTTTAAAAAATATTTTCTTCTTCTTTTCCATTCTTTTTCAAAAAAAACTTTTTTTCAAAAAAAATCACAAAAAAACTAACTAATAAGTTGGTTTGGTCCCTGACACTTACACGTTCAGACTTGTGATGTTCAAGAACACTTGGTTTATGAGGTCTTGCGATTTTGGGTTAACCAGCCTTAGTCATCAGGGTCTTTGACTTAATTATTCACATTTCCCTAGTTTGAAAGATTTGTATGCTATATTGCATGCTTAGTCTCTACCTTAAGAATATGATCAGCACCTCACATAAACGACTACAGTTATTATGAGATGAGTTGAAATTTCACTTGAGGAACTGGGATGAGGGATTTGAGTTTGGACTTGATTTGACGATGCTCGAGGATAGGATAAAATCAATCAAGGCTTCATGACACCTGAGTGTCATCACCTTTAGCAGTATAAGAACATGGTTCTTGTGCAATCTCTTGACATTTACCTAAGTGTCAGGGTGTGATAAAGTAAAAAAAGTGTTGACCAGTGTGCACCAACTCTTAGTAAAAGCAGTGGAGCTAGCCAAAAATAAAGCAAAGAAATATCAATGTTGAAAAAATCTCTCACCCTACAAGTCAAATATCAAAAGGGCTTCCACCAAAGGCAAGCGCTCCCAACCATTTCAAATTGTCCGCTTGAACCACCACTATTTAGGAACAGGAGTCGGGCTTGCACCAAAAAGGGCTCTGCATCGTAAATGCTACAAGTATGGGTGTAGAAGGTATAATAGATACTCAAAAAAGGCACACCCCAGTGTACTCCCAGGAAAACAAGTGCAGATTGACTCCAACTTCTCTTGACATACGCACTGATCAACACCAAAAATATGCATTGAGTTAATAAGGCACTCGAGAGGATCCTTATTTCATTGAGATGGAGAGAAGAAATGATACAATCCTATGCCCTCCATCAACTGGCCATCATCTACACTTTCAAGTCTGACAACTAAAGAGACGGTGGATTGGATGCAAGAAATGGTTTATCCCCTAGTGTTGAGGATTGGATTCTTAGGAGAGTCTCTTGGACTGGAACATTGGGTGACAGTGTGACTCTACTCTTGTAACTGCAGTCCACACTTAAGTCATATCCTTACTATATATGTATACAAAGAAAGTCTGACGATTAAGGAAATTGGATACCTTTTGACTAGAGCTTGTTCATCTTAGAATTTTAGGATCTCTAAAATTGAGAGTTCTTGAATGGATCAAGTCTTGTATTCACATGCACAGTTAGGGGTTATTCCAACTTATTCGTTCTTAATTTGCTCAAGGACTAGCAAAGTTTAAGTATAGGGGGGTGATGAATCCGCGATTCATCATCTCAATAAATTAATCTTAGCAAAATCTCCGAGTGAAATATCAAATAAATGCCCATAAATCAATAAATTAACAAAATATATCTTGTAAATAAAATACACTAATTATTGTATATTATATTTTACAAAATAAATTAATAATAGAAAGCTGCAAAATAAATGATTTTTTCACCTATAAATATCCTAAAACTTCATGTATTTTTAACAAATTCATTTCAACTCCTTTTTGGCTAATTCTTTCTCTGACTTGTTAAAAAAATGTATATAAAAATACAAAAATACAAAATAAATTTCATCTTAGATAAATGCTCTGATAACTGCCTCCCGCTATCCTTGTTAATTAAGTCAAATTAATGTCCAAATTATTTCTTATGTTCATTGCAGTCGGATAACGAGAGGGAATCAAAAACCACTTTTAATTTAATCAAGTTAATTTCGAGTGGCAAATTTTTTTACTTGGTGAAGTCCAAGGTCGAACTCAGGGAGGCATCTGTCTCCTTAGGTGAATTTCTAACAAAGATCCAGTGTTCGATTTTCGAGGAATAATTTTTTGGTCTTTTTCTATTTTCTATGCAAGACACATGCAAAAATCAGGCCAATTTAGAACTTAAATCAGTTAAGTATTCAAATGATGTCCAAAAATAATGAAAATTGGCCAGATGATGAAATATGATGTAATTGAGCTACCCTAATTATTTTGGGATTTTCTGACACTAAATGAATTTACTGTGAATTAAAAATGAATGCAGGGTGATTTTGACTAATTTAATTTTAATAAATACCAAATCACAATATTTTTAGGAACAAAAATTATCCTAGATAGATCTAATGATGAAGAATCCAGGAAAATTATCATACCTTAATTTTGATGTGAAATGACCCTATTAAAAATAAACTAAGGAAATCACCAAATAATTTATTTAGGCCTCGAAATACGTGCAAATGAAATTAAATTTTTATGCAAGGTGCATCTAATTATCCTAGAGCTAATGTGATTTTTTGGGAAATTTGGAGTTACAGAGAATTTATTATTAATTAAAAGGTGAAATTGGGCAAAATATGACAAAAATAGACCAATTAATTAATTAGAAATTCCTCTGATATCACAAAATTATGCCAAGTGTCAAATAAGATAATAGACAAGTTAAACTACAACATACAATTTTTTGAATTTAAAAATGATACAAAATGGACACCTAAATATGAGTGCAAGGACATGGGTATAACTACAATACAGAAAATAAAAATTGCTTAAAAATAAATATGCTGATAGGGACCTTTATGCAATTACCTAGAATACAAGGGGATGGAATGCAAATTCTCCACTAACGCACGTGCTCCTCACGTGGGGGCGCTTCACAAGGACTGAATTGCAATTTCAGAAACATCCCGGGGCCTCAGTGCAATTTGCCCAGGCCGCACATGCTGCTCACGTGGGGCGCCTTAGGCTCGGGTGACTTCGGAGGCTCGGGCATTGGCTCGGCTGATCTAAGGTTCGGAGGAAGGCTCGGCGAAGCTGTAGGTGATCCGAGCCTAGAGGTCGGGGAAGAGGCTCGGATATGGGCGACGTGGCGCGATCAACACCGTCGGATCAAGAACGATCCAACGACTGATGGCTGATGACACGTGGCGAATCAATGACCGTTGGATCTGGATCGATCCAACGGTGCCTGGGGGCTCGATGAAGAGGGCGACGTGGCGTGCTTCTGTCCGTAGGATTACTGATCGATCCAACGACTGTCTGTTGCTCCGGCTGACGTCGACGTGGCTTGCTCCTGAGCGTGGGATCAAGGATGATCCTACGGCTCCTTTGCGAGGCAATGTGACGTGATACTGACCGTTCGATCAAGATGATCGAACGGTGGCTGAATGTCGTCTCCAACGGTCCTCCGCCACATGCGGAGGAGAGGGCGGGGCTCCGACGAAGGGGGGCTTGCTCCGCCCGGTCCTCCAGACGTCGATGAAGCTCGCGGGGGATTATGATGTAGCTGGAAAGATGCGGAGTGATGTGACAAAGCCTCCGGTGGTTTCAGGAGCGTAGGAGGAGCTCTGGGGCACGGTGGCGATGAAGCTCGAAGGGAGCTCCGATGAGCTTCCGGCCAGTGAAGGAAGGAGCACCTGCAAGGGGTTAGAGGATAGGCGAAGCACGTGGGCTGTGCGTGGAGTTGTGCTAAGTGAATGGTGAATCCTAATCGAAGTGAGGGGTGTCCGGCGATGGTGCTCCGCCCAAGTGGCGGAGCTGGAGTCGATGAAAGGTGGGTGACAGTGTTTGAGGCTATGGAAGGATGCGCGAAGATCGGAGCTCCATCGCAAAGCTCGGCGAGGTGAAGGTGGAGTGAGAAGACAATGGTGGCGGGCAAATTAAATCGGAGAAAAGCAAAGAAAAATAAAGAAGACATTAGAGGAGGATGGAGGAGGGCTACCTGGGAATGGAGCTCAGATTTGAGCTCCAAGTCGTCGCTCGAGGGATCGGTAGAGTCCCGAGCTCATGCAGCTCGCGGATGGAGGCTGCAGCACGGTAGTGGCGGCCGTGGATCTTGCCGGAGAAGACATCTGTCTTCGCTTGAAGACACGCCCAATTGCTGTCACCAATGGATCGATCTGAGCTCGAGGAATCTCTCTGGAATGGCGGATCGATGTGACAGTGGCCGGAGGTGGTCTATTTATAGGGCAATGGTGGCTGCATGGATGGAGGAGAGGCGAAGTTTGTGGAAGTTGTGGAGCATCTTTGGTGGAAGTCGTGGTGAATGAGGGAGCTGGGGAGGATGAGGGGAGAGTGGTGAAGATCGTGGAGGTGTTGGCGGTCGGAGAGGGTGGCAGGAGTGGAGGCGAAAATAGAAAGGGGCGACGTCTCGCGCAAGGTCGAGATCGTGGGAGAGGGGGCGACCGGAGATAGGAGACGAAGTCCTAGCCGTTGGATCTTGTGATCCAACGGCCCAGATGGAAGCGCTAAGGAGCGGGTAGGATTAGATTCGAAGCGAGGCGATCAAGGGTGTTGAATGCGCCACGCGTCGCGATATGGGAGCGACGCTAGTGAACGGTGGAGAGGAGCCCAGAGGTTTGATCGGATGGCTAAGGTTCTGGCGCTAAAGAACGGCATGGATCAAGAGATGAAGGCGAGATCTGAAGGCGCAAGTCGTGCCACATGGAGGAATATGGTGAAGGCGCTAATGGATGGCATATATAGGGCCAAGGACTTGATCGGGTGGTTGAGAATTGGAGTGGAGATAACGGCTGAGATGGAAGGCTTTTAAGGTGATCGGAAGGCGTACAATGCGCCACACGTCAGGCGCATAGGCAGGCGGAGGCGGGCGACTGAGATGGAAGATGGTTGATGATCAAACGGCTGAGGAAGAGGGCGTATGTGGAGGCGGAGCAACCGTTGGATCTTGATGAATATCAAATGGCTATGGGCGCGGGCGGCCACAGCAAGGGGAGCGGGCTGCGTGGCGCAATCAGAGGGCGCCACGTGGCCAGCTATGAATGGCTGAGGAAAGAAATGAATTTAGAAAGAGAAGGAGGCCGAATTTGGAAAAACTTAAAACATGAAAATTGTAGATCTTGATGAGACCTATAAGTTTCATGTTGACCAGAGACAGAGATGAGATCAAATATTTTACAAAAATACATGAATACAAATATACACATATTTAGTATACATAGAGGCCCAAAAACCCAACTTCTTCCTACGAGCTCCAAATTTGATGAAATTAGTCTCATTTTAAAGGTCTTTTAATGTGTATTCATCTGAAAGTGGGTAGACCTATTTTGGAGTTGGTACAAGAGAATTATAGGCTTTTTATGGTCCAGGGGTTCTAGGACTTTATTGGATATTTTACAAAGGAGATATTGACTTTCTTCCTTATATTATTACTAAAGGTGTATAAATTATAAGGAAGGTGTTATTTTAATAGATGAATATTTTATAAGTGTTCCTGGCTTCTTTTTTTAATGCAAAATGTGAATGCTAAAATGCATATTTTATGAATGCATGTATGATTGCTAATTGTGCAAGATAAAGGAAAATATGCCTCAATTTACTCGGGAACAAAGCTCTATTTTCAACTTTTAGAGTGATGAATCACAGATTCATCAACCACCTCCCGCTACCCTTGTTAATTCAGTCAAATTAATGTCCAAATTATTTCTGATGTTCGTTGTAGTCAGATAACGAGAGGGAATAAAAAACCACTTTTAATTTAATCAAGTTAATTTCGAGTGGCAAATTTTTTTACTTGGTGAAGTCCATGGTCGAACATAGAGAGGCATCTGTCTCCTTAGGTGAATTTTTAGCAAAGATCCAGTGTTCGATTTTCGAGGAATAATTTTTTGGTCTTTTTCTATTTTCTATGTAAGACACATGCAAAAATCAGGCCAATTTAGAACTTAAATAATTTAAGTATTCAAATGACGTCCAAAAATAATGAAAATTAGCCAGATGATGAAATATGATGTAATTGAGCTACCCTAATTTTTTTTTGGGATTTTCTGACACTAAATGAATTTACTGTGAATTAAAAATGAATGCAGGGTGATTTTGACTAATTTAATTTTAATAAATATCAAATCACCATATTTTTAGGAACAAAAATTATCCTATATAGATCTAATGATGAAGAATCCAGGAAAATTATCAGACCTTAATTTTGATGTGAAATGACCCTATTAAAAATAAACTAAGGAAATCACCAAATAATTTATTTAGCCCTCAAAATGCGTGCAAATGCAATGAATTTTTTATGCAAGTGCAACTAATTATTTTAGAGCTAATGTGATTTTTTGGGATTTTTTGGAGTTACAGAGAATTTGTTATTAATTAAAAGGTGAAATTGGGAAAAATATGACAAAAATAGACCAATTAATTAATTAAAAATTCCATTGATATCACAAAATTATGCCAAGTGTCACATAAGATAAAGGACAAGTTAAAATACAACATGCAGTTTTTGGAATTTAAAAATGATACAAAATGGACACCTAAATATGCGTGCAAAGATAGGGGTATAAATACAATACAGAAAATAAAAATTGCTTAAAAATAAATATGTTGATAGGGACCTTTATGCAATTACCTAGAATGTAGGGGGTGGAATGCAAATTCTCTACTGACGCACGTGCTCCTCACGTGGGGGTGCTTCACAAGGACTGAATTGCAATTTCAGAAACTTCCCAAGGCCTCAGTACAATTTGCCCAGGCCGCACGTGCTACTCATGTGGGGCGCCTTAGGCTCGGGTGACTTCGGAGGCTCGGGCGTTGGTTCGGCTGCTATGAGGTTCGGAGGAAGGCTCGGCGAAGCTACAGGTGATCCAAGCCTAGAGGTCGGGGAAGAGGCTCGGATCGGGGTGACGTGGCGCGATCAAGACCGTCGGATCAAGAACAATCCAACGGTTGATGGCTGATGACGCGTGGCGAATCAGTGACCATTGGATCTAGATCGATCCAACAGTGCCTGGGGGCTCGATGAAGAGGGCGACGTGGCGTGCTTCTGTCCGTAGGATCACTGATCGATACAACGACTGTCTGCTGCTCCGACTGACGTCGACGTGGCTTGCTTCTGAGCGTGGCATCAAGGATGATCCTACGGCTCCTTTGCGAGGCTACGTGGCATGATGCTGACCGTTCGATCAAGATGATCGAACGGTGGCTGAACGTCGTCTCCAACGGTCCTCCGCCACCTGCGGAGGAGAGGGCGGGGCTCCGGCGAAGGGGGGCTTGCTCCCCCCTGTCCTCCAGCCGTCGATGAAGCTCGCGGGGGACTGTGATGTAGCTGGGAAGATGCGGGGTGAAGTGACGAAGCCTATCGTGGTTTCAGGAGCGGAGGAGGAGCTCTGGGGCACGGTGGCGATGAAGCTCGAAGGGAGCTCCGATGAGCTTCCGGCCAGTGAAGGAGGAGCACCTGCAAGGGTTAGAGGATAGCCGAAGCACGTGGGCTGTGCGTGGAGTTGTGCTAAGTGAACGGTGAGGCCTAATCGGAGTGAGGGGTGTCCGGCGATGGTGTTACGCCCAAGTGGCGGAGCTGGAGTCGATGAAAGGTTGGTGACAGTGTTTGAGGCTACAGAAGGATGCGCGAAGATCGGAGCTCCGTCGCGGAGCTCGGCGAGGTGAAGGTGGAGCAAGAAGACAATGGTGGCAGGCGAATTAAATCGGAGAAAAGCAAAGAAAAATAAAGAAGAGATCAGAGGAGGATGGAGGAGGGCTACCTGGGTAATGGAGCTTAGATTTGAGCTCCATGTCGTCGCTCGAGGGATCGGTAGAGTCCCGAGCTCACGCAGCTCGCGGATGGAGGCTGCAGCACGGCGGTGACGACCGTGGATCTCGCCGGAGAAGACACCTGTCTTCGCTCGAAGACACGCCCAATTGTTGTCGCCAATGGATCGATCTGAGCTCGGGGAATCTCTCTGGAATGGCGGATCGATGTGACAGTGGCTGGAGGTGGTCTATTTATAGGGCAATGGTGGCGGCAGGGATGGAGGAGAGGCAAAGTTCGTGGAAGTTGTGGAGCGTCTCTGGTGGAAGTCGTGGTGAATGAGGGAGCTGGGGAGGATGAGGGGAGAGTGGTGAAGATCGTGGAGGTGTTGGCGGTCGGAGAGGGTGGCAGGAGTGGAGGCCAAAATAGAAAGGGGCGACGTCTCGCGCAAGGTCGAGATTGTGGGAGAGAGGGCGACCGGAGGTAGGAGACGAAGTCCTGGCCGTTGGATCTTGTGATCCAACGGCCCAGATCGAAGCGCTAAGGAGCGGGTACGATTAGATTCGAAGTGAGGCGATCAAGGGTGCTTAATGCACCATGCATCGTGATATGGGAGAGGCGCTGGCGAACGGTGGAGATGAGCCCAGGGGTTTGATCGGATGGCTAAGGGTCTGGCGCTAAAGAACGTCAGGGATCAAGAGATGAAGGCGAGATCTGAAGGCGCAAGTCATGCCACGTGGAGGAATATGGTGAAGGCACTAACGGATGGCACATATGGAGCCAAGGACTTGATCGGGTGGTTGAGAATTGGTGTGGAGATAACTGCTGAGATGGAGGGCTTTTATGGTGATCGGAAGGCGCACAATGCGCCACGCGTCAGACGCATAGGCGGGCGGAGGCGGGCGTCTGAGATGGAAGATGGTTGATGATCAAATGGCTGAGGAAGAGGGCGTACGTGGAGGCGGCACAACTGTTGGATCTTGATGAAGATCCAACGGCTGTGGGCGCGGGCGGCTAGGGCAAGGGGAGCAGGCCGCATGGCGCAATTAGAGGGTGCCACGTGGCCAGCTATGAATGGCTGAGAAAAGAAATGAATTTAGAAAGAGAAGGACCCGAATTTGGAAAAACTTAAAACATGAAAGCTGTAGATCTTGATGAGATCTACAAGTTTCATGTTGACCAGAGACGGAGATGAGATCAAATATGATACAAAAATACATGAATACAAATATACACATATTTAGTATACATAGAGGCCCAAAAGCCCAACTTCTTCCTACGAGCTCCAAATTTGATGAAATTAGTCTCATTTTAAAGGTCTTTTAATGTGTATTCATCTGAAAGTGGGTAGACCTATTTTGGAGTTGGTACAAGAGAATTATAGGCTTTTTATGGTCCAGGGGTTCTAGGGCTTTATTGGATATTTTACAAAGGAGATCTTGACTTTCTTCATTATATTATTACTAAAGGTGTATAAATTATAAGGAAGGTGTTATTTTAATAGATGAATATTTTACAAGTGATCCTGGCTTCTTTTTTAAATGCAAAATGTGAATGCTAAAATGCATATTTTATGAATGCATGTATGACCGCTAATTGTGCAATATAAACGAAAATATGCATCTATTTACTCTGGAACAAAGCTCTATTTTCAACTTTTAGAGTGATGAATCACAGATTCATCAACCCCCTATACTTAAACCTTGCTCATCCCCGAGCAACTAAATGAAATGCAAGAGTGAAATGATTTTGGGTTCCATACCATGGTCATGAACAAAAGTTGAAAATGAGGCTGGACTCGACCTTTGGATTAATTGTGTGGGGGAACCTTATTTGGACCTGAACTTAAGACCTAACAGACTTCAAGTTCCACAAGTCTTCTATTAAAGACTCCTCAATAGTCAGGTCTGAACAAATCCTCAAACGCAAATTTCTGATGACTATGATTCTTACTTGTACTGTGTAAGTGAGGTGTAACTCTCCACATCAGAAATGGCTCAGAACCAGCCTCCTCTAACAAGGTAACTCAATAACCCGGTCCAGTAACTCTTTCCTCGAGGAGCGGGGTATTCAGTTCTAAGTTCAAGTGCGACCAACTCAAGAGGAGGGGGTAGAGAAAAGAATGGACGGTAGCCAGTGTAGCTACCTATCCCGGGATGCCTGACCAGTGTAGCCATGCCATCCAGCTGCATTTCTTTGCTAATATACATACTCCGACAGGTATTTTATTTTCACTTGGACCTGTCTGATTTTTTTGGAGTTCTTGCATTTTTTTTTCAAACTCATACAAGGTGCAGCATGTACATCAGGAGTTCTCCCTCTTGAGCCAGTAGACTATCCCTCTTTTGAAGCATTATTGCAACCCACAGCATCCCGTCCTTAGACGTCAACACTACTAGACTAGATTGAGATGCACTACCCTCCCTAGAGGAGGACGGATGTTTCCACCCGTGTGCTACTCCAAGCTAAAGGATTCTACCTCCTCACCACCTCATCAATGAAGAGTTACGTGCATAGTGCTTGTCCAAGTTAGGTCACGGTCTAAAAGAATCATGCGTATGCACGAGATATTCTACTTAGACTAATCAAGATGACATGTGAACATAGACTTGCAGACTCAAAGAAATAAAGCCCCTTAACCTGAGAAATCATAACTCCAGTTCCTACAAGGTTCCTCTGAAATTCGATGGATTAGGGTCAAATCAAGTCTATCCTCAATATCTACTCATAATTTGGTTCAGAACCCAGTAGTTTTCACTTTGCATATGCAAGATATGTAGATGAGATAAGATGTCATGCTATGTAGATGAATGTAAATGCAAGACTCTTTTTCTTTTCTTTTCAGATGCAGAGATGATATGCAAGAGTAAATAAGAAGCCTATTTTTTTATTTTTTATTTTTCAATTTTTTTTCTATTTTTACCCACCCGTAATTATTACAAAATATATACAAAAATATGCGAAAGTACGAGCTATGGGTAAAGTATATATGTAATATATACACACCCCCTATACTTAGCGTGTGCTATGTCCTCAGAGCATGAAAAGCGAGGAAAAAGACATAGCTCGTGCTAAGCGTAGGAGAGCTAAAGAGAATGGAAAATGTATAGAAGTCGACCGGCCTTCCTATACTTAGGCTCTGGCAGCCTAAGTGTAGAAGAAAGTCAAAAAGTGGGGCGGACAAGGTCAAGAAGAAAAGTGGATGAATATACAATGCGGGCATCAGTCCCCCCTATACTTAGGCTCAGGTCAGCCTAAGTATAGGACGGAAGTGAGTATGAGGACCAATGTGATCTGGAGAATGTACAAAGAACCGATTCAGGTGACTCATCCCCCCTATACTTAGGATCTGGTCATCCTAAGTATAGTCCAAGATAGTGATTTGATGAGGTGGGGATGGGTTACTAGAGTCGCGGGGGATAAAGGACAGAATGTACAGGAATGATGATATATACAAGTGAGTCAGTCTGAATATTTCAAGATGCTGCGGATGGCTAGAGCTCACTGCTGCAAGGTCACATACGCGGCTCGAGGTGTATCTGTTGAATCTGTCTCACGCATGAATACAATCTCCTCAACATGGACTAACTGCTCATTGGATTCGACGAAGTGCTTCAACAGTTTTCCATTCACTAGGAATGTTAGTGCGTCATCTGCGAGATCTGAGATCTCGACACATCCACTATCATGCACCGTACGGACGACAAATGGGCATGTCCACTTGGACTTCAAGTTGCCTTGGAAGATCTTCAGCCTTGCATTAAGCAACCATACCTTTTGTCCAGGAACAAAGGTCTTTCGTCTGATATATCTATCATGCCAACGCTTCACCTTGTCCTTGTACACCAAACTGTTGTCATATGCACGGTTTCTGATTTCCACAAGCTCATTCAGATCCAATTCTCTCTGCTTCTGCCCAAGGTGTGTGTTCCAATTGACCTTCTTGATTGCTCATTCTGATTTGTGCACTAACTCTACGGGCAAATGGCACAGCTTTCTGAATACCATTTGGAATGGGGAGGTTCCTAACGGTGTCTTGTAAGCTATCCTATAGGCCCAGAGGACTTGATCCGAGATCTGAGACCAGTCCTTCCTGTCCGGGCAGACAAGATTTTGCAATATAGTCTTCACCTCTGATTCGACACCTCAGCCATACCATTGGTATGTGGGTGGTAAGGACTCGCGACACGGTGTTCGATGCCGTAGTCCTTCAGGAGTTTCTTCACCTCCCGATTTACAAAGTGGCTACCCCCGTCTAATATCATCATTTTGGGGATCCCAAACCTAGAGATGATGTGTTCTCTGATGAATTTACAGATAGTCCCGCTGTCTGCGGCTTGGGTCGGGATAGCCTCCACCCATCTGGATAGATAATCTACCGCAAGAAGGATGTACTCGTATCCGTGGCTAACAGGGAATGTGCCCATGAAATCGATGCCCCAGGCGTCATAGACATCACAAATGATGACAGGCTACATATGCATCTCATCCTTGGAACCAACGGTTCCTCCCATTCTCTGACATACTGGGCACGACTTCGCAAAGGTGATGGCATCACGAAACAAAGTCGGCCAGTACAAGCCACACTGAAGTACCTTCCATGCGGTCCTCTTCCCGGAGTGGTGTCCTCCTGCCTCTAAGCTATGGCATAAAGAAAGGACACTCTGGTATTCCTCCTGAGGAATACACCATCTCCAGATACAATCCGGTCCTTCGAAGAAAAGGATCGGATCCTCCGAATGGTAATGTCTAGCATCCGACTTCAGTCGGTCAATGTGGCTTTTGGGCCAATCTTCGGGAACCTTCTTGGAGACAAGATAGTTCACGATGTTGGCGTACCATAGGAGTGAGTCGACAACAAAAATCGACTCGTCAGGGAAGGAGTCTCGAATAGGTGAATCCTCGAAAGTATTAAGATCTTCGAGACGAGAGAGATGATCGGCTACTACGTTCTTCTTTCCAGGTTTATCACGGATGTCCAAATAAAACTCCTGGATAAGTAAAATCCACCGAAGAAGACGCGACTTCGCGTCCTTCTTCTCCATCATGTATCACAGTGCCGTGTGGTCAGTGAACACAATTACCTTGGATCCAATTAAGTGAGATCTGAACTTGTCCAAGGCAAACACTACCGCAAGCATTTCCTTTTCTGTAGCTGTATAGTTACGCTGAGCGGTGTCAAGCACTCTTCTTACGTAGTGAATTACGAATGGGATGCCATCCCTTCTCTGTCCTAACACAGCCCCAACAGCAAAGTCTGAGGCATCCGTCATGATCTCAAAAGGTAGAGAATAATCTGGGGCTTGTAGGATAGGTGTATCCATGACCATTCCTTGTAATAGCTTAAAGGCCTTAAGACATTTGTGATAAAAAACAAACTCCATGTCTTTGCCTAAAAGCTCAGTTAGCGGTCGGGCAATCTTAGAAAAATCCTTAATGAATCTCCGATAAAATCCAACATGCCCGAGGAACGACCGCAACTGTTTGACGTTGGTTGGTGGCTGGAGTCGTCTGATCACATCCACCTTGGCAAGTTCAACTCCATTCCTCTCTTGGAGATGACATGCCCCAACACAATGCCCTCCGTCACCATGAAGTGACTTTTCTCCCAGGAGAGCACCAGATTAACCTCACAACATCGTTTGAGGACTCGGTCCAGATTCCTAAGACAGGAATCGAAGGAATCGCCGTGTACCGAGAATTCATGCATGAAGTCTTCCAGGAATTCACCGACCATTTCTGCGAATACAGCAATCATGCACCTTTGGAAAGTACCTGGAGCATTGCATAACCCAAAGGGCATGCGCCTGAAAGCATAGGTACCAAAGGGGCATGTGAATGTGGTCTTCTCCTGGTCCTCTGGAGCTATGACTACTTGATTGTAGCCCGAGAACCCATCCAAGAAATAGAAGAACTCTTTCCCCGCTAGTCTCTCTAGGATTTGATCAATGAACGGTAGGGGGAAATGATCCTTCATCGTCACAGCATTCAGGCGTATGTAATCCACACAGACGCGCCACGACGTGGGCACTCGCATCACGATCTCCTCTCCGTCCTCGTTGGTGATCGTCTAAATTCCCGACTTTTTCGGGACCACATGGATTGGGGCCACCCATTTAGAGTCGGAGATTGGGTAAATGAAACCCGCGTTGTACCATTTCTCTATCTCCTTCTTCACGACCTCTCGTAAATTTGGATTCAAGCGACGTTGGAATTCACGAGAGGGTTTGGATTCATTCTCCAAGTAGATATGGTGGGAACATAGAGCGGGATTTATCCCGTGGAGATCGGAAATGCTCCAGCCTATCGCCTTACGGTTTTTCTCCAGGATCTCTAGCAAGCGAGATTCCTGCTCCTCGGTCAGTCACGAACTGATGATGACAGGAAATTTCCTTTCCTGACCTGCAAGGAAGGCGTATTTCAATGTTGTGGGTAAAGGCTTGAGCTCGGGTATAGTGTGATCATCTAGGAAATATGGCTCAATCTGATCTGGTTCGGTGTTGGAAGTGGCTGGATCTTTTTATGTGATTGCTGCCACCAAGTTGTTCGGCTCTGGAGTCGGATCGTCAAAGGTCTCCATGCAATCGGCAAAAGCCTCGTCTAACTCGTCATCCTCATCTTCCGATTGTCCTAAAGAGGTAAGGACTGACAGGCCCAGTTGGGCCTCTAAGTCATCGAAGATGTAGGGAGATGCAAGTTCTGAGCTATACTCGCTTCTGAGGACCTCGCAAACTGACTCATGCACTGGATCATCTCCGGAGGGGAGGGACTCATCGGTGCTGGCTGGGTTCTGTCTCCATGGCCCAACTATGTCTACATGATCACAGTCTGCTTCGGTTGAAGAGTACTCGGTGCTGGATTCGGAATCCGGTCTCTACCATCTTGTCTGCTTCATCTCAAGTTCCTCATCTCCACCTGGAGTTTGGAACTGGATCTTCCCGATCTTATAATCAAACAAGGCCCCTGCTGTTCTGAGGAAGGGCCTTCCTAAGATGATATGGGATTCTCTCCAATTACGAGGGGTTTCAATATCTAGGACCGTGAAGTCCACCATGTATTCCTGCCCCTCGACTTTAATCACAACATTCCTCAATTCTCCTTGGGACCTCTTGGTTGATTTATCAACAAATTACAGGAGGGCTCTAGATTTCCTAAGAGGTCCGAGATTAAGCCGCTCATAGAAGGCTGTAGGCATTAAGTTGATTGAGGAACCGTTGTCCAGGAGAGTGCATGCAAACACGATGTCATCAACATGACTCACTACATAGTGTGCACCCATGTCTCTTCGTTTCCTGAGAAACGGTTCTTTATTGCACAAGTCGTGGCTACTTATAGAACGTGTTTCTCAACATGGCTTTTGGTCTTCCTGCTAACCCTAGTAGGTGTGCATCTCACCTTAAGGTACTTCTGAAATGCAGGAGTCATTTCCACATACTTGTCAAAGGGGATTGTGACCTTGATGTGCTTGTTGCAGAACTCTACCATCTCAGGGTCATCTTTTTGGATTTTTTTAGTTTTCTTCTTTCCACCCTTGATAGCTCGGGGGAAGGGGATTATTGACTCCAACTCATGTTCTGAAACTGAAAGGTTTTCATTGAAATTCTGAACTAAGTTTTGTACATGACTCGAACTCTTAAACAGACTCGGACTCTAACTCTGACTGAAAGAAATATGCTGAGGTGAAACCGGTGATGCATCTTCCGTGACTTCTTGACGGTCGTCCTCAGATGGAGGTGCGGGCTCTTCATCGGTTCCGTCGGACTCTCTGCTGGTGCGGGGTTGCTGCTTCGAGGAGTCAGACGTCCTCTTCTTCTGTCGGTGGTGATGGTGGTGTTGCTCCTCTTCTTCCTCCAAGTTCTCCTTAGGTAGAGACTTGGCGGCTCCTTCCTTCGGTGCCCGTGCCCGATCAGGTATGGTCATGGTCCTTCCGCTCCTGAGGGACATATGATTCACATTATCATACGAAAGGATCTCATGTTCAGATAAATAATTATTTGAATAATATACCTGGTCACAAGGTCGGTTCAGGCCATGGATTATGTTGTTCGGGTTGGCCTGAACATGTGCGGGAATTGGGGTCTTTGGCGCCATCCGTTGATCCTGGGTATGAGAGACATGATTCAGATCTGTTCTCATATCTAGATAGCCGTTCTGCATTTGTTGGACCCTATCAGACAGGATCTAGATCGCCAAGGTGAGGGACTCCAATTCGGTGGGCTGGGCTGGCTGATTTGCGAATGAGGTTCTGTAATGGCCCTGCTGTCCATGCCGATACTGCTGCTGCTGGTGGGACGGTGCTGGGTCCTGCTGATATTTGCGCTGCTGCTGCTGGTGCTGCTGAGGCTGGTACCCTTGTTCGGACCTGGACTGAACAAAGCGCGGTGCGGGGACAGAGCTGGTTCCTTGGTAAGCTGGGGTAGGTCGGTGAGGCTGACCATTCCCCATCCCTGACTGTCTGCTGACGGGGTCACGGCTGTACCACAACACGTTGATCTCGAACACCTGCGAAGGCTCCTCGTATCCGGTCTCCACTTGTGGGGGCGCATGCTGGTCCTGCTGGGTGTAAGTCCGATCCTCCACCCAACCACTCTGAGGCCCTGGTGCCTGCTCCTGTACAAGATGGACTCTATGCACATGTGCGGGTGGTGTAGAAGGGGCAAGTAGCTTCATACTAGCTATCTTCTCAGTAAGTTCCTCCACTTGCTTTGGTAGACGTGAGAGAGACTCAAGGCCAGTGACCCTCTTGTGGATCTGCTCGACCATGGTTAACTTATCATCAATCATCCCCATGCTGGGGATGAGGTCCTCGGTCAGATCCGCTACAGTCCTTTGGATTGTCTCGTTGGATAGGAACGAGGGAGACAACTGATAGGCCCTGGTGGCCTGCGACCTGCCGGTTTCCGCCATCTGCTCTAGGATCTTCCATACGGCGTGCTCGTTCTTGTTCAGATAGCTTCCTCCACAGGAGGCACTGACTAACCCCTGCATCTCTGGGGTTAAACCACATAACAAGGTCTGGACTAAGATCGCCTTAGAAATGCCGTGGCAGGGACATTTCTGAACTAAGTCATTGAACCTATCCCAGGCATCATGGAAGGGTTCACTGGGTCCTTGGGAGAAACTGGCGATCTTCGTTCTCATTTGGTTAGTCCTACTGAGAGGGTAGAACTTCTTCGAAATAGGTCCTTGAACTGCATCCAGGTTGTACATATCACCCCTAGGTTATCAGCCAATGTGCTGCCTTATCTCCTAAGGAAAATGGGGTGGCCTTCAGTCTAATGTAATCCTGGCCAACATTAGGATGACTAAGATTGTTGCAAACCAGCTCGAAGTCTCGGAGGAAGGTATACGGTTCTTCATGAGCATTTCCGTTGAACTTCGGTAGCAGGCTAAGGAAGTGGGGCTTGAGCTCAAATGCTTCGGCGGGAACCGCTGGTGCCAACCAATTTTGTATCTCATTCTCCGCTGGGTTGTAGGCATCAACCATTGGTTGGTCGATTCCTCCTGCTATAATGATTTGTCCCATTCTAGCCGTAAGATCTGCATTTCTTTGTTTTGCTTCGGCAAGGTGATTAAGAATTTGTCGCAATTGATCCTCATCCGGTGGTGGCTGCTTAGGAGACATCTTGCCCTCTAGTCCTGGGTATGAAACAATGTCAGTGTCAAAGGGCAAATCAAGGAAGGGATTCTCATTGAGGCGATGGTCTTCCTCGGTAAGCTCAGAGGAGAGGAAAGGGTTGGTTTGAGAGTAACCACCCTGGGTATGAGGGAACCCGAACTCAAGAGGGTCATGAGTCCTGGGTGGTCCAAGGTGTGCTTGGGCCGATGAAGAGGAGTTTCGTGGGGGGATCATAGAGAGATTGGTGAATAAAGAGTCGATATCCCCCCAGTCACTCATCTTGATTTAGCGAGAAGAAGATAAGATTTTACTCCTACCTGAAGCAAGCAAATCAATCCAAGACCCTGGGTTCACACTCAACACAGTGAAGGACTCGAAATCGAGTCCAATTAATCTTGTAAATTTTAAGTGTGAATTTTCAAGCAAGATAGCAAGGATTACGCGGCCTAAAGGGAAGTCGGCTCAAAGCCGGATGCATCTTCCCTGTTTAATCTATCGCCTAAGATACCGCTGGTCCTTCCTTTCTTCGCTCCTATCCCAAGTCGATGGATTCAAAGACCACACCCCTATCTACCTGCAAGAAGGCGGAGGTTGACAAGGCCGGAACTTCTCCTCGGGGGGTTACTGGCAACTTGTCGCAAAGTACCGCAATTTCGCCCCTATCTACCTGAGACAGGCGGAGGCTACTTGGTACTATTCAGTGAACCTTAAAAATTCGACTTGTGATATTTGCTAGGATTAGTCGGAACGTGATATAGAAGGCGGGGATTTGGGCTCTGCTTTAAGGTGTTCACACACACTCAAGTACCCTCACTCAGCCTGAAAACAAGGTCGGGGATTAATCTCCCGCAAACAAATTTTCCAATTTTATTGATTTTTTTGGTCAATAATGTTTAGCAGTCCTGATTTTAAGTTAAGTTCTCACTGATTTAGTCCAACCACACATCATGCCTATCGTCCAGTACCAATTTCCGTTTATGTTAAGTGTGAAAAATAGAGGGGGAAATCGAGAAAAGCTGATGCGCAAAAAATAATGATGCGTATGCTGAGTTCAGGAGACTTACAGTGATCCCTTCGCTTTTTATGCAGGATGCAAAACAGAATTGAAAACTTTTTTTACTAAATGTAAATGCAAGCGAAAAATCCGCTCCTAGACAAGCAGTTCTATTAGCGAGTGAAGAACAAGTTGATTTGGATAGATCTGCGGTCTAAGTGCGTCTTTTAAGTGAATTGTGTGGTCCTAGAAATTACGAGCACGAGCAATTCCTAGATTGGCTCGAGGAGCCGCTAGTGCAAGCCTAAATTACCATTCAACCACACAGCACACGGGGACACAGTTTCACTATATTTACACGCGCGGGAACCCAAACGGGAACCGCTGTAAATGATGTCAAAAAAGAAAGAAATAAAATAAAAGTACAAATCCTATCTATTCACTCAATAAATTACAATGCCGAATCTTCGGAGCGTCTTCGACTCCTCACGTTCCTCGCATGGAAACAAATTGAGGCCAGAGAGTGACACAGAAAAAAATGCAAAGAATTAAAAGAGAGAAAATATTCACAAGAAAACCGGGGGTCAGACTACCCGGGGATAGAAAATTAAACACTTAAAAATCACTGCAAATTAACCTAAGCCGCGCCTCCCCGGCAACGTCGCCATTTTGATAACTGCCTCCCGCTACCCTTGTTAATTCAGTCAAATTAATGTCCAAATTATTTATGATGTTCGTTGCAGTCGGATAACGAGAGGGAATCAAAAACCACTTTTAATTTAATCAAGTTAATTTTGAGTGGAAAATTTTTTTACTTGTTGAAGTCCAAGATCAAACTCAGGGAGGCATCTATCTCCTTAGGTGAATTTTTAGCAAAGATCCAGTGTTCGATTTTTGAGGAATATTTTTTTGGTCTTTTTCTATTTTTTATTCAAGACACATGCAAAAATCAGGCCAATTTAGAACTTAAATCAGTTAAGTATTCAAATGATGTCCAAAAATAATGAAAATTGGCCAGATGATGAAATATGATGTAATTGAGCTACCCTAATTTTTATGGAATTTTGTGACACTAAATAAATTTATTGTGAATTAAAAATGAATGTAGGGTGATTTTGACTAATTTAATTTTAATAAATATCAAATCATAATATTTGTAAGAACAAAAATTATCCTAGATAGATCTAATGAGGAAGAATCCAGGAAAACTATCAAACCTTAATTTTGATGTGAAATGACCCGATTAAAAATAAACTAAGGAAATCACCAAATAATTTATTTAGGCCTCGAAATGCATGCAAATGAAATGAAATTTTTATGCAAGGCGCATCTAATTATCCTAGAGCTAATGTGATTTTTTTGGGAATTTTTGGAGTTAGAGAGAATTTTTTATTAATTAAAAGGTAAAATTGAGCAAAATATGACAAAAATAGACCAATTAATTAATTAAAAATTCCACTGATATCACAAAATTATGCCAATTGTCACATAAGATAAAGGACGAGTTAAACTGCAACATGTAATTTTTGGAATTTAAAAATGATACAAAATGGACACCTAAATATGCGTGCAAAGACAGGGGTATAACTGCAATACAGAAAATAAAAATTGCTTAAAAATAAATATGCTGATAGGGACCTTTATGCAATTACCTAGAATGTAAGGGGGTGGAATGAAAATTCTCCACTGACGCACATGCTCCTCACGTGGGGGCGCTTCACAGGGACTGAATTGCAATTTCAGAAACTTCCCGCGGCCTCAGTACAATTTGCCCAGGCCGCACGTGCTGCTCACGTGGGGCGCCTTAGGCTCGGGTGACTTCGGAGGCTCGGGCGTTGGCTCGGCTGCTCTGAGGTTCGGAGGAAGGCTCGACGAAGCTGCGGGTGATCCGAGCCTAGAGGTCGGGGAAGAGGCTCGGATCGGGGCAACGTGGTGCGATCAAGACCGTCGGATCAAGAACGATCCAACGGCTGATGGCTGATGACGCGTGGTGAATCAGTGACCGTTGGATCTGGATTGATCCGACGGTGCCTGGGGGCTCGATGAAGAGGGCGACGTGGCGTGCTTCTGTCCGTAGGATCACTGATCGATCCAATGGTAGTCTGTTGCTCCGGCTGACGTCGACGTGGCTTGCTCCTAAGCGTGGGATCAAGGATGATCCTATGGCTCCTTTGCGAGGCTACGTGGCGTGATGTTGACCGTTCGATCAAGATGATGAACGGTGGCTGAACGTCGTCTCCAACGGTCCTCCGCCACCTGCGGAGGAGAGGGCGGGGCTCCGGCAAAGGGGGGCTTGCTCCGCCCGATCCTCCAGCCGTTGATGAAGCTCGCGGGGGACTGTAATGTAGTTGGGAAGATGCGGGGTGAAGTGACGAAGCCTCCGGTGGTTTCAGGAGCAGAGGAGGAGCTCTGGGGCACGGTGGCGATGAAGCTCGAAGGGAGCTCCGATGAGCTTCCGGCCAGTGAAGGAAGGAGCACCTGCAATGGGTTAGAGGATAGCCGAAGCACATGGGTTGTGCGTGGAGTTGTGCTAACTGAACGGTGAGGACTAATCGGAGTGAGGGGTGTCCGGCGATGGTGCTCCGCCCAAGTGGCGGAGCTGGAGTCAATGAAAGGTGGGTGACAGTGTTTGAGGCTACGAAAGGATGCGCGAAGATCGGAGCTCCGTCGCAGAGCTCGGTGAGGTGAAGGTGGAGCGAGAAGACAATGGTGGCGGGCGAATTAAATCAGAGAAAAGCAAAAAAACAAAGAAGAGATCAGAGGAAGATGGAGGAGGGCTACCTGGGGAATGGAGATTAGATTTGAGCTCCAGGTCGTCACTCGAGGGATCGGTAGAGTCCCGAGCTCACGCAGCTCGTGGATGGAGGCTGCAGCATGGCGGTGGCAGTCGTGGATCTCGTCGGAGAAGACACCTATCTTCGCTCGAAGACACACCCAATTGCTGTCACCAATGGATCGATCTGAGCTCGAGGAATCTCTCTGGAATGGCAGATCGATGTGACAGTGGCCGGAGGTGGTCTATTTATAGGGCAATGGTGGCAGCAGGGATGGAGGAGAGGCGAAGTTCGTGGAAGTTGTGGAGCATCTCTGGTGGAATTCATGGTGAATGCGGGAGCTGGCGAGGATGAGGGGAGAGTGATGAAGATCGTGGAGGTATTGGTGGTTGGAAAAGGTGGCAGGAGTGGAGGCGAAAATAGAATGGCGCGACGTCTCGCGCAAGGTCGAGAGCATGGGAGAGAGGGTGACCGGAGGTAGGAGACGAAGTCCTGGCCGTTGGATCTTGTGATCCAACGGCCCATATCGAAGCGCTAAGGAGCGGGTAGGATTAGATTCTAAGTGAGGCGATCAAGGGTGCTAAATGCGCCACACGTCGCGATATGGGAGCGGCGCTGGCGAACGGTGGAGATGAGCCCAGGGGTTTGATCGGATGGCTAAGGTTCTGGAGCTAAATAACGGCATGGATCAAGAGATGAAGGCGAGATCTGAAGGCGCAAGTCGTGCCACATGGAGGAATATGGTGAAGGCGCTAATGGATGGCATATATAGGGCCAAGGACTTGATCAGGTGGTTGAGAATTGGAGTGGAGATAACGGCTGAGATGGAAGGCTTTTAAGGTGATCGGAAGGCGTACAATGCGCCACGCGTCAGGCGCATAGGCAGGCGGAGGCGGGCGACTGAGATGGAAGATGGTTGATGATCAAACGGCTGAGGAAGAGGGCGTATGGAGGTGGTGCAACCGTTGGATCTTGATGAAGATCCAACGGCTGTGGACGTGGGCGGCTAGGGAAAGGGGAGCGGGCCGCGTGGCGCCATCAGAGGGCGCCACGTGGCCAACCATGAATGGCTGAGAAAAGAAATGAATTTAGAAAGAGAAGGAGGCCGAATTTGGAAAAACTCAAAACATGAAAGTTGTAGATCTTGATGAGATCTACAAGTTTCTTGTTTACCAGAGACGGAGATGAGATCAAATATGATATAAAAATACATGAATACAAATATACACATATTTAGTATACATAGAGGCCCAAAAACCCAACTTCTTCCTACGAGCTCCAAATTAGATGAAATCTGTCTCATTTTAAAGGTCTTTTAATGTGTATTCATCTGAAAGTGGGTAGACCTATTTTGGAGTTGGTACAAGAGAATTATATGCTTTTTATGGTCCAGGTGTTCTAGGGCTTTATTGGGTATTTTACAAAGGAGATCTTGACTTTCTTCCTTTTATTATTACTAAAGGTGTATAAATTATAAGGAAGGTGTTATTTTAATAGATGAATATTTTACAAGTGATCCTGGCTTCTTTTTTTAATGCAAAATGTGAATGCTAAAATGCATATTTTATGAATGCATGTATGACTGCTAATTGTGCAAGATAAAGGAAAATATGCATCTATTTACTCGGGAACAAAGCTCTATTTTCAACTTTTAGAGTGATGAATCACAGATTCATCATGCTCCTAGATCCCAAAGAGAAAAAGCCGTAATGTCCAACTTCCCGACTAAATTCCCTCTCCGTATGAACTCCAAATTCACCAAACTCACTTTTAAAGTTTAAGCTATCCAATGAATGTCGTTTCATTAAAATCGGAGCTCCTTTGCAAAATATGGATTTTGGGACCTAAGTGTACATTATATAAAATGTAAATATTCATTCTTTCTTCATTTTTTATTTCCTTTTTCTTAATCACTAAATATCTAAAAAATCATTTTTGTGTTGTATTTTATTTATAGTATTTTATTTTATTTTTATTTTGTATATATCTTTTATTAAAAATACAAAAAAATTAAAATTAGAAAAGTAAAAAATGTACATATTGTGGGCTTACTTTTGTAAATTCTCCACTCTTTTTCTTCTTTTTATTTTATTGTATTTTAGTAGCCAATTATTTCTCTTTTATTTCCTTTTTTTTTCCCTTTATCTACACTAACATCTCTCTTCTTTTCATTCTACCACCAACTCCCATTCCACTCCACATTCTTCATCTAACCTCCATTCAACTCCACCAATAATCTAACCTCCCATTCAACTCCACCACCTTTCTAACCTCTCTTTCTCTACTTCTTTATATTCATCTCCACATCAAATTTTTCCGCATCAGTCGTTCTTATAGAAAAAGGAGAGAGCTTAGAATGTGGTGTCGGTGACACCGGCTTATCATCTTCCTCAAGCGAAGATCTCCTTCAGGCAAGATCCGCGGTGACCATCGTCCCCACATAACGAGCTTCCCATCGAGCTCGCATAGCCTCTCCGATTTTGATTTCACCAATCGGATTGAGGCGACGACATGAGTCTAGCGTAGCTGCTCCGCAAATCCGGCAAAACTCAGGTAAGTATTTCCTCTCATTTATCGTGTTATTTTATTTTATCTAATATTTTGTTTCCTTGTTATCTCATTTTCACATCATACAATCACCATCACCACCATCTTCATCTTCTTCATCATTCCCCTCTACCATTTTTTCCCGTTTTTATCCATACATTTTTATTCCCTATTTAAGAAAATTAAAAAATTAAAGAATTAATAAAAAAAGAACAACAAAAAAATCAAAAAATAAAATAAAACAATAGCAACAATGCCCAACCCCCTCCTCCACGCCGGACACCGCTGTGCCGCCGTCATCACAATAGCGGCTCCGCAACAGCCCACCAGGTCCCAGCTGCCAACCTGCCAGTCGTGGTGTAACTCCCTTCCACACGCACGGCTCAGCCTCCACGCTGATGCCGCCTGCTCGCCACCACCCCCAGCAGCCGGCGACAACCGCCTACATCCCCAGTTTCGTCCTCGCACGCAGCTCGCCCCCACCACCTCCCGTCTCCCTTCCTACGACCTAGCGACCTGCTGAGGAAGAAGGTCTCAATTTTCTTATTTTTTTATTTATGTAAAAATTGCATTGTTTTGAATTTCATGTTTATAATATTGCAAAATAGTCCACGTACTAGTTTTGTTTGAAATCTTTATTTTTGTTTTGCACAGACACCCCTATGTTTATGTTTAATTTGGACCTCAATGTTGCAATGTTTTATTTAATGAAAAATATCATATTGTTGAGCATCCAATTCTCTATCTTCTGGATATTTATTTGTATTTTTGTGAGATCTGATGAATTAATTAAAATTGTTCAAGTGAAATTCTACATATTTTACCCAATATGAGGTCTTAAATTCATATCTCACTCACATTTGCTCAATAAATTCTTAAAAAAGCAAGAATGATGTCTTGAAACATGATTTGATTACAATCCAGATTTAATCTTAATTGGAGTTGTCTTGTGCCAAATTGTAGAGTGTATTGTGTAGTTGATTTTTAATTAAATCCACACATAATATTTTGTGAAATTTCAACTCTCTTGGATTTTTTATCTACATACCTTTTTAAGATAATCCACACTCTAACTAATTTCATAATTTGGATTTATTAGGAATTATTTACTCATTGTCACTCTATTTTCATTAAAAAATCCAACAAAATCATAATTTCTCGAAAAATTCCAAAAAATCACTGTAGCTCATTGCATCATGTTTTACTTACAGTAAAGTTTTCATAATTTTTGCATACTGTGTGAAAACTTGCAAAAAAACTCATAAAAGTGTGCATTTTTCATTGTTCATTTTAACCTATAAAATTCCAAAAAAAGTGTCTTGCATTCATCACTAGATTAAGGTTCTAGGAAAAATATAATTTGGCTAGATTGGACATATTTCCTATTAAAATTAATTTGGCTAAGTTGTATATTTTCTTTAACTTAATTCATTTTCATATTTGCATTTGCATTCATTTTGCATTAAAAAATACAAAAAAAATCGCATTTGAAAACCTAAACCTAAATTTTTAATTAACCCGAAGTTATTCCTTTGCCTCCCTGTGTTCGACCCCGGTCATGCTCGGGATATAAATTAAAGTCAGACACTCTTCACGGAGATATTTTCTCGATTTTGAATGATTCGTTAAGTACCTGTATTACAAGAGTACACATTATATATCGTATTTAGCGATCGATCACATACCCAATGAAGTAGCAATCACGAGTGTGAGATTCTAGCTTACTTGCATCCACGTTCTTCACATGGACCAAGCAACCCCAAATCCTTAAGTGTCTATCATTAGGATCGGTTCCATACCAAAGCTCATGAAGAGTCTTACGTGCAGACTTGCTAGGAATCTTGTTCAGGATATATATTGTAGTCTCCATTACATATCCCCAGAAACTAAATGGTATATGTACTTTACTCGTCATTGAATGGACCATATCCATGATAACCATGTCGCGTCTTTCAACAACACCATTAAGTTGGGGGTTCTAGGAGGATTGAGATTTGAGACAATTCCTCTCTTTGTAAGGTATTCATTGAATTCATCTAAGAGGTACTCGCCACCTCAATCAAATCGAATTCATTTAATATTCGTATCGGTTTGGTTCTCAACCAAAGCCATGCACTCTTAGAACTTTTCAAAGGTTTCTAATTTATGACATAATCAGAAGATAAAGATGTATCGTGTATGGTCATCAATAAATGTCAAATAATATCAATATTCATTTCAGGTCGTGGTATTGAAGGGACCACATACATCAATTTATATTAGGTTAAGAATACCTCCGCATCTTGTAATATTGTTACGGAAAGGCATCCTAGTCGTTTTACCTTAAATACAATGTTCACGGGTAGGCAAAGATTGAACCTGTAGAAAATCTAAGGGTCCATCCTATCAACATATAAATGACTAAGCCTTTGATGCCAAATAATATTATAATGATTTCCATCCTCCCTGGTTCTTTTAAGGTTTTTATTAGTGGCAGTAACATTCTTGACATTTTCATCAATGAACAATTCATAGAGTCCACCATATGTCAGAACACCATCCGCAATATATTTATCATAATGACTAATGACAAGTTTATTACAGAACAAATCTAACTAATTTAGATACATATATTAAGTTCCTTCTGACATCTGGAACATAAAGACATTCTTTAATTACTAGGACTCTTCCGCTACATAATGATAGCCTGCAAGTCCTGGCGGCGACTGCTACAACGGTTGCATCGGATCCCATCTGGATGACTATCTCCCCTTCCTCAAGATTCTTAGTTTCCTAAAATAGATGCAACAAATTGCATACATGAACAAAATCACCAGAATTGATGACCCAACTACCTTCTTGTCCTAAGAAAAAAATGGTTTCAATGATGAAAGTTGAACTCATACATGTTGGGGCTTTACCTTTATCAGCAGACTTCATGTAATCTAGGTGGTTACGCTTTTAGTGCCCTGACTTCTTGCAATGATGACACACATCGATTTCTTTGTTGCCACCAGTGTGAACGAACTAGAAGATGAGGCAACACCTTGACTCTTCTTCTTTCCCTTTTGGGATAGGCACTTCCGAGATCCTTGCTTCCGACCATACGTCCCTTTGTCTGGTGCAACCATTGCACTACTAGAGGGATTATCTTTCTTCTTACGTCTTCTACAGGATTTAATGAAGTCATCAACTCAGTGTTAGACAAGTTCATCTTGTTCATGTGGAATGATACTACAAAGTTATTGAAAGACTTGGGGAGCGACAACATAATGAAGTCAGACTGCATATCTCCATCCATATCATCCTTGAGAGTTTCTAGTTCTGAGAGGTACCCCAAACATTTTGAGTACGTGTTCTATAACTGAAATCTCTTCCTACATTTTGCAATAAATAAGCTCTTTGATAACATTATAACGCTAAGTGCGGTTGACATCATCAAAAATCTCCATGAGATTCAACATTATATACTATCAGATCTCCATCTCTACATGCTGCTTTTGAAGCACATTGTAGAGAGATCTCGGAATATAACTCCGAGCCAATGTATGATCTTCATCATAATTTTCACTGAACTTTAATTCTTCTGGTGTCATAGGGTTTGTGTACTTGTTCTTGGATAACATGTAAGAGATGTGATCCTCAGAGAGAACAATGACCCAATTACGGATCCAATCTCAGTAATTTAGCCTAGTCAACTATTGACCTCCAGAAGCCCGGTGAGTGTGTTCATGGACTTCATTGTATGAAATTAGGAATGCACTATATTATAACATATAAATAATTATATATTCAAAATTAAATTCGTTGATTAAGGATTTTTAGTCAAATTAGTCTTGCATTTTCAACTCTTAAATTCAATTCCCTTAATTACTTTCAAAGCAAGAGATATACTTACCTCTATATCTCTATCAAGAACTGGGATCTCCATTTCTACCTTAGTTACATCCCAATAATATGAGAAACTATAACTCGAGAGAGGCAGGAACAAATTCCGCCTTGCAAGTCCAACTTGCATTCCCAATTTTATCTTAACACCCAACCACCCCGAAGGTGATGTTTACCCGTTGTTAATTGAACCAACTGTCAATAGGAATAGAACTCGTATTTATAATCCAATATCACACCAATAATATGAGGAATCAATATTGGGATCACTTATGCATAAAGACTTACTCTTTCAAGAAGCAAAGAGCCAGATCCATGTGCGCTTGTATGTAGGAGTTGTCATTTCGGGCAGGTGTCTCCTGCAAACAATCCATGTCAATAGAACCATTCGCCTTGATGGGAGACCATGGATGTCACTTATGTGATGCTCCATCTCATGTTCAAATTTTAATCAATTATTATGAATCACAATCACATAATTAATTCTTCCAAGGGAAATACTATTCCATTCATAATAGAGTGTTTTAATTAGATTAATTTAATCATATTAAATCAATTATCAATCCAATTCAATCAATCAACAAACAATCTTGATTGTTACTTGAAAAGATGGTATAATCTCAAAATACGTATTATTCAAATTTTAATAATTAAAAAAATACATCATGATATCTTCAAGCATTACCCTTTCCTTACCCGTTGTCATGGTCAGTACGTACAGGTGGGACAGACCACTCCTCGAGCAACCTGCTACCCCAATGATCCCCGACTGGACATCATATCTGCCTCAAATAAGGATAATGTGATTTGATCATATTGTATTTGAGATGTTTTTCGGCATTACAACCAAAGTTATACCATATAATATTCATAAAAACCATTTTGATTAATATTATAAGGAGATTTGCTAAACAAATCCACAATCTTATTTAAGTAACAATGTTTTCTATGTTAAGATTGTCCTACAACTATTGTAGGATAAACTAGGATTTTCATGAAAAATACATTCAATGGCCTATGATGATTAATTAATTATTTTCATAAGTATTAGGCATCATAATTAATAAAGGGAAATCCATATTTTTTATGATTTCCATACAATTATAAACACATGAAGCAAAGAGATTTGATGATCTAATCATCTTCCAACCCATCTCCGCTATATATGGAATATCTAAGGCAAACAGAGTAGGAATCACACGAAATAAATTCGATTGGTTTGTTGGTTTTATTCTCTACTTAATCTAAGTGTTTATTTCATATTTTATGATGGGAAAATAATAAGAAAAATTAATTTTGTTACAGATTCATGGCGGGAACTATTCGAATCATTTTCATGCACTTTTTGTACCAACATTAGGTTCTATTTTTAGGACATAATTAGTTATTATAAATATATTTTAATAACCAAAAAATGCATACAAATAGTACACAAATAGTAGGTTTTTAAGTAAGTAAAAATTGATTTGAATCTTCCATCCAATGCAAAAAACAATGATTCACGTGCATCTAAAACATGAACCTCGATTGCCTAGAGTTTTGGATCATATCCAATACCAAGACCAAGGATTTGATTCCACTTGAAGGATATGGTAAGATCCTTAATCACATCACAGAAGCATGAAGATCGCATCATATGCGATCGAAGCGACTAGTTGCCCTAGTGGCTCGCTGCAACGGAATTTAAAAAAAATTAAATGTTGAAACCACATGATTCAAGAATATCTTTCGGATCATTTCATCCAAACCACAAATAAGATGTAGTATTAACTATTTAAGCGTGGTTGTAATCGTGTCTCTATAGCAAGAGATTTCATGTCTCAAGTCCGATAAGACGAAGGAGACGCTTGCAAGCGTGTTGATTAAGCGCGTTCTCCTCGCAATCCAAGTTGATAATCCAAATGATGAATCTCCTGATCTAGTCACACAAGATCCAATATCTTCTTCACAAGTGAGGTGCACTGAAGGAGATGGAGATCAACAGATAGTCAAAGTGGTAACACGACGACGCATCGACAACGACGATTCTCTCTTAGGGCACACAGTGGATGGCCTAGAGAGAGAGAGACGGGGCATGTGGTATGAGAAGAAGAGAGGGAGAGACTATTCGATTGTTGTGTAAAATGAAGATCTAGGGTTTCCTCTTCTTTTATAATATTTTGGGAGTCCATGGATCTCAATCCATGGACAACACAAATCCAATGGTTGAGATTGATTTGTGTTTATTTAAACTGCCATTATTTTTTTGTAAAAATAAAAAACAATTAATTTAATTAAATATATATTGAATAATAATCAATATAAATTAATTTCAATTAAATTAATCTAACATGGAGAAATAGGAAGGAGGCAAGCCTCCTTCCATAAGAGAGGGGGACGACCACCAATTCCAATTAGGACTTGGCGGCCGTCCACCCTCTCCATAAGGAAGGTGGCTCTCTCTCCTCATTTTACATGAGATTACATTACTCCTTGATTTTCTCCAATATTTACAACAACATTTATGTAAATTATTTCACAAAAAATCCAAATTATTTTAGTGAAATATCATTCATGTCATGGAAAATTCACAACCCAAAATAAATTGTAAATTAAATTTTCAATAAAATGTCCAATGTGAATCCAATCCACATCAACATTCAAATTGTAAATGTTATTTACAAATATTTCTCTCTAATAAATTATAAATAACATTTAAATAATATGGATAGTGATATTCACATTATCTATATTTATAATAATTAAATCGTATTTAATTACATTGGATCATCATTCTCATGCATCTAAATAATATGAATCACATTCACATTATTTATGATAATTAGATCATATTTAATTATATATTTCTCAATGCTTGGATACACATCTATCAACAAAATTATTCCTGAACTCTTTCAAGAATAATATGCTTTCTCCGTAAATACTTGGGGATAAGGATAAGGCGATTGTACGTTCCACATATAGTGACTTGGATATTGAGATCACATCTCCAATCCAGATCTCAGGGACCTCTCATAGATGCTTGATTAAATCAATGTCGTAGATCTATTCTTCTCATTGCATTCGAATCACATTCAGATCAATGTCCAACATTTGGACTAAGAATATATTACTTCTCTAGTGAGAAGAGTCACTAAAATCTAGACCTGTTTCATCAATCCCTCTGAATGGAAACATCATGTTTATAGAATCATTTATGATCACATCACCCTCAGGTATTCCTTATACATGTATATTATGTATACTATAAGACCTAAAATAAACTCGAAGATATAGATCGATTTACACTATCATCTTTAGGATTTCATCATTAAGTTTCTCATTCTGTCATTCGTAGATGGTATCGATCATATGCTTTCCAAAATCATATATCATACCTACAAATTCTTTTCATCTTCCAATGCAAGATGACCATGCATGGAATTTGATTTATCCCAATACCTCATGAGCGATCTCATGTCTTTCGATTCACAAGTGAATCTGTATGATCCCTTTGACAGATTGTATTACTCATATGCCCTTATATGCATACCAGCTCACCTGTGTATATATCGTGATTAGTCCAACGACCTACCAGTCTGCCAATTGTACATACTTAGATATATAGCAAGACATCTATCTCCGATTAGAGGACGCATGCTTATATCGTGATAGTATACGCTATAGGACTTGGTTATCTTGATCTCATTAAGTCAACTCTTTGACCTAACTAATATGACACCTTCGAATCTCTATTCCTATGCAGAGGACATGCATCAAGAGGTCGATCAGATATTAGCCAAAAGAGAAATGATTGTTATCTCCTACTTTGGCTGGAGATCATCTCTTAATAATCATTTGATGGTGCTTGATAAGTCCTCAATCTAACTCTTTAGATTTTCATTTAAGCACCCAACTCTATGATTCAACAATTGAATCAATAGTTGTTTGATCATTAAGAAGGCCATGGTACATAACCCTAACTGTATTAAGGAGCCTTATATTGCATTCATTCATTTTATGTCAGACATGGAGTGAAATAAACCAATAACTTTTATTAATAAATCGAATATTATAACAACATTTATTATAGGAATGGTTCGCCTCGGGCTTATATGTCTAACACTACCAAACTGATTAAGTACATAACTATAAACATGAATTATTCTGAAGATTCCACTGCAGGATAATGTATACGGACCAGGATTATCATATATGACCAGATAGATACATCTTCATGAGAATATTCATCATCCAAGGTCAAGTTGGTTGACCATGTGAAAGAATAGCCACAGAGAATAATTAGTTGGAGAGCCTCCACCGAACACTATTTCTCTTCTGATAGTGACACCGACGATAGATGGGGATCTTCTTCCTCACATTTTTCATATCAATATTCCTTCCCACCACATGCCTGAAAGAAGGTTTGCCAAAAACCTCCTTGAAATTATGTACATTCTCTCCATATCCCATCGATTCCCTTTGATAGGCAAAAGCCTAAATATAGGGGGGACCGATGCCCACCCTATTTATACTCACCTTCTCCTCCACATGCCCTCGACTTCCCCATTTTCGCTCTCTTCTATACTTAGGTTGACCAAGACCTATGTATAGGGGGAGGATGACTTATATCTCTCCCATCTTTTTTTTCCAACCTTCTTTCTTAGTATACGCTAAGTATAGGGGGCGAATTTCATTCATGTACATAATCTATTTTGCACTATACAATATGGTATTGTATTTGATGTATATATTACACTAACTCAATGTTGGGTATGGGTAATTTTTGTAAAACTTGTAGACAATGTTAGATGTCGACTCTTATGTTTGACCTGGTTGCCTCATTCTGAGTACGACTCTTAAATAGGGAATTAACTTACTCTAACACTATGCACTTAGCTCAACTTAGAGGGGGTGTTGGAAGACTGTGTGGGCCTCTTTTTTGGTAGCGTGGACATCTAAAGACCGGAGTATGGGTTGAAATAAAGCTTCTGATGAGGAATGGACTGCGAGCATAATTTTTCTAAGACCCCAAAACATGGGAAGAACAAAAGATTCTTTATCCAATGGGGCATAAAGTATCAATGTAGAGAAACAAAAATTCACACCAAAAGAAGCCAATTACCAAATATATAATTGACCACAATGGTCCAAGCTTCAGACAACCAGCATATTGGTGAAGACTTGGCAAAACTGGCCAAGCTTCACATGAGATATGACTACACTGGTCACACTCCAGATTTTTCTCATTCTTCTAAACTTCTTCCTGCATATTTGTTTTGAACTAGCATGTGCATGAACTTAGAAGGAAATACCTAACTACTCGAGGATGAGTTACTAGAAAAGAGGTTTACATGGTAGTTTGACATTTTGGATGGGAAGAGCTAACTCCCTTCACAAACATAAGACATTTGTTCAATATTCATGGGGTATGATTTGTGAGGAGTGTTGCTTTAAGACGACTTCTAAGCCAAACTTGTACAATGATGTGAATAAGTTGGAGGTTGTTGATTTTAAAACATTGATCCTTATAGAATTTCGTGAAACTATTAATCTAAAGGTCAGGTTGAGCTCCATTTTCACCTTTTGCTCTTGATCTTGGTATGGAACCTAATCTCATTTCACCTCTTCATTTCTTTAGTATTTCATGGATGAGCAATGTTTAAGTATATGGGGGTTGATGAATATGTGATTCATCATCCTAATTATCTAAAATTATAGCTTCTTCTTGAGAAATTAGGTTTATTTACATGTTTATAGCACAAAATCAACTTTCATGCACTTGTAAATAAATTGCATAAATTGGCATTACGTTCTACCTTCATAATCATCTGAACATTTTCACCTATTGCACTTATTTTTAATTAATTCAAACTAATTATAAATTACATGAATCTAAATTCTTTGTGTATATGTTACTAACATTAATCAGCAGGAATACTAAAAAAATACTTACTTCTTGTATTTGATGTAAACCAAAATCCTAATTTCAGGACAAAAAGCTATAAAAGCAGATATCTCTCACATACATTGTCCAATTTTACTCTACTCAATTTTGAATTAATGAATATTTAATTATCTATAAAAAAATCAGAAGAATCAGAGTTCATTTGTGAAAAATGGGTTTTAGGGTCTAACTGTGCATTGTATAGATTCACTAATTTTTTTGTCATTTAATCTATAAACTTGACTCTTCTTTTCTTATTTATTGTTCATTTCTTCATTTCATTCCATACCTTAACTAATCACATAAAAATCAAAATATAAAAAAATCGAAAAAATACAAAATCTGACTTGAGCCTACTAATTGGTTCACATGTACATATCTCACATTTTCTAATAATCATGAACTCACAAAAATCCAAAATATTATATTTGTGTCCATTACATAAATTCACATCATATTTGAAGTTTGCATACATTATTTATTTATAGAAAAAAATAAAAACTACAAAGCTTAAAAAATGATATTTTATATTTATAAAATATCACCAAAAATGACATCTTGCATAATTGAGTCCAGTTGCGCTTGATTCCTTATTGAACATTATAAATTGAATTTAGATGAACATTTTTTATGTTGGGCATTTTTGCATCAAAGCCCATTTTCTATTTTTTTATCTATTTTCCTTTTATTTATTGCACTGGTCAAACATGGTCAACCATCCACGTGTATGTTCCCGATGAATCCCAGATTGTTCACTCTAAAAATGATTAATGAAAATCAAATCCCTAAAATTCATTGGCATTGCTTCATTTATTCTGCATAGTTAGCATTCATGCATGTATTGATAAGAATTGAATTTCATCACTCATTATTGCACAAACTAAGAAGCCAACAATCCTAGTCAAATTGACATGTAAAATAGCCTAACTTCCCTGACTTTGAACTAATTCATGCTAACTCCAAATGACCTGAAACCACCTCCGTTATATACATATCACTAACAAGAATAAATGAAAAATACAAAAAAATAACTAACCTAAATAAGTGGACAAGAAACTCAAAACCTAATTCCAGAATTCTCAGACTAAAACCTCGATGTCTTCCTCATCCAGTGTCCGATTTGATCCTACTCACCGTTGAACTAATGTACATTCATTTACCTTCAAAACAAGACCAAGTTAAAGTGAATCGGAGCTCATTTGTGAAAGTTGGGTTATGGGCGTCTTTTGTACATTTTGTCTTTTTGCGATTTTTGACCTATTATTTTATGTACATATATAACTCATTATTTTATTTATTTTTTATTTATTTCTTTTACGAAATTTTTATTAAAATAAGCAAAACTACAGATCCAAAATGAGGTTGAAATCAAAGAAACTAACTGAGTCTGAGTCTTCAATAACTGTATGTACAAAAATTGTAGTTTTTGTATATTATTTTATTTCTTCTTTTTCTTAATTAAAAAAAATAAAAAATAGATTAATGTGTAAATATCTATCTTTAATTTTATCATATTTCTAAGGATTTTTATCTAGTTTAAAAATGATAAAAAAATTATAAATCCAAAAATTATGCAATCTTTGTACATAGAGTACCCAAAAATATCACTTTATGCAAATGACGGATTTTGGTTTTGGTCTCTTCATAAAAGTTGTAGATATCATCGAGACGAACAACTTTTGTGAAGAAAATTTTTAGATCCGAGGTCATTTTCTCTTTCTTTTTTTATTTATATTTTTTTTATTTTCGATTTTTCTGGTGGTGACACGTGGTAGCTCCTGGAACCGCCACGTGTCACCCATTTTTGGCCCTTATATATATTCATTTTCTAAAAAAAATCAATTTATTAAATGCTGCCACGTGGCCGCACTAGGGTCGTCCGATCTCGGCCAATCGGAAGACACATGTGCGTCCTCTTCCTCCAACCTAGTTTCCCCTTTTGGGTAGCTCCGCCGCCCTCCGCCCTTCTCCGCCAAGCCGTCGTTCACCCAAATCTCAACCATCATGATTTTCGCTATGCCGCCATCTCCATCAGATCGATCACCGATCTTGTCTCCTCATCGGTCCCCTTCAATCAGAATCGCTTGCTCCGATCTCACGTGATCCCCTTCCATCCCCGACAAGGCTCCTATTCTCCTATAAATCGTAGTACCCCCCTCCATTAACGACATCTGACGTATGCATTACAATCAAGCACAGGGTCCGGTGGTGACATCCTCGATCCTTGCTCTTCACTCTGGTGAGGTCCGAGGTTTCGACCTCGTTGTAGTGACGCTCCCAAGCGACCTACCAATGCTCCGGTGTCGACCACTATTGAGCCAACAACCGTCTTGTTCCACAAACCACCACATTACAATCACTGTCTACCTGATCCGACCATAACTAAAACTCCATCGCATCAAATTCTGCCCGACACCTCGCTTCACCATAAACTTCGGAGGTGCTCCACAATCCATCTTCATCGTCGACGAGCCACCCATCAGGAGTATCTCATTGCACCTCCAGTAGCAAACTACATCACACCTGGGGAGGGGGGTCAATCACCATCAAGCACCAATGCCTGAAGACCCAGCCCCGGATCTTCGAAGCCTGTCGCTAGAGCAAAGCCACCACGTCCGTAGCTCCGTATCGAAGGCTAGAGCCCCACCGACGAGGCTCCTCCACCCGCATAGCTTTTCGAATCCCGAGACCCTCCAACGTGTTATGCACGTGTGGGAGGAGACGACTTGAAAAGAAGCCCATGAAACTCCTCTTTATTCCCAACTGCCCCTGCCACTTCAAGGGTTACGTGCTCTGCACATGGCTGCTTGGAAAAATTGCTGAGGGCCCCTTTGAAACTTTACAATCAGGCCCCTGGAGGATCGCTTATTCACAAGCCGCATCCGCCGACGAGAGGGCACGCGAGGCGCACGTGCCTATCTGGAATTTTTGCAACTCCTCTCCCCTCTGATTTGGTAACTCTATTTAGGCCCTTGTTCTGCATTATTTACTGTAATTTTGCATTGAGACACCTGTGTTCCACCTTTGTTTTGAACTTATACAACACATCATTTTATTTATTAAAAATTGGCATTTTGTTCTATAATTAATTCTCTACATCATGGCATGCTTGTGGTATTTTTTTGATATGTGATTAATTAATGATTAATTTTCTTGTAAAAATTATATATTTTACCCAATCTATGCTCATAAATTCATAAATAATTAACCATTGCTCGAAAAATTGCCAAATTTACGGATTAGAGGATTAATTATACTTTACATCATGCCCAAAATGAATTGCATTTACATGTATGGTTTGCCCTATGAATATCAATTTGCATATTTCAATATTTAATTTTTAATAGGGATTAAATCTAGTATTTTTGAGGTTTAGGATTTTTCTGAGATCAATCGCTAGTGATAGATCTTGGATAATTTTATTCTTGAAAATAAATAGGTTTAGTATTTATTATAGTTAAATACTTGAAATTCACATCATTTGCATTCATAAATTCATAAAATATTTATTTTACATCAAAAAATTCCAAAAAAATTACAGTGCATTCAGTTCATCATAATTGATATCTTGACCAATTTAAATAATTTTCGGACATCATTTTATTGAAAATTGTATTTTAGTCCCTAAAAATGGCCATATTGGCATTTTGCATTTCCAAATTGCATTAAAAATACCAACAAAAATTATCATCTCAAAAATCGCATATGAACTTTGATAGACAAAATTCTTGGTTGTTCCTTTGCCTCCTTGAGTTCGACCTTGGGACTTGCTTAAGTAAAATAAATATAAAACCACACTGATTGAAAATTGAATTAAATTCTTGTGTTTATTTCTTGTCTGATTCCAAATTCCCTACGTAATTACAACGACACATTAATAGTTCACACCAATTAACCTAGGGTTTTCAGACTCATCTGATGGCGTCGTTGCCAGGGATGCAAACAACTTAGATTTTGTCTAAAAATATTTTGTGTTCGGTTTTCCGCATTCAGGTAGTTTAACCCCCAGATATTCACTGTATATTTTCCATTTTTTTCTTGTCTGTATTTTTTTTATTTCCAGTATTTATTTCCTTATTTTATTTTTGATTAATTATTATGTCACTCTCTTACATTCCCTCTCTCTTATTTTTCTTACGAGGTACCCTACGTACGTGGAGCGGTTTCTCACAAAATTGACGCATCTTCACCGACGCCCAAAAAACCACAAATAAAATTAAGATCGAACTGAGTCGTATGAGTGCGTAGAGTCTAGGATTTATTTTTCTGCAATTTTAAATTTTGTAATTATTTGCTCATTTGTAGTGGTGTCTGTTTGGACTCTCGTTTGTGTAAAAGACCTTGAACTTTTTCTGTGGTGTGTCATGGCCTGTTGCACTCTCTGTTGAGGGTGGGGCCTGACTTGAGTGGCTCGTAGGTTAGACCTGTACATACGGCTAGTAGAGCTTCTATAATTTTTGATTGTGTTTGTAGAACCTAGGACCACACTGCACATTAATTGAGACACGCATTAGATCGTTCAACTTAGTCAAAATTCAAATAAATTCTTCCTGGCTAATAGAACTTTCTGCTAGGTGCGGTTTTTATCGGCTTGCATTCATCTAGAATAATCTTTCAATTCTTATATTGCATCCCACAAGGAGATTGCGAGGAATCACTATAAGTATTCTAACTGAGCATATATCTTCACGTGCACCGACTTTTACCGAATTCCTCCATCCTGTTTTGTTACTTAAAATTTAAAGGAAATTGGGACTGAACAGTAGACATGGATTTGTGCTCACCTTATTTTTCAGTGATCACCTAATTAAAATATAGACTGCTAAATATAGCCAACTTTAATTAACCCATAAAATCAAGAATTTTATAGGAGAACAACCCGACCTTGGATTCATTTATTTTTCTGAGTGAGCGAGAGACAACACTTTAGTCTAGAGCCTAAATCTGAATTTTCATAATGACTACTGATTCAATAAAAAAACATTAGATACTTCTCAGTGAGGATCTACGGGTAACTGGTAACGGTCCGGATTTCCATAGCAGAGTGGGTGGTTTAAAAGACACTGCGTAAGGCTCTGTCCATAAGTAACAGGTAGCCGTTTTTACGATCTGTACTTACACCCACACTGGCTGAAAGTTGGTGCAACTAGTCGTAAGAATCCGGGCTAGTCATTAAGAAAATTTTCAGCACCTAACAGTTCGCTAAATTTTTTCCAAGATTGAATTTATGACCAACTAAAAGTGAAAAGATAAATTGTCGAACACTTGCGGCTTCATTGTGTGAGTTGGTGAACTTAGGGTTTTGATTTGTGTTTGCATTGGTGTGCACGAACCGATCTCGAATATCAAAAACCGCACAATTGTGCCATCACTCTCCTTTATTTAAAACTTCGGGTTTCTATTGTTGAGTACCCCATGCATTTGAATATTTTCAACCAAGATTTCTCATGACAACTCATTCACCTTCTTCGAAAATGACGAAACATTTGACCGAGTATCCATAAGATCTATACTATGAAAATGAATTCGTCCTGGTCAGACCAAAATTATCCAAAACCTTATCTGACAAGCATACTCCAACTTTCATAGTAGACTCTCATCCACAAATAGATCCAATCCTCTCTACAAATCCGATCTACTTAATGAATGACAATCCTTTATTTTCGGATCATACAAACAAAAAGCCGACTGAGGTCACCACTTCTTTGTATGTCAATCCTCTATATTCTGATCATATAATCCATCCTTCATACTATGTAAATGTCAATCCATCATATGTGGGAGACTCTAATAACCGGATAAATTCGATTGAAGTTAACACTTCTTCACATATTCCACTTCCCCCACCCTTGAACACAAATGAGCAACTACCATCTTAGATTCATCCATTACTCGTCAAAACTCATGAACCATTTGAACATCAAATCACTATTGAGATGAATGACCGACCGAGACCACCACTCCAACTGACTTCAATCTCTCTTCACCATATTGTTAGAATAGGTCCACAGTTCACAAATCCACAAATCGATTTGACCATAGAAATCCGAACATATCAAGAGGATTGTCCCGCACCTGATAATCTTCCATCTTGGATTAACCATGACAATCCCATCTTCAAACATGACACTCATACAGAGGACCGGGCTGATGATATCGACACACATAAACCTTGTCCAACCAATCATGACTAAAGGAATGGACTCTACTGAAATCAACAATACATGCCTGAGTCACAACATGTTGAGTCTGAGACCAATAGTGGCCCTCCTATCGAGCAAACTCCTTCCATGATTTTTGAGGAGAAATTTTCAAAAGATAAAAATCTTATAATGGATATTTTGAGAGGATCTTCTCCTAGCTCGTACATGAAAATGGAATATGCAATGATTGGATCTCAAATTAAAGAAACCGCACATAGTTCTCATATAATTGATCCTGAAAATTCCATGAAGGATAATATTTCGAGGATAAGTAAGAGATATGAATTAATGGAGGAAAAATTCAAAAATTTTACTGACCGACTAATTCATTTTATGGAATCTTGGGCATGAAAATGGAGAACGAAATAATTGGACCTAGTGTTGAGAACCCCGAGGATATTCAGAAACCACTAGACTATGTTCACCCTAGGGATGACTTTAATAGCAACACTTCTACATACTATTCCTCTAGGAATAACTCGGACTTTGATTCTTACTCATCTAATAAAAAACCCTTCTCATCTACCGAACATACCACATCACCACACAACATAAAAAAATAAAAAAAAATCAAAATATTCAAAAACACTCAAAAAATCGAAAAACTAGAAAAATACATAAAAATTGAAAATGAAGAAGATATGAAGAATCTGGATCCTACTTTAAGGGAAGCACTGAAGAAATGATTGATTTTTGAACTTCCCTTGATATAGGGCATTGAAAACTTTCCCGACCTTAAATGATTCGTAATAAGAAAATAAATGATGAAAAAATCGAGTAGGATAAGAACAAAGATTGAAAGACATATCTTATCAATGGCCGCCTCCTTGGTGTTAAGGAAAAAACCAAGAGCCGCATTGTGAAGAGGTTGCCCAGATTTGAATGTGGAATCAAAGACACAACATTCACCCATACTCGAATCGATTACGACTCACCAATCAATATCCTCCCGAGCTCTGTATTTGACAAGCTCAAACTCGGACTTATCAGGAAGATAAGAGAGATCGTTCAACTGGTTGATCGATCGATAAAGCGGTTGAGAGGAATCATTTCAATCATCGTTACATTCCAAGGTGCTCTGCTCAAAGTGGACTTCACGATCATTTATATTGAGCATCAAGGAGAATTCACCCAGTCTCCAATCATTTTAGTGCGAGACTCGGGAAATCAATTTTACAGCATTGGGAGCACTTCAATCTCAACCAATCTTTGAGAAACCACGATTTTATGAGGTAACCCACAAAGCCATCAACAGCCATAACCATCAAGCGGTAGATGAGCCATACCCCGTTGCTACACCTGAGATAACGGTTGTTGAGGAGACTATTGGTTTAGAGACTCTCCCCACTGTTACATTTCCTGCTTCTCTCACCATGGGAAATGACTTATCATATGATCTTGAAACATATGCATTGATGCATCCCAAGTCAATCGAAATCTCCTCTGACCACTTTGATCAAATCAACCTAACACAGGAAGGCACCAACATCAAGTCAATTGAGAACGAATATACATGACATGCACTAACCAGTAGTTCAGAGACTCTCCCCACTGTTCCATTTCCTACTTCTTCCACCATGGGAAAGGGTTTCTATTATGATCCTGAGACATATGCATGGACGCATCCTGAGTCGGCCGAAATATTCTCTGACCACCTCGACCAATTCAATCCAACTCAGAAGTGCACCGACATTAAGACAATGCGAAATAAAATGGTTGCTCCTTCATCTAAAAAGAAAGTCGCCTTCGACCTTTCGGAAGAGGAATCGTCTAATGATTCCTCATCAGGCCTGGAAAGGATAATCTACATGAGTGAGGTCTATTCGACAGTCCAAGAACCCTATCTATGTAAGGATCCAAATTTCAGTTCCCGTTGGATGACTCCTATTCCTCACTATTATTCATCCAAAGCCGATTCTTCTGGTCTCGTAAAATATACTGGAATAATTTCTAATCAGCTGATTGAGACTGGTGCTTCAGAGTATTCATCATCTGAGGACAAATCACTTGATCACAAAAAGGAACATATTCTGAGAAAACAACTGAAGCAACTAAAGAACGAGAATATCTGAAGTCCCCCAATTTCAAATACTATTCCTCTGAGGATAACTCTGATGATGGTTACCTTTCATCTGATTCAAATGCTTCTCTCTTCTCTCCAACATGATTTTTCTGAGGATAACACTGACAATGGTTGGGAATCATATGCTTCAAGTCCTTATCATTACGATCTCCCACCACAGGCTTACAAAACGATCAGCCGAAAAACGCCTTAATCATCAGCTACCCTCCCTCCCTCTCGACCCCATCGGTTCCCTTGTACGTCTTCTTCCTCTACTTAAGCCAAGGTCTAAGTATAGGGGGGGGACTGATGCAATCTATATGTAACATTTTCCTCATCTTCTCATGATCAATCCATTTCCACCCTTCTTCCATACTTAGGCTGACCAGAGCCTAAGTATAGGTGGGAACCGATGCCCATCTGTATATACTCGCCTCATTCACATCTCCTGATCGCCTCATTTTCTCTCTTCTTCTATACTTAGATTGTTCACGGTCTAAGTATAGGGGGTGAGCCGATCTATCTTTTTCTTTTTCACTCTCTTACGCTTAGCCCGAGCTATGTCTTCTCTACGCTTCTTGTGCTTTGAGGACACAACACTCGGTAAGTATATCGGTGTGTGTATATACTGTGTATATATTTTACCCATAGCTCATATTTTCGCGTAAGTCTATATGTATTTACGGGGTGGGTAACTAACTTAGAAAAAAACAAAAGCAAAAACAAAAATAAATTCTGTTACTAACACTGACTGTGTCCAACTAAAATTTTTGAAAATGGCCTCGCATTTATTTTTGCATATAAAAAAAATAATTTTTTCAAAAAATTCACAAAAATCACAAAAACAATTGTGTGCCTGCATTTCACGCACCTGTACTTTATCCCTCATTACATTCATTTGTATTTGTAAAAGTCCTTGGGTGCTGAACCGAGTTATGAGCAGAAACCAAGAGTGGTCTGGACTTGACCTTAATCCACCTAATTTCTAGAGGAACTTCACCACGAAAAAGGATATTAGAAGCTTTAGGTCTATGACTTAACTCTTCGAGTTCCACATGATAATGTGCAGTGTTTGACTCTTAGTATCGGACCTGGTCTCTTCATTCTGGGTATGACTCTGAAATAGGTAATTAATTTGTAGTCTTGCACTATGCACTTAGCTCAACTCAGATGGGGTGTTGGAAGACTACGTGAGTTTCTTGTCTGGTAGCATGGACATCTAAAGACCGGAGTATGGGTTGAAATAAAGCTTCGGAAAAGGGATGGATGGATAGGTACAATATTTTATAAGACTCCAAAATATGTATGGAAAAAAGATTCCATATCCGTAGGTCCCAACGAGATCCATGCAGAACTACCAAAAAATCAAAAAATCCAAAAGAAGCCCACTACCAAATAAATATTTGACCAAAAAATAGTCCAAGCTTCACGAAAACCTGCAGATCTTGGTAGAGACTTGGCTAAACTGGCCAGCTTCACAAAGAGAGGTGACTACACTGGTCGCCCTCCAGTTCTTTTCCACTTCTTCTAATTTCTCCCTCTATCGATTGTGAACACAGCGTGACAGACCTTAGAAGGAAATACCTAACTCCCCGGGGATGAGTTACTGGAAAGGAGGTTTGCATGGTAGTCCAACATTTTGTATGGGAAGAGATAAAACCTTTCACACACGAGTCGATTGTTCAATGTTCATGGGGCATGCTATGGGAGGATTATTGATCTAAGATGACTTCTGAGCTGAAACTGTGACAATGATGTGTAGAACTTGAAGGCTGTTAATTTTAAAATTCTAAGTCTCGCAAGAGTTCCACCAAACTAATAGTCCAAAGGTCGGGTCTAGTTCCATTTTCACCTTCAGCTCATGGTCTTGGTATGGAACCCAATCTCATTTCACCTCATTGCATTACTTTAAATTCTCAAGGACGAGCATGGTTTAAGTTTAGGGGGATGATGAATCTCATATTCATTACTCTAAAAATGATTAATTAAGCTGAAATCCCTAAAATTCATTGGCATTGCTTCATTTATTTTGCATAATTAGCTTTCATGTATGTATTTATAAGAATTGCATTTTATCGCTCATTATTGCACAAAATAAGAAGCCAACAATCCCAGTCCAATTGACCTGTAAAATAGCCTAACTTCCATGATTTTTAACTAATTCATGCTAACTCCAAATGACCTGAAACCACCTCCATTGTATACATATCACTAACAAGAATAAATGAAAAATACAAAAAATCACTAACCTAAATAAGTGGACCAGGAACTGAAAACCTAATTCCAGGATTCTCGGATTAAAACCTCGATATCTTCATCATCCAATGTCTGATTTGATCCTACTCACTGTTGAACTAATGTAAATTCAATTGCCTTCAAAACAAGATCAAGCTCAAGTGAATCGGAGCTCATTTGTGAAAGTTGGGTTTTAAGCCTCTTTTGTACATTTTGTATGTTAGCGATTTTTGACCTATTATTTTATGTACATAAGTAACTCATTTTATTTTATTTTTATTTCATTTATTTTCTTTGACGAAACTTTTATTAAAATACGTAAAAATCCAGATCCAAAATGAGCTTGAAATCAAAGAAACTAACTGAGTCCGGGTCTTCACTAACAGTCTGTACAAAAATTGTAGTTTTTGTATTTTATTTTATTTCTTCTTTTTAGTAATTAATGAAAATCCAGAAAAAATTAGATTAATGTGTAAATAATTATCTTAGATTTTATTTCAAGATTTTTATCTAGTTTAGAAATGAAACAAAAAAATTAAAACCCAAAAATCAAGCTATTCTATGTACATAGAGTACCCCAAAAATATCACCTTATGCAAATTACTGATTTTGGCTTTGGTCTCTTCATGATAGTTGTAGATCTCATCGAAATGAACAACTTTTGTGAAGAAAATAATTTGATCTGGGGTCGTTTTCTATTTCTTTTTTATTTATCTTTGTATTTTTATTTTCTATTTTTCTTGTGGTGACACGTGGCCCTTTATATATTTATTTTCATTATATAGAAATAATTATAATGCTGCCACATGGACGCACTAGGGCCGTCTAATCTCGGCCGATCGGAAGGCACATGTGCATCCTCTTCCTCCAGGCTACTTTCCCCTTGTGGGCAGCTTTGCTGCCCTCTGCCCTTCTCGGCCAAGCCGCCATTCACCCAAATCTCGACCACCGTGATTTTCGTGATGTTGTCATCTCCATCAGATCGATCATCGATCTCGTCTCTTCTTCGATCTCCTTCAATCAGAATCGATCGCTCCGATTTCCTGTAATCCCCTTCCATCTTCGATGAGGCTCCTCTTCTCCTATAAAACGCAATACCCCCCTTCGTTGACAACATCCGTTATCTGCATGATAATCAAGTACAGGGTTCGGTGGTGACAACCCTAATCCCTGCTCTTCACTCCGGCGAGGTCTGAGGTTTCGACTTCATTGCAGTGATGCTCCCAGGTGACCTGCCATTGCTCTGGTGTTGACCACCGTTGAGTCAACGATCGTCCTGTTCCATAAACCACCACCTTAAATTCACCGTCTACCTGCTCCTTCCATCACTCCAACTTCGTCGCATCAATTACGCCCGACACCTCACTTCACCATAAACACCAGAGGTGCTCCAGACTCCATCTTCATCGTCGACAAGCCACCCATCAGGAAGACCTCATAGCACCTCCAATAACAAACCACATCGCACCTGGGGAGGGGGCTCCATCTCCATCAAAAACCAACGCATGAGGACCCAGCCTCGGATCTTCGAAGCCTACCCCTGGAGCCAAGCCACCACCTCCACATCTCCGTCTCGAAGGACAGAGCCCCACCGACGAGGCTCCTCAACCCGCATATCTTCCTCGGCCGGGCTCGAATCCTGACACCCTCCCACATGCTGCACATGTGTGGGAGGGGACGACTTGCAAAGAAGCCCCTAGAACTCCTATTTATTCCCAACCGCCCCCACCATTTCAAGAGTTACGTGCTCTGCACGTGAACACTTGGAAACATTGTAGAGGACCCCTTAGAAACTTTGCAATCAAGTCCCTGGAGGATCGCTTACTTACAGGCCGCACCCGTTGACCAGAGGTCACTACGATGCACGTGCCTATCTGGAATTTTGACAACTCCATCCCCCTCGGATTTGGTAACTCTCTTTAGGCCCTTGCTCTACATTATTTACTGGAATTTCTCATTGAGACCCCTATGTTCTCCCTTTATTTTCAACCTTCACATCGCATTATTTTATTTATTAAAAATACACATTTTGTTCTACAATTAATTCTCTACATCATGGCATGCTTGTGATATTTTTATGATATGTGGTTTATTTATCATTAATTTTCTTGTGGAAAATTGTATATTTTACCCAATTTGTGCTCATAAATTCATAAGTAATTGACCATTTCTCAAAAATTTAATGAAAATTTGCGGATTAGAGAATTAATTATATTTTACATCATGCCCAAAAAGAATTGCATTTGCTTAAATGGTTTGCCATATAAAAATCATTTTCCGTATTTTAATCTTTAATTTTTGATAGGAATTAAATATAGTATTTTTGAGGTTTAGGTTTTTTCTGAGATCTATAACTTAGTGACAGACCATGGATAATTTTATTCTTGAAAATAAATAGGTTTAATATTTATTATATTTAAATATTGAAATTCACATCATTTGCATTCATAAATTCATAAAATAAGTATTTTACATCAAAAAGTCCAAAAAATTACAGTGCATTCATTTCATCATAGTTGACATCTTGGCCAATTTTAATAATTTTTGAACATCGTTTGATTGAAAATTGCATTTTAGTCCCTAAAATTGGCCATATTCGCATTTTGTATTTCCAAATTGCATTAAAAATACCCAAAAAAATGCCGTCTTGAAAATCACGTACGAACTTTGATAGACAAAATTCTAGGTTGTTCCTTTGCATCCATGAGTTTGACCTTGAGACTTGCCCAAGTAAAATAAACATAAAAACACACTTACTGAAAATTGAAATAAATTCTTGTGGTTATTTCTTGACTGATTCCGAATTCCCGACATTATTACAACAACACATTAATAATTCACATCAATTAACCTAGGGTTTTCGGATTCGTCAATTTCCCATTTGCACAGCTCAACACCCGTACAAAGCCCCCTCAACCTTGGTCAGTGGCGCTCCCGTCGAGTCAACCATATTTTATCCTGTAGCCCCCGCACCCCCCGCCACATGGGCTATTGTATCGATTTCGATCGAGTGACCATTAGCATTCCCACCTTTCCCTCTTAATCCCAGCATGCATGGAACATGATCTCCTATCCAACGGTGGCTGCTAGACATCCCCTACCTCTCGCCCATTGAAGCTTTGCCTCAACCCTCCGTAGTCGCACCTCTGTTATGCCACCCCTTTCGGGTCATCTTCTTTTCCAACCATCTTCCCCGGTCGTTGATTGATCTCTGACCTACCTAATCCTAAAACCTAACCTCCTTATCCCTTCTAACCACCCCCTCTCAAAACCCTAATTTCCCAAACCCATCATCGTTAGAACTCATAACCCTTACACCGCTAACCACCTTTATCTCTCTGTTGACGAACCACCATCTCCAACAACCCTTCGTTATCCTCTCGACCATGACCCTAATCTGTACTCCACTTCTCGCATCTTTGATGAATATCTGGTTCGTCATTTATTATTTCATTTTGGCCTTAAATCCCTAGCTAAATGCATGTATATAACATTAATTTGTACAAAATAACACTCAATAATTGATTTGTATACATTGTATAAAATATTGTATTTAATTACATAATAAAATAATAAAATAAGAAAAGAAAAATAATGAAGTGTCAAAGACACTAATTGACCCTAGACTCAGAGACCCAGTCATCATGATGACTTGGTCGACAAGGAATAAAGTTGGGGGATAGGGCAGAATAATTATACAAAATATAGCTCAAAACCCTAATTCATTATTAACCAATACTAGACTTTTGTGACCAATTTTATTTTCTTATTTTTATACCTCAAATTATAAAAACCCTCTATATAAAAGTTTTACATTAAAATACAAAGAAAAATACAAAATTAATTTCACTAAAAATAATGCACAAAGTGCTTGGGACACATAGAATAAAAAACCACAAAGAAAAAATTACAGACCTATATCTTCTCTATACAAAACAAAATTGACCAAACTTGCCTTTATTGTTCATGAAATTAAATTATTAATTTAATGAATGTAGTTTCATTCAACGTGGATTTAAGATGCAAAAGTTGGCTTTTGGGCCCTCATTGTGCAATATACATGTATATAATATTTAATGTATTTATTTTTTATATTTTTCACTTTTTTATATTTTTAGATATTTGTAATAATTATTCAAAACACATATAAATAATAAAATTATAGTAAAACCATTAAAAATATATTAAAATAATTAAAATATAAAATATGTATATGTACTATGCCTATATAATTTCTATACTTAATTATTTACGTAATAAATCAAAAAAATAATAAAAATATATAAGTATGTACTCAAATAAGTTATAATTATATAAACTATATAAATAGAAGAATAAATAAAACACAAAATAAAAATAAAATACATCATATATAGGTAAATACCTATGTATATACATGTAAAAATTGACATCTAATAAATTAACATGAGAAAATAAATAAAAATCATGATAAAATTCTACATAAATAAACAAATATTTTTCATGTTTTAATCTACAATTAATAAAATCATTTATTATTTTACATCCAATTAATAAGGAATTTAGATCCCTAATTTTCGTGGTTGGTCCACGTGAACCAATCGGGAGGCTTCCTTAGTTGACCTTTGGTCAACTCCTTTTCCCAAGCCACCTACCCCGTCAGTGATGGTGACCTGCCATCTTCTCCCCCTTTTCCTAGGTGACCCATCACTCTTTTCGATCTGATCTTTCATGCAAACCACTCTCCGATGAACCTTAATCCACGCATAATCTTTTGATCCCATGTACATAACCCCGATCGATTAGAAACCCTAAGTCAATAATCATCCTCCACCATGCTTATAAATAAAGGTCTTCCACCCCCTTGTAATTTTGATCCCCCTCTTTCTTCTGTAACCCTAATAGGACCTTAGGATCAAGAGAGCTTGGTGGTCCACGTTCACTACAGCGTCTCCAAGAAGCTTCTCTCCTCTAGATATCTCACCTATACGAGTTGCTAGCCTTAGGTCTTTTTATTTCTTTTCACTCTAATAACATAATTTGGCTTTTAGGTTCGATAATTAGGTTGTAGATAAGTTTAAATTTATGTTTTAAAATAACAGGAACACTCGGCTCCACCCCCAATTTTATTCTCATTTCACTATTTCAAACCATCAGTTTGGCTCATCCTGACTCCCCTCTGCATCATCCATCTCTTCCCCTTGTTTGTCGCTCAATCCTACAAGGATTGAGTGGGAACTGGAGCTCCCTCTTTTGCCTTCACTAGATCTCCATAGTGCCCTTATTCCCCTACGCGTACAACTGCAAGAGAGGGTCGAAATCGACCCCCTCACATCGCTCTATCTTTTTGTGCAGGAGCTCGAGCCTAGAAGTACATGGAGCCCCACCACGAAGTTTAGAATAGAACCTAGGTACCTCGAATCTCCATGGTCCCTCTGATGGACCCCAGATGATTTTGACCCCTCTTGATAGATCTGAGTCCTCTTGAGAAGGAGTATCACATGTCGGCATGGAGATTGGTTGCCGAAGCTGATCGCAATCGAAGAACGAAGGTCGGGGAAGAGGAGCTTCTTCCATGTTCTTCCTCCACCCTTCATCTCAGATCTTGATCGAGCCCCAGTTCTAATCAAAACCATATGATCTGCGTCGAAACAAAGTCCTCCCAACATCGTAGATCATGCCACATGGAGTAAGCTCAATTGCCCGATCGTGAGACTTAAGTGGGTAAATTTTAAGAGTCCCCTCGTACCATTTTGTATTTATCAATAGGTCATGTAAATATTAAATTTAGTTTAAAAACTTTTGTAGAAATTACATGGACCCCTTGCAGTTATTTTCAATAATGTTTAGGTCTAATGCCAACTCACCTGATGTTGCGTCTCACATGAGGTGGACAATTTGCAAGGATAGCCTACCGGGATCCTTTATTTCTATTTAGTAATTAACTTTTGGGTTTATTTGCACGCAACCCCAGTATCATATTTTTATTACAAAAATACCCCTACTAGTATTGTAAATTATTTTGTTGCATTTTTATTTTGTTCAAATAGCTCATGTGCTTGTAAAACCTTGGAAAATCATAGTAAATGCTCCATATGATGCTTGTTATGACAATTTTATTTTAGCATTTAACTTGCATTTTTCATTTCGTAAAAATTATTTAGGTGTTATTTATTCTTATTTAGATATAAAAATACAAAACTTTTCTAAAAGTTCCAAAAATGTCTATTTTATATATTACTATATAATATAGCTCCAGATCAAAAATCATAAAATAATATAACAAGAAAACCTTAAAAATTAAAAAACCCTCTTAACCTTATAAAAATATCCGAAAATTCTATAAAATAAAAAAATGGTTTTCCACTATATATTTTTCTTATAGTTTTAGGGAATTTTAGACTTATTAGCTATTTTAAAAACCCTAAAACATTCGGCATATCATTTTATCTACTATTTTTCTATATTTAAAATTACCAATAAATAAAAAATTAGCATAAAATAGGAGAAAAATCATAAAAAGAAAGAAAAGTTATAAAAACACAAAAACATTTTGTTTTATAATTTTTGAGTATATATAGCTATATTTAAAAATATCAAACCCTATACAGTACATATATGCTATACATTACATATATATACTTATAATTATCATTAGTATTTATAAATACTTTATATATTTTTAAACCATAAAAAAATAAAAAGGATTGTACTTATTTGTATTTTCTATATTTTTATATATTATAAATATCATATATAGTAATTATACTATACATATTATTACATATATATATATTTACATAATTATTATATATTTTAAAAATTTAAAATAAAAAGAAATTAAAATAAGTCAAATTTAAAAATAAATAAAATTTAAAAATTTAAAAATAAATAAAATTTTAAAATTTTAAAATATAAAACATCAAAAATCCATGAAAATTAAATATAATTAAAAACCCACAAAAATAAAAAACAAGTACAAAAATAGTTTTTTTAGACATTAATTATCACCTTATCCCCGTAGCTCTTATTGGTTCGACCCATGCACTTGCTTGTTATATACATTTCGTTGCAATGTATAATAAATTCCACCATACAGAATTTTCATTGATTTATTATAGATTGTGGGTTAATTATAGATTATTTGGTTGTTGAGACATGAGAGTTGAGAGAGGCGTCGATACAACAGTTGTTGGATTCGACTTATCGAAGACTGCATGCCATCCAAGACTAGATGCTAGGATTCCTCATCGACCTTCTAATTATCAAATGGCACCGTTGCTAGGGAGCAACGTAAGATAGGATTTGTTTTGCATATATTAGCCATTTTTATTTTCTTTTTGTTATCTCTTTTATTTAAATGATTGTTTAGCAATTTCTGACGATCTCTTTTATTGAAATGCATGGAGAAGGTGACTTCTTAAGAGGTTGGTGCATCCGAGCCTTGAGGAAATCAACCTTTTCTTTCTAGGTTGATTAGAGAGAGCAGGGAAGAAGATAAAGAGAGTGAGGAGCAATATGCATAATGTAGCATTTTCTTTTTATTTTTTTAGAAAGAGACATTTTTATTTTTGCATAATTAGGTTGTAATAATACATGTACATGGATATTTTAGACATTAACATTCTATGTGGTCCATTACCCAGGTGATTATACACTTGGGGGCCTCATCAATTTTTTTCACATTTTTCTTGCTTTTCTACACTTTTATTGCCCTATTTTCCACTTGTTTTTATTTATTTTCCATGTTTTGAGTTTTCCGCCTTTATTTCTTTATTTTATGTGAATGAGCCCTGAGATTTTAGGAATAGCTTATTCGAGTAATGTAGGTCCAAACTCGTAATAGTTTCATGCACCTGTAATATCTACGCTTGGATCTAGATTAAACTCAAATTGTGCTTCACGCTAATAAAGTTTCCCACTTAGGTCGATTTCATCGATTTGCATTTGCATGTAGTGTAATTTTAATTTCTTTCCTGCATCGTGCTTGGAGAGAGATGGGGAGCACTGTAAGTCCCCTTACCTTGCATGCATAATTAGATACTAAAGTGAGATTCCCATCTTAGTGTCTACTTGCATAGTTCTTTCGTTATCTCTCCCGATTTTGTATCACTAAGGATTTAAAGAAAATCTAAAAAAATTGATAGACCAAAATATTCTAAAAAATACTCATAAAAGTTAAAATCAGATATTAAAATGAGGGTATTGTTTAATAAACTTTGATCGAAATTAAAATTCTTAATGGACATCAATATTTGGGGTTCATAAAGCCCACATTGTTTTCAGGTATATTCTAGAATTAGTGAAGCATGACCCTAGGAAATAGAGCCAAAACCCAGCCTGATTACTACCTTGTTATTGACTGGTTTCACGATTTATCGGTGCTTCTATCGTACGTGGGTGAGTAGGGTGAGGAATTGCTAAATTACCATGTTTAATTTTTCGTTATTATGTTGTAATTGGGCAATATGGATCAATCAAGAAATAAACCATAATTAATTAATTCAATTAATGTGAGGTGGTTTTTATGTTTATTTAACCAGGTCAAGTCCCAGGGTCGATAGAAGGAGGCAACGGAACAACCAAACTTAATGCATATCAGATTTAATGTATGGTTTTCGAGGCGAATTGGTATTTTTAATGCAATTTTTGAATGCAGATGCAAATGTGAGGCAATTTTAAGGATAAAATGTGATTTTCAATTCTAACAGAGTCCAATAAATATGAAATTTGGTCGGAATGTAAATAATGATGGAATGAATGCGTTGTAATTTTTTTATATTTTTTGATGTAAGATGAATATTTAATATTTAAATAAGTGCAAATAGTGTGAACCATAATAATTAATTATAATAAATATTAAACCTTTCAAGGATAAAATTATCTAAGATATATCATTATATGATCTATCTCAAAAAATCCTAAACCCTAAAAATGTGAAGTTGAATACCTATTAAAATTTATGTAGTGTAATTCACAAAATGATTTTTGCAGAGCAAAGTATGCATGCACATGCAATGATTTTTGTGCATAAAATAGAACACAACTCATATATTAAATGTGAATTTTTGGCAATTTTTTGAGAAATTATTAATTAATGGCGAATTTAAGAACATGCAGTAGGTAAATTATGCAAGATTCTACAGAAATATTTATCATTAATAACCACATACCACAAAAATATGAATCATTAATCGTAGATATAGAAATAGTTGTACTAGAAAATACCAATTTCGGTATAATTAATGAAGTAGCAAAGAGGTTTAATTAGGGACCGAAGTCAAGGGTCTAGATGCAAAAAAGAATATGAAATACTATAAAAATTGCTATGCAGGGGTATGGATATGATTACCTAGACCCGGGTGGGTCTTTATGCAATATTCCCAGCATGTCACGTGTGCCTCATGTGAACCCTAGATGGTGGGGTTGCTCAGGAAATCGGCTAAAGGTGGAGGGGTGTCAATGCAAAGTTCCATCCCCGCACGCGTAACTAATATGGGGAGGGCCTCAGACTGTGTGCCCGACCTTGGGTTGTAGGCGGTTGGAGAAGCACGGGCGGAGGATCATCTCTCGACGAGGTCAGTGAAGTGCGACGAGGTCATCTGGTTATGGAGGTGATGGATTCGATGGTGATACGAACGTTGAAGGCCAAGCGAAGCCAGCTCTCTTGTGGATGTTGGATATGGTGAAGCTCGATGAAGATGACTCTTATCTCTGGGCCGACGTTGAAGAAGGGTGATGGAGGAGGTGGTTAGCTGCATTGGAGGTGCGTCGTGAGAGGTGAAGTACGCCAGGCAATCATCGATGGAGCGATGCAATGTGCATCGATGATCAATGGAGCGGAGGATGATGATGCTCATGGTAGAAGATGTGGTGGCCAAATGGAAGATGGAAGTTTATGGTTGAGCTGTGCTGGGAGCGAGATTGGCGAAAGTGGAGCAGGTGAATCAGACGGTCGAGCGAAGCGGGACGAAAAGAAGAGATGTGGTGGAGGGAGAGAGCATATAGGGATTTATCTGGAGGAAGAACTCAGGGCGGAAGATCCGAGCTCCAGCTCGAGCCATATAGAGGACAACGAGTGGAGTAGATCTCCGAGGAGGAAGCTGCGATGAGGATGCATACCTCAGATCTCGCCAGAGGAGGTGTATGGGACGACGTTGTCACCACTGAGCTTAGAATTCCTCTCTTTGCTGGAAAACGACGGATGAGTTTGGACAAGGGCGACATTCGATTTGGAAGAGCGACAACTAATGAGATTCGATCGAATCCGATGGAGATCGGGGATGGCATGGTGGAATAGGAAAGGGGAATGAAACGGGTAGAGTTTGAAAAAGGAGAAGATCTGGGACAAGATATGGCAGGTGGCTGCACGATCGCATTTGGAAGGTTGACGAGATCTGGTGCGGTGAAATCATGAGAGAAAGGAAAAGGTGGAGGGTCATCCAATCGACCGAGATCAGGTGGCCCAATTCGAGCAATGTGGCATTTAATTATTTTCTTTTATTATTATTTATTTAAAATTAAAATTATAAATATAAAAAGGACAAAATGGGTGACGCATGGCATCTCCAGGAGCTGCCACATGTCACTCCAAAAAAATCGAAAAATAAAATACAATTATAAATAGAAAAGAAATAGCAAACGACCTCTAATTGAAAATTTTCCTTATCAAAGTTGCTTTTCTCGATGAGATCTACAACTTTCATGAAAGTACTAAAACCAAAATAGGTCATTTGCATAAAGTGATATTTTTGTGGCACTCTATGTACATAGAATACCTTGATTTTTGGGTTATATATTTTTTTTGTCATTTTTAAAAAAGATAAAATTTTTAATAAAATCAGATAAAATAAATAAAAAATTAGTTACACCTTAATCTTTTTTTGGATTTTTAACAAAGAGGACTTATTGTACATACTCTAAATTAAGACATAGATTCAGTTAGCTTCTTTGATTTCAAGCTCATTTTAGGTTTGGATTTTGTGCTTTTTAATAAAACTTTTGTCAAAGAAAATAACAGAAAAGGAAATAAAAGAAAAATAATTAATTAATTACATAAAATAATAGCTCAAAATAAACTAAAATACACAATGTACAAAAGTGGACCAAAACCCACTTTTCACATACGAGCTCTGGTTCACTTGAACTTGATCTTGTTTTAAAAGTAATTGAACGTACAACAGTTTAAAAGTGAGTAGGATCAATTCAGACAATGTGTGAAGGAGATATCAGTATTTTAGTCTGACAGATCTGAAAGTAGGGTTTTGGTTTATTTGTCAATTATTTTAGCCAGTGATTTTTTTGTATTTTTTCGTTTATTCTTGTTAGTAATATGTACATGATTGAGGTGGTTTCAAGTGACTTGGAGTTAGCATGAATTAATTAAAAATCAGAGAATTAGCTTTTTTTACAGGCCAATTGGGTAGGGATTTTTGGCTTCTTATTTTATGCACTTTATGCATGATAATATTAAATTAGTATTTATACATGCATGAATGTTAATAATGTAATATAGATGATGATATACCAATGAATTTTGGGAATATGAACTTAATTAATGTCTTTTAGAGTGATGAATCACATATTCATCAACCCCCTGTAGTTAAACAATGCTTGTCCCCGATCAATTAGAGAATGAATGATTTAGTTGGATGAACCCTTGACTGTGCATGTGAAATTCAAGATTCGATCCATTGAAGAACTCTTGATTTTAGTGATCACAAAATTCCAAGCTGAACTTGGCGTTAGTCAAAATGTATCCAACTTCTCTATCTCTGAGACTCTCTTTATTTATATATGGTAACGGTATGACATTTGGTGTGGACTGCAGTCACAAGAGTAGAGTCAAAACGTCATCCAAGGTTCCAGTCCAAGAAACTCTCCTATGGATCCAATCCTCAACACATAGGGAATAAATCAGTTCTTGCATACAATCCACCATCTCTCTAGTTGTCAGTCTTAAAAGTGTAGATGGAAGGCCGGTTGATGGAGGGCATCGAATTGTGATTTTTTTCTCTCCCTTTCATTGGAACAAGGATCCACTCGAGTGCCTTATTAACGCAACACATATATTTTAGGTCGTTGACCAGTGCGTCCGTCAAGAGATCTTGGAGTCGTCTGCACTTATTTTCCTGGGAGTAAAACTAGAGTGTGTCTCTTTTGAGTACCTATTGTACCTTCAACACCTAGACTTGTATCATTATACGATTCAGAGCCCTTTTTGGGTGCTAGCATGACTCCTGGTCCAAATACCTTTGGTCCAAGTGGACACTTTGAAATGGTTGGGAACACACACCTTTGGTGGAAGCTCTTTGAGTTTTTTATTTGTAATGAGAGAGCTTTTCTTTGTATTTGAATGAGAGAACTTCTCTCAAAATTTATTTCATTGATGTTTGGCTAGCTCCACTGCTTTTATCAAGTTAGTGTTCATTGATGAATAATTAATTTAGCTTCACCATACTTTGTCACATAGGTTTATATCAAGAGATTAGTACAAGAACCTTATTCTCATACTGGATGAAGGTGTTGACTCTCAGGTTTCAAGAAGTCTTCATAGATTTTATTCCATCCTCGAGCATCATAAATTCAGGTCCATACTCAAATCCCTCATCCTAGTTCCTCAAATGAAATCCCAACTCATCTCATCATAACTGCAGTCAGGCAAGTGAGGTGTTGATCATATTGTTATAAGGTAGAGACTAAGTATGCAATATAGAACACACGTCTTTCAAACTAGGGGAGTGTGAATAATTAAGTCGTAGACCCTAATGACTAAGGCTGATTAACTATGAATCTTAAAACATCATAAACCAAGTGACCTAGAACTTAACAAATCCTGTGTGAAAGTGTAAGTGTTAGGGATACATCCAACTAAAGAATGCATGGATGAATGAAATACCGAATAAAATGAAAGTACACAAAATGTGCTTTTTAATAGCGAAAATGAACAACAACTCAATTTTCAACACTTTCGTTGCACACACAAGTGGATACAAACAATGTTAGTTGCAAAGTTGTTATTTTATGTAAATTACATACCCCATAAATAAAATATAGACTTACATGAAAGTACGAGCTATGAGTAAAATATATACATAGTATATACACACCCTCTATACTTAATGAATGCTATGTCCTGAGAGCACTAGAAGCGTAGAGAAGACATAGCTCAGACGAAGTGTAAGAGAGTGAAAAGAAAAAGAAAAATAAAATTCAGCATGCCCCCCTATACTTAGGTTGTGGATAGTCTAAGTATGGAAGTAGGGTGATAATGAGGCGGACAATGGGAGAAGTGAATGAGGAGCATATATAAAGCGGACATAGGGTCTTCATATACTTAGGCTCTGGTCAACCTAAGTATGGAAGAAGGGTGGGGGACCGATGAGATCTTGATAATCAACAAGGAGAATGTACATTTGAAAGGCGTGAAGAATAAAGATGATCTATACAACTCGTGTCTGACTGCTTTTCTTCATGTAGGATGCTCTAATGAGTCTTCAATGTGCTCGCCTTGTATGAAGTTGATGACCTCGACTTGTGACAATTGTTCTTTTGAATCAACATCCAACTCCGGCAATTGGTGATTCACTGAAAAAGATTGTGTACCATCTTTGAGCTTAGTAATATCAACACTACCATTGTTGTGCACATCTATGAAAATGTAGGGACCCGTCCATTTGGATTTGAGTTTCCCATGAAAAATCTTCAATCAAGCATTGAACAACCATACTTTCTGCCCAATGACAAAGATCTTATGACTAATGTGTCTATCATGCCATCTCTTGACCTCGTCCTTATTGATCACACTGTTGTCATATGCTCGGTTTCGGATTTCTATTAGCTCATTCAGATTCAAGTCAGGGCACAGCTTCCCAAGGTGACAACTCCAATTAGTCTTCTTGATCGACCATTCTGATTTGTGAATTAGATCTGCGGGAAAATGACATGGCTTGCCATAGATCATCGTAAAAGGTGAAGTACCGACTGGAGTCTTGTAGGCTGTCCTATATGCCCATAGAATTTGGTCCAACAGCTGAGACTGGTTCTTCCTATCGAGATGAATCAACTTCTGAAGAATACTCTTCACCTTTCTATTAGAATCCTCTGCCATGCCATGAGACTGTGGGTGGTACAGATTGCCTAATCTATGCTCGAATTTTAGTCCTTTGCCATTGATCTCATTTCTCTGTTCACAAAATGGCTACCCCCATCAGAAATCATAACCTTTGGAACCCCGGACCTCACAATAATATGATAATTGATAAATTTACAGACAATCTTTCTATCTATAGTTCGGTTTGGGAAAACCTTCACCCACCTTGACAAATAATCATCAACCACTAACAAGATGTACACATGTCCATTGCTGTTGCGAAAGGGACCCATAAAATCAATTCCCCATGCATCAAAAACGTCACAAAAATTCATCGGTTGCATGGCCTTTTTATCTCTATATCCAACAATCCTTCCCATTCTCTGACAAGTCGGGCATGACCATACAAAATAGTTGGCATATCTAGACATGGTCAGCCAGTAAAATCCATATTAGAGTACCTTGTCCATGGTTCTTTTTCTTGAATGGTGTCCTCCATCCTCAAGTGTATGACAGTGTGTGGGGATACTCTGGTACTCCTCTTGAGGAATACACCTTTTACAAACACAATCTGACCCCTCAAAGAAAATGATCGATCGTCCTAGTGGTAATTTCTCAAATTCGACTTTAGTCGATCAATACTGCTCTTAGGCAAACCTTGGCGAACTTGCTTGGAGACAAGATAGTTCACCATGTTGGCGTACCATGGGAGTGAGTCAGTATCATTGATTGACTCATCTGGGAAGGTCAGTCAATTTGGTTCAATATCAGGATTGTCATTTTTCTCAATTAGGGAAAGATGAATAGCCACAACATTCTTTATTCCATGTTTATCCTTAATTTCTAAATCAAATTCCTAGATTAATAAGCTCCATCTCAGAAGATGTGCCTTCATGTCGTTCTTTTCCATTAGGTACCAGATTGTCATGTAATCAGTAAAAATCATCACCTTGGAGCCACTATATATGATCTCTAGGGTTCAAACTACCGCGACCGTTTCCTTTTCAGTCACCGTATAATTTCTTTGTGTAATATCCAAAACTTTGCCCGTGTAGTGAATCACATACAATTTTCCATCTTGCCTTTATCCAAGTACAACTCCACGAGCAAAATCAGATGCATTAGTCATGCGGGAGCTTGTAAAATTGGTGATTCATAGATTTACTTTTTCAGGAGCTCAAAGGCCCTTAGACACTTGTGATCGACAATGAACATGGTGTCTTTCCCTAAGAGTTTAGTCAATGGGCAGACGATCTTCGAAAAATCATGAATAAATACTCAATAAAATCCTATGTGCCCTAAGAATGACTTAACATTGGTTGGTGGCTCAAGTTCATTGATCACATAGACCATGGCAGGTCAACCTCGATTTTCTTTTGGAGATGACATGCCCCAACATCATACCCTCTATCATCATGAAATGACTTTTCTCCCAGGAGAGTACCAAATTTACCTCCCTATACCTTTTTAGGACACAGTCCAAGTGCGTTAGACATGTATCAAAATAATCACCATGGATCGAGAAGTCATCCATGAAGACTTCTAGGAGGTTACCCACCATCTCGGCAAATACGATGATCATGCGCCATTGAAATGTGCCTGGGGCATTACAGAGCCCGAATGGCATGTGCCTGAACACGTAATTATCGAATGGATATGTATATGTGGTCTTTTCCCGATCCTAAAGAATGATGGATACTTGATTGTAGCCTTATTACCCATCAAGAAAGCAGAAGAATGCTTTCCCTACAAGTCTTTCCAAAATCCGATCAATGAATGGCAGATGAAAGTGATATTTCGTGATCGTGACATTCATGTGCCTGTAGTCGACATAGACATACCATGACATGGGTACTCATGTCACGATCTCTCCCCCCTCCTCGTTGGTGACCATCTGAATTCACGACTTCTTAGGAACAACATGAAGTGGGGCTACCCACTTGGCATCAGAAATAGGGTATATAAACCCTGCTTTGCACCATTTCTCAATCTCTTTCTTAACTACTCCCCGGAGATTAGGGTTTAGTCTTCTCTGAAATTCACGTTAAGGTATCTTGTTATCCTCAACATATATTTTGTGCAAGTAGAGAGTGGGATTTATCCCCACGAGTGCTAGCATTGTCCATCCAATGGCCTTGTGGTTCTGCTCAATAACTTCAAGTAACATGGACTTCTGTTATGTAGTTAATTTTGAGATAATGATCACATGAAATCTCTCTTTGGGTCCAATAGGAAACATGTACTTGACTTTAGGAGGAGGAAGTGGTTTCAGCTCAGTTAAATTTGCATTATGAATTAGGTTTGGCTGAATAGAATCTGAGTTCGACTCTGTATTGGATGATGGTGGATTAATCTGTGATGCGATGGCTACCAACTCTGATGGAAGGTGTGTCATATTGCAAAACTAGTGAGGTAATTCGACTAAAGTTGCATCCGACTCATCATCTATGTCCCTTGACTATCCCGAAGAAGATGGGACTGACATATCCAAAAGGATCTATGTGTCGTCAAGGGTATATGCATTTGTGTCTCTGAGTAAATCATGCATCATCGGAAAACTGCATTGTGCATTGCGTTCTCTCCAGATGAGAGGGTTTATCTCTGTCCTGTTGGAGTCTGTTGCCAAAGTCTAGTTGTTCTACTTAACTTGCATTGTGCCTTTGAAGATTTTGTGTACTCGGTATTAGATTAGGAGTTGGGTCTCTATCATTTTGTCTGCTTCATCTCTAAATCCACTTCTCCACCTGGAGAACAAAACTTCATCATTCTTATGTTGTAATCAAATACTGTCCCTACGATCCCCAAGAATGGTCGTCCAAGAATGATATGAGATTCTCTCTAATGATTGGGGGACTCCATATCAAGGATGGTGAAGTCCACATTGTACTCTTGCCCCTCAACAAAGATAACAACATTCTTCACTTCTCCCTTAGGTTTCTTCATTAATCGATATGCAAACTAGAGTAGTGACGATGATTTTCTGAATGAACCTAACTCCAATTTGTAATATAGTGCTAAGGGAAGAAGATTGATTGAAGAACCGTTATCTAGAAGAGTGTGTGCAAATGCAACATCGTTGATATGACTTCTCCTTTTTCTTGGTAGTTGTAGATTCCCAACACAATGAGTAGTGGCTACTGAAAAGACATGAGTCTTCACATACCAGTCTAGCTTCTTCCTGCGAGTCATGGTATGAGTGCATCTCAATTTCAAGTACTTCTGAAACACAGGATTTCTGGCCACATATTGGTCAAATGGCACCTTAAATAAGATGTTTTATTGACAAAATAGTGTTATTTCTGCGTCATCTTGAATGGTCTTTTTTCGATTTGTGTTTTCCTCCCATAAGGGCATAAGGGAAAGGAATGGAAGTAGTCGATATAGGGGATAAAGGAACTGAATCATAAATAGGAACATCATGCTTTGATTTCTTAGAAACAGAGTTCCTATTACAATGATTTTTATCCTTCAACTGATTATAAAACTCTAAATCGTCTACATCAGGTTGCATAATATATGACAAAGGTGAATCAACAACGACTGCAGGTGCAAGGTCCTCTATAGACTCCATTGGTGGTTCTCCCTTCTCCTAAGCAGGAGTCCTCTATTTACTTGGATATGGCAGTGAATCCAGATTTCTTTCTTCTTCATATTGAGAAGTATCATCAAGTTGATCTTCTGAATAAATTTGCTCCATTTCCCTTGCCAAGTCAGGCACGACCACAATCCTTCCGCTCCAAAGTGACATAGCATTGATATTGTCAAACAAAAGGATCTCATGTTCAGATTTAGATGAGTTTGAATAGTATACCTGACCACTATATTGATGAGATTGAGATTTATTCAAGCTATTAGGGTTAGATTGAACTTGGGCAGGAATGGTTGTGGTAGGATCCGCATGTTCATCTCTCCAATGGGATAAGAGATTCACGTCAACTCGTAGATCCTGAAGTTCATTCTAAAAAGATATGATCTCCTCGAACATATATTGTTGGATATTAACAGGATAGGTTTAAGAGGTAGACGACTGTGAGGGTTGCTTCAAAGATTGGCCTTGTGGGCCTAGTATTGTTGTCGGTACTACTAGGATGCCTCCTGGTACTGCTTACCCTACTAGTTTGCTTTGTATTGGCCTCGTCGGTCGTATGATTGCTGCGGTCTCTGATGTTGAGACGGGGCCATATTGTAGAAGGTTGGGGGACATTGGTAGAACTGATGGTCCCCCTTATTTCCCTATCTAGAAGGGTCCTAAGTGTACCATATATTGTTTACTTCAACCACAGGAGGAAGCACTTCCTCAACAATCTCGATTTGTGATGGGTGAGACTGTTGGAATGAATGAGTGTAGGATTGATCCTGAACCCTAGGCTGAGGTAGCCCTGACATCATCTGCTCCTAGACATGATATACTTCGTAAATAGGACCAACGGATGAAGTCACGACAGGTATCCCGATCTTGGACACCTTCTTTGTTAGCTTCTCCATTTGCTTCAGAAACTGGGAGATCCTGTTGCCGATATTTTTCATCCTCTTGTGAATATAATCCACTACAACTAACTTGTCAATGATGATGCCCATGTTCGGAATCAGATTCTCAGTCAACGATGATGACCATGTTCGGAATCAAATTCTCAGTTATTATAGCAATAGTTTGCTTCCCTCCTTTAGATTGGAGTGTATTGAGGGAGTCAGTATATACCCTGCTGGCGATTTATGAGTGGATTGTCTCAACCATCTGCTCAAATACCTTGTAGATAGCATCCACACCTCATGATGTATAGTTACCTCAATAGGCAGTGCTCACTAAACCTTGTGTCTCGTAGGTGAGACCAGAATAGAGTGACTGGACCAAGATATTGTCATCCAAAGCATGGCACATACACTTTTTGTAATAAAACTTTGAATCTATCCAATGCATAACAGAATGGTTCATGAGGCATCTAAGAAGAGCTGGTGATGTATGTCCTCATCTGTTTAGTCCTACTCAAAGGGTAGACCTTCTTTAAGAACAGGTCCATGAATTGATTGTATGAGGTAACCGACACTCCTAGATTCTTTACCCAGTAGTCAGCTTTGCCTTTCAAGGTGAATGCAAGTGCAGTGAGATGAATGTAGTCCTAGATGACCTTAGGGTGTCTCAGATTTGAACATACTAGCTCCAAGTCCTATAAGAATGCATATTGTTCTTCAACAGTATTTCCATGAAATTGAGGAAGTTGTTCAAGAATGGCGACTTCAGTTCACAGTCTACTTCTGGTTCGGGTGGTTGCAGATAACTCCTTACCATGTATTGGCCAGGGTTATAGGCCTCTTCCATATGTGGTTCTCCCCTAACATTTAGCTGTTTAATTTGTTCCCTCAATAAAAGTTGTTGCTTCTCAGATGTAGCTAATCTTGCTAATATCATTTGCAAGGCGTCTTCATTCTGTTCTTCTTCATCATCTCTTCTCTTTAGAGGCATCTTCTTCAAATTCTATTATTCTTCTTCACTTTCAGAATATGAAAAATCAGAATCAATAGAATGGAAAGAATCGAAACACGAATCATCGAGGTGAGAGTCTTCCTCAATGTAGCGAGGAGAGAGAGAGAGAGAGAGACGGCATGGGTTTGACCTCCCTCGAGGAAGATGAAAGAATCATAGGATGAGGATTCATGGGAAGAGTGTCAACGGACCCAAGGTGGTCCAGAGTAAGACTGACTCCGAGCCTTTGAGAATGGTAAGTTTGTGGTGTCAGAGGAAGGTTCGCAAAGTCCGAACAAAATTTACCACAATCCTACATTCTCGATTTCAAGTGGTTCAAAGGAGGATTACGATTCATTAATCAAAACGGGAATGTGAAGGTACAAGGATGCAATATTTGATGATTGATCTTGATATATGCACAAAAAAAATACAATTCAAACCTTAGCTTCACCAACTCATACAGAGAAGGTTGTAAGAGTCCGACCAATTATCTTGTCAAATTTAGTTATCGATGAAATCAATCTTGAATCCTTTAAGCGAGCTGTTAGGTGCCGGAAATTTTCATAAATACTGGCCTGAATTCATACGACTAGTTGCATCTATTTTCAGCCAGTATTAGTGTAAGTATGTATCGTAAAATGGATACTCATGTTACTTAAGAACGGTACCGATCACGTTGTCCTTTAACCACCCACTCTACTAAGGGAGATCGTAGTTCCCTCACTAAGAAGTAGCTAATTGTTTTTAGAATTGGTAGTCTAATTGAACATTCCGGATCTTGGCTCTATCCTAGTGTGCATCTCTCACTAACTTAGATAGATAAGTGAATCCAAATACTAGGTTATTCTCTCGCAACAATTCTTGATTTTATGGTTTAATAAAAGTCGATCTTGTTTAGAAGTCCCAATTTTATTTTAGGCAATCAATGAATATTTAAGTGTACGGAAATACATGTCTACCATCTAGTCCCAATTTCCTTTCGATCTTAAGTGACAAAACAAGATGGGGAAATTGAGAAAAGCTGATGCACATGAGAAACAATGAAGTATGACCAGTTAGAAGACTTACAATGATTCATCGCAATCTCCATGTGGGATGCAATACAAGAATTGAAAATTATTCTATATGAGATGCAGACAAGTCAAAACCGTACCTAGCAAAAAGTTATATTAACTGGGAAGAACTGAGTTAAATTTTTATTATGTTGAACGATCTAAAAGTTCATCTTAATTAAGTGTAGTGCAGTCTTAGGTTCTACGAGCACAAGCAAAATAATCCTAATAGCTCAAATAGCGGCAATGCAGGTCTAACCTACGAGCCACTAAAGTCGGGCACCACCCTCACCGAAGAGTAAAACATGCCCAACACACCATAGAGAAAGAGTTCAAGTCTTGTTCACAAATGTGAGATGCCAAACGGGAACCGCTATAAATAGACAATTATTACAAATAATTAAATAATGTTGAAAATAAATCCTAGACTCTACGCTCTCTCATGACTCGACTCGATCTTAATTTAATCTACGAATTTTCGGTAGTCAGTAAAGATGCATTGGTTTCTTAAAAATTGTTCCAAGTATGACGGGCACCTCGCATAAAATTAAGAGGGAAAATGTAAGAGAGTTGACACAAATATAAATCAAAAATAAAAGATAGAAATTAAATGTTGTAAAGGAAATAAATGCTAGAAAATAAAAAGTGGAAAATTTACAGTGACCGTTTGGGGGTCAGACTACCTAAGTGTATGGAAAATCTAACACTAAATTTTTCTAGACAAAAAAAACCTAAGTTGTTTGCTTCCCCGATAAAGGCGCCATCTGACAAATCGCTAAATTACCCTGTTTAATTTGTCATTTTTATGTTGTAGTTGGGTGAGAGGGATCAATAAGAAATAAATCACAATTAATTAATTCAATTAATGGGGGGTGGTTTTTATGTTTATTTAACCTAGTCAAGTCTCAAGTTCGACTCAAGGAGGCAAAGGAACAACCTAAGTTAATGTCTATCAGATTTAATGTACTATTTTTAGGTGAATTTCTTTGGTATTTTTAGTGCAATTTTTTAATCCAGATGCAAATGCGGGCCAATTTTAAGGACTAAAATGTTATTTTTAATTCTAACAAAGTCCAAAAATTAGGAAATTTAGTTGGAATATAAATAATAATGGAATGAATGCACTGATTTTTTTTGGAATTTTCTGATTCAAGATGCATGTTTAATGATTAAATGAGTACAAACAGTGTAAATCACAATAATTAATTATAATAAATATTAAACATACTTATTTTAAAGGAATAAAATTATCTAAGATATATCACTATGTGATCTATCTCTAAAAAAAGCTAAACCCAAAAATGTGAAGTGAATAACTAATAAAAATTAAGTAGTGTAATATACAATGCAGACAAATTATGCATGCACATGCAATGATTTTTTCGCATAAAACAGATTACAAATAAATCTATTAAATCTGATTTTTTTGAAAATTTTAGAGCATGATTTATTAATGGTGAATTTAAAAACAGATAGTGGGTAAATTATGCAAGATTCCACAGAATTATTTGTCATTAAATAAGTATAGACCACAAAAATATGAACCATTAACCACAAGATACAGAAATAGTTGTACTTTAAAATTCCATTTTTTGAATAAATTAATGACGCAACAATGAAGTTCAATTATAGACCAAAGTTAGGGGTCTAGATGCAAAATAGAATATGAAATACAATAAAAATTGCTAATGAAAGGGTATGGATATGATTACCTAGACCATAGAGGGTCTTTATGCATTATTCCCAACGGGTCATGTGCGCCTCACGTGACCCTGTACAGTGGGGTTGCTCTAGAAATCGACTGAAGGTGGAGGGGTGTTGATGCAAAGTTCCCTCCCCGCACGTGCACCTCACGTGGGGAGGGCCTTGGTGTGCCCGGCCTTGGGTTGTAGGCGTCTGGAGGAGCATGGGCGGAGGAGCATCGCTCACGGGCAGAATAACCAATGAGAGGAGGGCTCCTAGTCAGTGAATCGTGGTGAGGTCAGTCGGATATAGAGGTGATGGACCTAATGGTGAGAGAACATCGAAGGCGAGGCAGAGTCGGATCTCTGGTGGATGTTGGAGATGGTAAAGCTCGATGAAGATGACTCCCGATTCCGCCCAGGAGGTAGCGTTGAAGAAAGGCGATGTAGGAGGTGGTTGGCTACACTGGAGGTGCATTGCGAGAGGAGAAGTAGGCCGGGAAATCATCGGTGGAGCGGTATAGAGGTGGAGTGAGCTTGATGAAGGTGTGGTGTGAGTTTATGATCGATGGAGCGGAGGATGATGATGCTCGAGGTAGAAGATGTGATATCTTAATGGAGGATGGAAGATGGTTGTTGTGTGGTGGTGGGAGAGAGATTAGAGAAAGTGGAGAAGGTCGATCAAATGACCGACATAAGCTATACTAACGGAGGAGATGTGGTGGAGGGAGAGAGCGGATAAGGAGGTATCTGGAGAAAGAAGTCGGGGCGGAAGCTCCGAGCTCTGACTTGAGCCGCGTTGATGACAGCAAGCGGAGCATATCTCCGGGGAGGAAGCTTCAACGAGGTCGCGGAGCTCGGATCTCGTCGGAGGAGGAGTACGGGGTGTCACTGTCACCGCTGAGCATGGAAGTCCTCTCTTTGCTGGAAAATGGAGGATGATTTCGGAGAGGGTGACGTGATGGTAAAAAAAGGAGAAGGGTGATGCTTGATTTGGAAGGGCAGCAGCTAACGAGATTCGACCGGATCTGATGGAGATCGGTGGATGGCGTGGTGGAATAGGAAAGGGGGGGGGTGAAACAGGCGGAGTTTGACGAAGGAGAAGATCGGGGATGAGATACGATGGGTGGCAGTGCAATCGGATTTGGAATGTGGAGGAGATGAGGTACGGTGAAATCAAGGGAAGAAGGAGAAGGTAAAGGGCCATCCGATCGGCCAATATCGGACAACCCATATTGAGCCACGTGACATTTTTATTTTTTATTAATTTTTTTTATTAAAAATTAGAAATCTAAATATAAAAAGGCCAAAAATGGGCGACACATGGTGGCTCCAGGACCTGCCTTGTGTCACTCTAAAAAAATTAGAAAATAATTTACAAAGATAAATAGAAAAGTATAACAAACGACTCGGATCGAAAAATTTTCTTCATGAAAGTTGCCCGTCTCGATGAGATCTACAACTTTCATGAAGTGACTAACTAAAATAGGTCATGTGCACAAAGTGATATTTTTGGTGGATCTCTATGTATATAAAATACCTTGACTTTTGGATTTTCCAACTTTTTATAATTTTTAAATAAGAAAAAATTGAAATAAAACCAGATAAAATAAATAAAAATGTATTTACACCTTAATATATTTTTGGATTTTTAACAAAGAGGGTGTATTGTACAGAATCTAAATGAAGACTTAGATTCAATTAGCTTCTTTGACTTCAAGATCATTTTAGGTTTGGATTTTTATGCATTTTAATAAAATTTTATCAAAGAAAATAAAAGAAAAAGAAATAAAAGAAAAAGTATTAATTGCATACATAAAATAATATGTCAAAATCAGCTAAAATACACAATGTACAAAAGAGGCACAAAACCCACTTTTCACATACAAGCTCCGATTCACTTGAACTTGGTCTTGTTTTCAAGTAATTGAATGTACATTAGTTCAAAAGTGAGTAGGATAAATTCAGACAATATATGAAGGAGATATCAATGTTTTATTCTGAACAATCTGAAATTAGGGTTTGGATTTATTTGTCAATTATTTCCGCTAGTGATTTTTTTTATTTTTCCTTTATTCTTGTTAATAATATGTACACAATGGAGGTGGTTTCAGGTGATTTGGAGATAACATGAATTAATTAAAAATAAGAGAAATTATCTTATTTTACAGGTCAATTGGGATGGGATTTTTGGCTTCTTATTTTATGCAATTATGCGTGATAATATGCAATTATTATTTATACATGAATTAATGTTAATAATGCAATATAGATGATGAAATGCCAATGAATTTTAGGGATCTGAGCGTACTTAATGTCTTTAGAGTGATGAATCATAGTTTAATCATAGGGCCTTGCCAACGACGGTGTTCCCACCTTGTGTAGAACAACCGACCTAGTCTGAAGTGTTGAGCTTAAGCCATGCCTTCACGGGTGTGTCTGTCTCATCGTCCTGCATCCGAGTACCTCATTTTTAGGGGAAGTAGTGGTTTCATCTATCGATTTCATCATCTATTTTTTGGCTGAGGAGTCGATCCAAACCCAATAGCAAGGATTCTCTCTTTAAAAAGTGTACACTACATGTTACAAAGGAAGTGGGAAGTACGAGATACTTTTCTGGCAATACTCACTCTCCTATAGGGTTAGCTCACTAATGACTTGTTATAAGATTTTCCTGAAAATAGAAATAAAATTGAAAAGATAAAAATAGCCAAACTCTCACAGTTTCACATTGTATGAGTTTGTGAATCCACTTGCATTAGTGTTTGTTTGATTTAAATTTAGGTCAAGAATCCAGTCCTGCACACTTGCACCTTTTTTCATTTTATATATTTTTATTTCTCCTTACCACGCTCATTTTGAGCCTTCCACTATTTTACTCTGTCTATTTTTCATCATCGTATTCCATTCCCTGTCTACCTCGCTTCCATCCAAGATGTCTCTCATGGATGGTTTAGTCAGGACCTCGCTGACACCCACATCAATTCCATGAACGTGACGCATTCAATAATTCAAGGTGATTCTCGAGAACCCAGTTCGGATGGCGAACCAATCTCCAACTCCTCGACTTCTTTTCATTCTATAATAAACCATGATTACTCTTGTCCACCCATTCGCCATGTGTGGATGGAGATCGATTTCAGTTCATATCAAATGCTCCATTCACATACATTTGGAATTGTCATTGATTCTAGATCATCCATTGCACATAGTGCCAAAGATTTCCAGACTAATCGTGATACATTCTATTGTGTAGAATTAATGGACCCTGTTCTGAACATTGCTTTGAGTCTTAATTAGACATGGCTCCTCGAGAGAAGGGGAAGAGATCGAATAAGCCAGATCAAGGATAGCTAGACCAAAAGATCGTGGATGCACAATTGCTTGCTTCCATCCAGTCCATCGAACATCTCACCAATCAGGCTCTAGTCCATGTTGCCTTCCAGGAAATGCTAAATGACATGAGGGGAGGAAGAGAGAACATAGGAGAAGGAGGATTAAATGAAGATGAATAAGGAGATGGACCCCATGGATGGCTGGAAGGTAAGGGAAGAGCAGAGGATCCAAAGCTTACTCTAAAGGAGACCTACAACCCTAGCATTAGCTAGATGACTGAATGGATTCAGATTCCATCGATCCATATGCATTTTGAGCTTAAGCCTCAACTCCTTGATCATCTTCCCACGTTACACGGGAACACTACAGAAGAACCCTACATCCATCTTTAGTAGTTTGCTCTTATTTGTGGTACCACACACTACCCTAACATTCCGTTAGGTGAAGTCAAGGTGACGACATTTCCCTTCAGCCTTCAAGACATTGCCCTTTACTAGGTCAACCATCGGGGAAAGTTCGTAACGACCTGGGAGGAACTCAAGTACACATTCACACACATGTTCTACCCTCTCGGTCGGCTCAACCAGATGTGAGCCCGAATCAACAATTTCTCTCAAGCCCCATGACACAATACGTGAAGCATGGGAGGGATTCATGGACCTTCAAGAGAAATGTCCCCACCATCATATCCCTCAGACCAGTTTGGTCCATCATTTCTTTTGAGAATTGAATACTGAGAGTTAGAGGCTTGTTGATGTTGCATGTGAGGGATCATATTTTAATAAGGATGAAGATGTGGTATGGTAGTTTTTTGAGGTAATGGCTGAAGGAGAGGCTACACCGTCTTCATCAACCACATACAAGAAGCTACCCCAGATCCTCCACAAATCAGTTCCCATGGTGACAGCTCAAGAAGTGGTCAAGGATGAGAGATCCAATCTCAGCATCATCAGGAGCCACTTGTCCATGGCCGATATTGTTGAGAAGTGATGACGAGACCTTGAGAAGTTGTCTGTGATCAAACAGAGGACCCAACATCTGGACAAACTGGATCAGATATCCATGTAGCTGGAGAAGTGAGTCAGTACCATCAATGTCATGTATGCAAGTCAGCCAGCCACAACTCCATCTAAGCCAAAGAAGCTGCAATTGCCACAACCTTCTCAACAGAGTTCAGGGAAACCTCAGGTCCATCACATATATTATGTGCACGATCCAGAGAAGACTCCACCATCACCACATAAGAATCTTGTTGTATACGAGCCCCAACCCCCTTCTTATGATATATATTTTCCACCACCACCACAGATCCAAGAAGTCAATGGAATGCGTAATAATGACATGTAACTGGCCCATCTAGGCGAACGCCATCATGACCAGTCGTTGCCTATGAGACCATACCACCAACCTTCATGTGGAAGGTTTATCCAAAACTAACCTCTGTAACAATAGCCTCCACCTTATCAGATAAATTGGAGGTAGAATCCCCAATATCAGTAGCCTACGTGCTGCCAATACCTATCGTATGACCAATATGCAGATGCATCTCAAAATAAGTATCCTCCTCCTCAATTTCATTAGCAGCAACATCCTCCTCCCTCCTATTCTCAGTTTTCCCATCAACAGCCTCAACCATATCACTCGCAACGTGGTCAACACATTGAATCACTCAAGGTAGTTCCTGTAAACCCAGTCTTGGAATGCTTAACCTAACTCCTCGAAGGCCTCATAGAGATGTCCTATAAGCTTGATGAACTTACTGCGACCAAGACTCTTATTCCAGCGTAGGTTGAGGCAAATCCCAATAATTTCAAGCATAAAGAGCAGGTAGTTTATAAAACCTTGTCTTCCCACATAGTCTGATATTTCATATTATGTATTTGTCTCATGATGTGACTCTTAGGAGTGGTAGGACATTGTAGTCGTATGCAATCGCCAAGGGGAAGAATAACACAGCTTCTAGTGAGTCATCTTCTGCATCAACCAACCTAAAAGCAGCGTCGAGTGAGGAAGAAGATGATGGAGGAGCAGCACCAGCCAACCACCACAATCAAGAGGAAATCTTACAAAAAATTAGCAAAATAACAATTTCCAAAAAGAAAAGAAGAGTCGAAGCCAAGGAACAACCTAGGAGGAGCCAGCACTAGCAGCACTTAAAGTACAGTCCAATGAAGCCCAAGGTCATGTAAATGTGTTTTTTCTTGTTTTGCATGGTGGCATCTCTTCTGGCCAGCTATATGTACAAAATGATGTAACTAAGAACTATGAATTTCCTTCTATGAATATTCCATTTCCTGAAGCACTAAAAAATACCAACAAATTAAAAATTGAAAAATGCGTTGTCTGGCCCTATCATTATTGAAATTATTGAAAATCATTTTTTGAAAATACCATTTATGAAGGTCATGAACTACATGCCAATTGTCAAGAAATGATTAAAAGAGGCATGTACCTCCAAAAGTCGGCCCAGTAAGAACAGATGTAGTCGAGGAAAGAAACACATTCTTACCTTGGCCATAGTAAATGCAATAAGTGACCTCCCTTACAAAAAGAAAGACAATGGAGAAACCAGCATCAGATGCCATATATTCGATCAAGTTTTAGAGTGAACTATGCTTGATAATAGGTCTTCAATCAACCTCATTACCTCTTCACTACTTGAAGAATTTGGGCTCAGACCGCTTAAGCCTACGTGAGTGATCTTGCAGTTTGCAAATCGAGCTATTAAGCATCCTAGAGGTATTTTGGAGGATGTTATCGAGATTGTGCATAACATGAGGTTCCCGATAGACTTTGTGGTCATGGATATGGATTCTCCTACACTATTGATCTAAACTCCAATTATTCTTGGTCAACCATTCGTTAGCACAGCCGAGGCAGTCGTTGACTACGAGTCTGGAATAATTACATTTCGTTGCTATAGTGACTAAGCCACAATGGACATAATCATCGAGATGAAAGTCACAGCCGAAGGATGCAAGTCAGAATAAATAACAGAAGACTGTGATATTATAAATATCAATGATTAGCATCTTTCCCTAAATGACATTGTCACAAAGGAAATCCTTTCTTCTAAGGAAGACTTGGACAACACATTTAACCCATGCTTCCTTGCAGATAGGGAGACCTACTCAAAATCACTAATTACCGTATTTCAAGAGGATTCAAGCCAAACCGAAGAAAAAATATCATTGCAGACATGTTCAATACATTCATATCAGAGCAAGTAGTGATAGAGGTGAGCAGCACCTCATTGAGTCAAGCATATCATTCACCAACTTGCATTAGCTCAGAAGTTTCAAGATGCTAGCTCAAACATAACCATATATACACAGCTCGGGTAGTCCTCAAGTATGCTTTCTTTGTTAATGAAGAAAACAAATATTCGACCATCATGAGAAGCAAGCCGGGCCTGAATCAGGAATCTCGATTTCGCGAGGTTCTAGATAAAAATACTGGGCTCTTGGTTGGAATGTTTCAGACCTCTGTAGGATCAATTCAACCATGTATTCACACCATATTTATCTGGAAAATAATGGCAAGCCATCGTGAGATTTTCAAAGAAGGTTGAACACTAATCTGCAGGATGTCGTCATGAAAGAAATCGTTAAGTGGTGTAAGGGAGGGTACATTTATCCCATCTCCATTTCCAAATGGGTGAGTCCATTGCACCTAGTTCCAAAGAAATCATGGATTGTTGTGGTTACCAACGACAAAGGAGAGAAGATCTCTACTCGGGTATAAACATTGTGGCGTGTGTATGTTGATTACCGACACCTGAATTCAACGACAAAGAAGGACCATTTACCTCTGTTGTTTATTGATTAAATCTTGGAAAGATTGGTCGGCAAGGAATTCTTCTTTCTTGATGGGTACTCTGGGTACAACCAAGTGATAATCTCCCCTGAGGACCAAGAGAAAATGACATTCACTTGTTCGTTTGGCACCTATGATTTTAGAAGAATGCTCTTTGGTCTGTGCAATGCGCCTACGACATTCCAAAGATGCATGCTTGTTATTTTTGTCGATATGGTTGGTAGTTTTGTCGAGGTATTTATGGATGACTTCTCAGTTTATGGTGACAGTTTCAATTCTTGTCTTGAGCACCTAGACCGAGTGCTTCATTAATGTCTTGAGGTAAATCTCATATTATCTTGAGAAAAGATCCACTTCATAGTCACTAAAGGGATCATACTAGGTCATGTCATTTCCATGCGTGCCATGGAAGTCGACCCGGAGAATGTGGATGTGATCACAAATCTAGAGCCACCTTGGAATGTTAATAATGTGAGGTCATTTCTTGGGCACATGGGTTTCTAAAGAAGATTCATCATGGACTTCAGCAGACTTGCCCAACCTCTTGCCGAGCTTCTCTGCAAGGAGACCGAGTTTACTGTTGATCAAAAGGTTCTCCAATCATTCTATTAGTTGAAAGAGCTCGTTACTCAGGCTCTTGTCCTACAACCACCTGATTGGTCTCTTCCTTTTGAGATGATGACAGATGCATTAGATTTTGTAGTTGGGGATGTTTTAGGACAAAGAACAGTCAAGTTGCCCTATGCCATTCACTATGCCAGCAAAACATTACTTGAAGCCCAAAGAAATTATACAGTCATAGAGAAAGAATTGCTAGTAGTAGTTTCTGCTTTGGAGAAGTTCAGATCATATCTTCTAGGATCACAAGTCATAGTTTTTGCTTACTACTCTGCAATCTGATATCTATAGAAGAAGTAGGATCTGAAATTATGTCTACTCAGATGGATCCTTCTCTTCTTGGAGTTTGACTTAGAGATCAGAGATAAACCTGGTGTTCAGAACATCTGTCTAGAATAGAATGCTAAGATACTCAGCTGAGCAGTGCACCGACCACATAAAACTTCCTTGATGAATCCATCCTTTACATTGGGTCTCTCCCATGGTATGTCGATATTGTGAACTACCTCATCTCTACCGTGGTTCCACAACATTGGACGAGAATCAAGAAGGATAAGTTAATGTATGATATCCATTTCTACCAATGGGAAGGCCCATAATTATTCAAGGAAGGAGCAGATTGCAATTGATGTTGGTGTATTCCACAGTGGGAGTACACAACTTTCCTCAAGAATTGTCACAAGCTCGAATTTGGTTGGCACCATTATGGAAGCAGAATGACATGAAAGATATTGCAGTGTGGCCTCTGGTGGTCGACACTATTCAAGGATACAAATGAATATTTCAAAGCCTGCTGTGATTGTTAGAAAATGGGAAAAACCTAGGAGTTAAAAACATCATTCCCCTTAAATTCATTTGTATATCTAATGTGTTCGATGCATGGGGCATCGATTTCATGTGGCCATTTCCTAACAGTCAGGGCTACGAATGCATCCTGCTCATCATGAACTATGTGAGTCGTTTGGTTGAAGCTATCTCTGCTCAAGACGTGGATAGCAAGACAATCTGTAGATTCTTGAAAGATAACATCATTTCACGGTTCGGGATACCTAAATTTTTGATATTAGATTGGGCTAGTCATTTCATAAACAAAGAGGTTAAAAAATTAACGAAGGATTACATCATCAATCACCGAGTCACATCTCCTTATCATCCTTAATCAAATGGCCTAGTTGAATTGTCCAATAGAAAAATAAAGACGATCTTGCATAAACTTGTGAGGTTGGACAGAAAGAACTGGTCACAACTTCTGGAATCTATTCTCTGGGCATACAGAACTACCTATAAGTATCCTCTGGGCATGTCACCCTACTGTCTTGTTTATGGAAAGCCATTCCATCTACCCATGGAGCTCACTCACAAATCTCTTTGGGCAGTCAACATTTGCAACCTCGACTCAAACAAAGGTGGTCGGCAAAGAAAATTGGATCTGAACAAGCTTCCAAAATTCAGATATTACGCATATGATAGCATCTTGTTGTATAAGGAGAAGGTCAAACGTTAGCACAACAAGCACATCAGAAGAAAGACATTTGAACTTGTACAAAAAGTGTGGTTGTTCAACGCGAAGTTGAAAATATTTCCATGAAAATTGAAAAGTAAAGGGACAGGGCCTTATAGAGTCAGAACTATGCATGACAATGGATGTGTCTTGATATCAGAACTGTCAGTTCACGCACAACCCTTCATTGTTAATGGTTAGTTGCTAAAGTTGTATTTAGAGTATGACACATTCCTGCCAGTTGTCGATTTTGCTCAAGTAATTTTTGACGAAGATCTCACTGCTTCTACAACATAAGTCGACCTGGACAATGCTACCAAAAATGTCTTTGATTGATTTTCCTCTTTTCTTCTTTTCGTTTCAGATTTCCAATTTGTTTACTCTTCCGTATAGCTCTCATCCCATGCATTTGTGTTAAACATAGGATATGCTTCACTCTAAATATGAGGGGTCAGTGCATTCGGCTTATTCATTATTTGTTCTCTCTCTTGTTCCTCAATTTTTGACATTCTGTCTATACTTAGGGATATTTTACACTAAGTATAGGAGGTACAAGCCGAGCCTATTTATTTCGTACATTCTGATCCTCGATCAAATTTATTTTCTATACAGTCTATTATACTTAGTATTTGTTGATCCTAAGTATGGGGGGGTGATCGACTTCTCATTCTTGATTTATTCATTGTATATACTATGTATAGGGGGGTTATATATACAGTGTATATACTTTAGCCATAACTCATACTTTCATATTGTGAATAATACGGCTAATACACTATATGGATAAGGGTATACGATTAATTAACTGTAAAGGACACAATATAATATATATATATAATTTTCAAAAATTCTTTGTTAATATTATTAATAAATCAATTTAAAAATATTTTGCAAAATGATTTAAAAATGGTTAGAAATTTTCTTGAAAAATCTGTTGAAAACCATTTGGAAAATTCTTCGTGAAATGTTTTCAAACCTTTGTAAATATCTTTTGTAAAATTTTGTAAAAATTTGTTTCAATATTAAAAACCAGTTTGCAAGTGATTTGGAAAATGGATGTAAAAATATTTTTGAAAAAATCTATCTATATTGTTTGAAAAATCTTTGCAAAATAATTTTAAAAATTTTGTAAATATTTGCAAAATTGTTGTAAAAACTTTGCAAAATAAAGTTTTCAAAATGTTTGTCAAAATCTTTTCAAATTATTTTGAGAACCATATACAGAATTGCGATAAATAAAATTCTTTTCAAACCTTATATAAAAAGACTGGTATATAACAACTAACTCAACATGTATAAATTCCTAGTATAAATCTTATAACCACTTCTTGTAAATACTGACACACTCTTGTGTAGAAATTTGTTGCTGTGTAAATATTTGCACATACTTCTTTTACTAACCTCAAAAAAATTCTCTAAAAAAATCACAAATTCCAAAACCATAAAAATCTCCAAAATATTTTTCAAAAATTGCATAAAAATGTGAAAAAATTTTTCAAAAAATATATAAAAATTTCAAATCAAAAAATTTCTACACAAAAATATATTTCTTACATTAAACATAACATTTGCATTTTTCAGAATGACCAAGATAATTGAAAAATCTAAAATAAGTTTGGAGATTGGAGCTGGGTATAGGTCTTAACTACTTAATTTTAGAGGAACCTATTAAGGACTGGAACTGAGGTACTTCATGTCACCTTAACTTAAGTCTTTAGGTTCCATGTGATTATGTTCATGAGTTGGATCATTATGTCTAACTAAAACCCTTCATGTCATCCGTACGACTCTTAAGACAGTGGTTTGATTAGAAACCCTGCACTTAACACATAGCTCAACCTAGATGGGTTGTTGAAAAATCTTGGAGTCTAAGTCGGTATGATACTAGGTCGCTTCGTCAAGGGTGGCTCATGAATCATTCTTGGGGACTGCCGAAGCTAGTACTTCAACCCACTTTTCTGGTAGCAAGGACATCTAACGACTGGAGACTGATTGGATTGAAATAATGCTTCTGATAAAGAATGGTCCGCTAGTACACCATTTTCCAATACCCCAAAACATGGGTAGACCAAAAGTTTCTATATCTGTCAGGGAAAAACAAGAATGCAGATCAATGCAAAGCAAAGAAAATATCCAAAAGAAGATTACACCCAAAACTCCAAAAATATCAAGCTTCTAGAAAAAGCAGCCTGCTTCTTGGTGAAGAATCGGTTACACTGGCCAAGCCTCATAAGGGAATGTGACTACACCGATCCTTTCCCACTTCTTTTCCCATTCTTGTAGCTTCTCACCCATTTCAGTTGTGAACAAGCACGCACCTGACCTTATAAGAAAATATCTGTCTCTACGAGGATAAGTTGCCAGAGGAGGAGACTCCTTTATAGTTACACATTTTGTCTGGGAAGTGCCAGCAAATTCACACACGTGGTACTTGTCATTTCGAGGGTACGAGAGTATGCGACTGAGAGGATGGTTTTGACGAGATTGTGGATTGAACTGAATAGAAGATTATGTAACCTAAGGGTTATTATGTCGTACTTCCCCACCTTAATGCGGTTTTGAACAAACCAAGAATCCAAAGGTCTTAATTGAGCTCCAAATTTTGATTTTATTAAGGTCAGTTTTATAGTCAAAAAATATTCCAAGCTTTTTCATTCTTTCTTTTCTTTTTTGCACTAATTAGCATAAGTGTTTGCTAGGGACTAGCAAAGGCAAGTATAAGGGGCGATGAGCCTATACTTCATCACCTTTATTCTTTCATTTAGGCCTTAAATCCCTAGTGAAATGCATGTATATAACATTAGTTTATACAAAATAACATGCAATAACTGATTTGTTTACACTATAAAAAGACGATATTTTATTGCAAAATAAAAGAATAAAGGAAAGAAAATAACATGAATGAAGTGTCAATGACACCGAATGACCTAGTCCCCGAGACCCAATCATCATAATGACTAGGCCAATAAGGAATAAAGTAGGGGGGGATAGGGCAGAGTAACTGTATAAAATATAGCTCAAAACCCTAATTCTTTATTCACCAATAATAGGCTTTTGGGACCCATTTTATTTTCTTATTTTTATACCTCAAATAATAAAACCCTCTATATGAAAAAATCTAGAGAAAAATATAAAATTAATTTCATTCAAAATAATGCACAGTGTGCTCGTTATACAAAAAATAAAAAGTCTAAAAGAAAACTTTACAAACACGTATATTCTCCATACAAAACCAAAATTGACCTAACTCACCTTTATTATTTCTAAAAATTAGTTTATCTATTTAATGAATATGGTTTCATTCAATTTGTAGTTAAGATGCTAAAGTTGGCATGTGGGCCCTCATTGTGCAATATGCATGTATATAATATTCAATATATTGACACTTTATATTTTTTACTTTCTTATATTTTTATATATTTGTAATCATTATTCAAAACATATGTAAATAATAAAATTATAATAAAACCATTAAAATGTTTTAAAATAAATAAAATATAGAAATATACAGATGAATTATATCAATATAATATGTATACTTAATTATTTAAGTAAATAAATAAAATCAAAAAAATATAATATATAAATATGTAATTAAATAAGTATAAATATATAAATCATATAAATAAAAGAATAAAATATAAAATGCAAAATAAAAATAAATACATCATATATTTATAAATATACCTATGTATATACATGTAAATATTAACATGTGATCAATGAACTAGAATAAATAAATAAAAATCATGATTAAATACTAAATAAAATAACAAACATTTTTCATATTTTAACCTAAAATTAATAATATCATTTATTATTTTATATGTAATTAATAAGGTATTTATATCCTTTATTTTCTTGATTGTTCTACTTGGACCAATCATGAGGCTTCCTTAGTCGAACTCTGGTCAACTCTTCTTCCCAGGCCACCTACCCCATCAGAGGTGGTGATCTGCCACCTTTTCCCCCTTTTCTCGGGTGACCCGCCACTCCTTTTGATATGATATTTCATGCGAACCACTCTCTGATGAACCCTAATCCATGCCTAATCCTTTGACCCAAGTACATAACCCCGATCGATTAATAACCCTAGGTCAATAAGCTTCCTCACCATGTTTATAAATAAAGGTCCTCCGACCCCTTTTCAATTTCAATTCCCCTCTTGCATCTGTAACCGCAATAGGATCTTAGGATCGAGAGAGCTTGGTGACAACAACTCTTTCTCCTCCTTTTCAATGTGGATAAAGTGGCGGAGGTGGTAGTCCAAGTTCATCGAAGCTTCTCTAGCGAGCTTCTCTGCTCTTGGTATCTCTCTTGTACAAGCCGCAAGCCTTAGGTCTTTCTAATTATTTTCATTCCAATAGCATAATTTAGATTTTAGTTTCATTAATTAATTTGTAGATTAGTTTACTTTTAAGTTTTAAAATCGCTGGAGCGCTAGGATCCAACCCTGAATTCATTGTCATTCCACTGTTTTGACCCATCATTTCACCTCATCCTCACTCCCCTACGCATTCTACATCTCTTCCCCTTGTTTGCCTCTCGAACCAACAAGGATTTAGTGGGAACCAGAGCTCCCTCTTCTACCTTCGTCGGAGCTCCATCGCCCTTCCATTCCTCTATGCGTACAGCTTCAAGAGAGAGTTGAAATCAACCACCCCGTATCCCTCTATCTTTTTGTGCAGGATCTCGAGCCTAAGTATCGGAAGCCCCAATTTGAAGTTTAGAACAAAGCCCAGGTACCTCGAAGCACCAGGGTCCCTCTGATGGACCCCGGGCGACTTTGACCCCTCATGCTGAAGCGGAGTCCTCCTAGGAAGGAGTAGCACTTGTTGACATGGAGAATGGTTGTCAGAGCTAAGCGCAATCAAAGAATGAAGGTCGGGGAAGAGGAGCTTCTTCCATGTTCTTCCTCCACCCTTCATCGTCGTCGAATCTTGCTCGAGCCCTAGTTCTAATCAGAACCGCCTGATCCGTGTCGAAACGAAGCCCTCCAAACACTGTAGATCGTGCCACGTAAAGCATGTTCAACTGCCAAATCACATGACTTAAGTGAGTAAATTTCAAGAGCCCCCTTCACGCCTTTTTGTATTTATCGATAGGTCCTAGAAAAATTAAGTTTAGTTCAAAAATTTTGTAAAAAATGCACGGACCCCCTTACAGTTATTTTCAATTATGTTTAGGTCCAATACCAACTCACCTCACGTGGAAGCCCATGTGAGGTTGGCAATTTACAAGGATACCCTTCCGAGTTCCTTTATTTCTATTTAATACATAAAATTGTAACTAAGTCTAAAGTTTTGGGTTTAATTGTACGCAACCCCATATATTGAATTTTTGAAAATTTACCCATGCCGGTATTGTATATTATTTTGTTGCATTCTTATCTTGTTTAAATAGCTTCTATTCTTATAAAATCTTTGAGAAATCATAATAAATGCTCCATAGGATTCTTGTTCATTCCATATTTTTACTTTTAGCATTTAACTTACATTTCCCTTTATTAAAAATCATTTAGTAACCATTTATACCTTGTTTAGATATAAAAATACAAAATAATTATAAAAACTTTTCTAAAAATTATATATTATATATTACTATATAATATAGTTTCAAATCAAAAATCACAAAAAATATACAAAGAAAACTTTAAATTGAAAAACCCTCCTAACCTTTTAAAAATTAGTAAAAATTCTATAAAATAAAAAAATAGTTTTCTACTACATATTTTCTTTATATTATATAGAATATATCTGAAATAGATTTAGGGATTTTAGACTCATTATGTATTTTAAAATCCTAAAACATTCAGCCTATTATTGCATATACTGTTTTGTTATACTTAATAAATTAAAAGTACATAAAAAGTAGCAAAAATTACAAAAAAAGTCACAGAAATAGAGAAAAAATATGTAAACATAAAAATATTTTATTTTATAATTTCTCAGTATATAGATATATATAAAATTTTAAAACACCATATAGTACATATATACTATATACTACATATTTACTTATAATTATCATTATTAGTTATAAATACCTTATATATTCTAAAAACCCTAAAAAAATAAATAGGATTGTACTTTGTTTATTTTCTGTATTTTTATATATTTTATATAAATATCCTATATAATAATTATATTATATATATTATTACATATGTATATGCATACTTATTATATTTTTAAAAACAGAAAGAAAGTTAACATCAAAAAAACATGAATATAAACTAACAATTAAAATTTTAAAAATATAAAATATAAAACATCAAAATTACATAAAAATAAATATATCTAAAAAAGCCAAAAAGTACAAAAAAAGTTGTTAATTTTTTGACAATGGTTATCACCCCATCCCCATAGCTCTCAATAGTTTGACCCTTGCGCTTGTTTGCTATACACATTTATTTCTAGGGTATGATAAATTTCACCCCACACAATTTTCATTGATTTATCATATGGTGGGTTGATTGTTGATTTAGTTGATTGTTGAGATCCGAGAGCCGAGAGAGGCTCCGATACAACGATTGTTGGATACGACTTGTCGGACATCGTAGGCCCTCCGAGACCGAACGTTAGGATTCCTCGTCGACCTTTTAATTATCAATCTCCTTCCTATTTCATCCCCGTTGCTCCTCCTATGATTCCTCATCTGACATATCCATCAACATTTGAGAGAAAGGGAGCAATTTAAGAGACAGGACTGGTGACAACAATCCTCGACTCCTTGATGAAGACATTCAATCAACTAGCATGATCTGAGGTCGATCTCTAACCTCGTTGTTACTCCTCCAAGAGTTGCAGTCCAGCTTCTGGTTGTGCTCCTCATGTAGCTTAAGACGACCACTAGGAGAGTGCCTATGCTCATCCATCATCGATGAACCTATTTTATACCCTATAATTCTTCTTCTCCTTCTGTTTGTTTTTGTTCTCATCTTTCACCCTCTTCAATTCTCCTTTCTTCACCACGATTAAGGCTTCCAATAAACGATGAACACCTCATCTTCCAGACCCCTTGCATTCCCCTTCTTTCTCCTGTGGCCCCTCACTACTCTACTACGTATCCATCACGTACATGTTAGAGTACCACCCACAACTTCCTTGAGCGTTCATGCTCAATCGAGGTCCAAAGCCTCGAGTCCCATCTTCCCTTCTCGTAAGCACGGTTAGTGGCAAACCCCCAAGGGTGAGTCATCATCACCCTCTTCCCCAATGTCCCGCGGCCGTGTGTCGACCATTGTTCTTCATCAGGAGCTATCCTATCCTTGATCCATCTGGAGAGGAGGGCTACCAGTCCTTCGAACCATCAGAGAGGGCGAGAGGAGGAAGGTCCCCCATAAGCTACATGTGCCCTTCGTTCGAAGTCCTCTTTGATCTGGGTCGTTCGTTCCAAGGAACACCTGAGCCACATATCCTCTTCATCAGACACATCAAATCTTACTAGTAGACTCCCCTTCCCAACTACGTGATCAGAAGAAGAAGGGAGGGCCTCCACCATCTCGATCAAGTACCTAGTCACATGTGTTATCGCACATGACTGGTAAATTCGTATTGTTGCCCCCACTCTTCCAATTATTTACATAGAGCCCCCATGCACGCATATTCAGCATGATGAGGAAGAATTGCAGTCAGCCCCTTCATTCTCTAGGAAACACGTGTATACCTACACATGTGGCAGGAGTCCCAAGTGGTTAGAAGAATTGTAGTGCTGCCTCCGAAGGTCCAAGTTGCAAACCTTTTAATTATTTTCTTTACATATATGCCCTCGGACCTTGAATTATTGATATTGCAAGGATTATTAATCTGATATTCACGTTCTTTATGTCAATTTAACGTTGATTAATTGTCCATCTTATAATACATTGTGATTCATATTTTGAGACATTATTTAGTGTAATTAATTGAGTGAAGTATTAGTTATTTCTTTGAGATAATTTATTCTTTACTAATGACCTACATGCTCAATCATTATGGAAATTGGGGGAATTCATTGGGGTAATTAAATTTGAATTAATTGATCACATTGTTTAAGGGAGGGCTCTTGAATTAATTTTCTTGGATTGACTGCTTGTATCCACATCATTCATCTTTGCATTTTATAGCACTTATTCATCATTTAAAAATCAATAAAAACTGCATTTATTTATTTCTCTCTCATGTCATTGCATAGAATTACATTTCTTACACTAAATATTTGTAGAATTCATGCATCATATTTTTGTTTAAATTATTACATCTTTTAATTTAAAGACCCAAAAAATCTAAAAAATAAAAAACCGCGAAAAAATATTCTTCTCTTGAAAACCAGATTTTCTATATTATTTAATTATTAATTTTAAACCCTCATATTACCTCCATAACTTCAACCTTGAGACTTACCCAAGTAAATTAAACAATCTGACCGTAGTAAGATTTGATTTTCCATATTTCCTCTCAGTGTGGTCATTTTTTAAGGATCCCGAATTACCCGTGCTACAACTAAAATGACAAAACTAGTAAGGGTCATTAAGAGGTTGTTAAGATGGTGATGTTGCTTGGGAGGTATAAGATTTAGGGTTAATTTTTAAATAATTTAGATTCTAGGTTTTTGCCCCCTAGGTAGTTTGACCCTTGATTTTCTTATGCACATTTTCTATGTTTATTTTTAGCATTTTTACTCATTTTTTCTTATGCATATTTCTTGTGAATATATATAATGTTTGATTTTCCTCTTCCTGTGAGATAATTAGTGGACTAAAAGTGGCTTTTTTAGAGGCAGACACAACTTGGAGCTATCGATGGCGGGCGATTCTCTGGACCAATCCCGCTAAGGAGGTACACCGAATTTTTTTATTTTATTTAGAGAGATAGTGTTTTACTCATTTATTCAAGTATTTAATTTGTAATAATTTGCTCATTTCTAGTAGTTCCCATTTGGGTTCTCGTGTTTGTACCCAAACACTGGACACTCTACCATCGAGCCATTTTTTTGTGGTGCTTGACGTAGAAATAGGACTGCATTGTTCCTATTAGAGCTACTAGGATTTATTTTTATGCTTGTAGTCTTAGTTCCAGACATTCATACTTAATAGATATACTAGACGTACTACTTGGCCAAAATTTAACATGTTATTCACTCGTTAGTAGAACTATTTATTTTAGGTGAGGTTTTTCTGGTGCATTAATATATAATAAATTTCAATTATGTTTAACATCTACATAGAGTTTCGAGTACAACTGTAAGTATTTCCAACTTTATCATGCATCATTACTTTGTCAAATTACATCAGCTTTCTAACTTCTTTCTATGTGGTTTCTAACTTAGGATTTAAAGCCATCCAATGGAAAATTAAAGTTTTTAGGCATCAATAGGGATGAGGTGGCATGGCACTGGATTAGAGTGCAATAAAAATTAACACGAGGTCCAAAGTGCAAATTTTGCAAAAAAATTACAACTAGAGAGTATCGTTTAAATACAAATCATTAAATACAAAAATACGGGGGGTGATATTTGCAGTATATCCCTCCGAGCACTAATAAACGATGGGGACTACTCTATGTGTCTTCACTTATGCACGGACGGTCTGAATGCATGTGTACTAGTTCGTTGATGGATGCCTCTGATTATATTTCATGAAGGATCTGATGGTGGTAGCGGGCCTAAATTCATCAAGTATGAGAAAAATTGGAGAACACACTTGATCCAACATTTGTCGCTCTTCTCCATGAATGGGAAAGAACAACCACCTGGACACTCTCCAATCAGGTGTCCTGCACGGCTCCGACATCATATCGAGATTAAAAGGGTCCTAGAATGGAGCTGGTAACATTTCATGTCGACATGGGGGTCTAGATGTGTTTGGGCAACGGAGGAGGCCTGGAGCTCATCGAAAAATTGAGGTACTTGGTAGCTTAGTCCCATGTCAAAACATCACTAGGAGGGCTCTTTGGGATCCAAACCTACACAGAGAGCTTCAAGTTTAGTAGGTTGAGCTCCTCAACTCGAGGGTTAGGCAAAAAGATGGGGAAATGGTCGGGCTAGAGGTCTCTGGATGTCGATAGAGAAGGGAGACTTGATCTCCCCGATCTTCACAAGATCAGGGGTGGAAATGGGTCAAAATAATGGATGAAGAGATGGGGAATGTGTGAGGGTGCTCTGGGGAGTAAAAGACAATTGGGGAAAGGTGGAACAGTAGCCGGAGCCTAGAGCTCTGACGAGACATTTTTTGGATTTTAGGCTACAATAGATCAAGCTAGAGATATATAATACAGGTCTACACTATTGATTGATCAAAAAATTGAAAGGATAGGATAGAGTAGCTCATCTAGTCGAGGGACCTAGGAGAAGAGGAACCACTGGGGCTTCACCGACGATGGGTTGAATCACCTCGATTCTATTTTCTCCTCACCTTAAATCATGTGGAACAGTTCCCTATCACAAAGGGATCGCTCCAAAACTCAATGCCATGAGGTTACGATGGGAAAAGTGGGATCAAATTTAAAAAATGGTGGATCATATGTTAAATAGAGGTGTGACTGGGAGGTGATCTTCGCTTATTGTTTTTTTAGCGAATCGATCGTTGACTAAAAATGGAATTGGATCGACGTGAAAGCTGGTGGAACTACGAAGAAATTTCGTCAAGGAATCGAGTAGAGTTCAGGCTAGAATCAATCTAGAAAAATTAGCGGAAGAGGAAAGAACCTAGCATGGACTAGTCCAAAGAGGTGGTGGGGCAGTTGACTTGGGTAAATTGTTGTCGCCTCCTGATTGGTCCGCATGGCCACTTCAAGACAAAACCAAGTAAAAATGAAAATAAATTGAAAATAAAATAGGAAACAATTTTATTAAATAAATCTTAAAACATGAAAGTTGTTTCTTATTTTATGTATTAATTTAGGTGATTTTTATTTATTTTATTGACTTATTTATTATATGTTAATTTTTACATGTATAAATATTGGTATATAGAACTATATTTGTGTATATAATTTTTTTTGTACTCTATATACATATTCTTATTCTATATTTTATATATTTATATTATTTATTATGTATTTATATATTTTTATTTTATTTTTATTATTTTGTTTATGTATGAAAGTAATTACATATATACATATTGTAGATATAGTGTATCTATGAATTATACTTCATTATTTATTTTAAATGTTTTAATTTATGTTTATATTTTAAACATGTTCTATATATAAATGGAATTATTAAAAAATACAAAGGAGTAAAAATGTAAAGAATTAAATAATATAGTATTATATTCAGAGTTGTAGTACAATGGTACCCCAGAAAATCAACTTTTGTATCTTAACTTCATTTCAAATGAACCCACCTTCATTAGTAGATTATTTAATTTGAACTACAATGGAAGTGATTTGATGAACTTTGAGTTCATATGGAGGAGATGTCTTTTTCATCTGCCATGTGTTATGTACAATATTTTTATTGACTATTATTTTTTACTTTTCTATATATTATTATGTACAAGTTTCATGTTGAAAATATTTGAATCTGATTTGTGTATGAGTGTGTATAAAATAGTGTAAAAATATAATATATATGTAATGTGTTGAACACCAAGGGTTTCTAGGGTTCTGTATATATAATTATTTGTATTATTTTACCCTTATCCCCCCAACTTTATTCCTTGTCGACCTAGTGAATATTGACTTGGTCTTGGGGTTTAGGGCCAGTCAGTATTTACAATACTTCCTTTATTTTTCTTTACTTTTCTTTATTCTTTTATTTTGTATTTAAATACAAAGCTTAATGTATTATTTACCGACAATTGTTAGGATGTTAATGTGTACCAATTAGATGCATTTACATGTAGTTAACTAAGGATTTAAAGATAAAAAAATGATAAAGGTGAATGAATGGGTATTCATCACCCCCCGTACTTACCTTTGTTAGTCCCTAGTAAACACTTATTGGAAAATGTGTGCTAAAACAGTAAACAAAGAAAAATAAAAATAAAGAACTTAGAATGATTATGATTTTGGAACTTATCTTCATAAAACCAAAGCTTGGAGCTCGATAAGACCTTTGGGTTGTTAATGTGTTCAGAACCTATGTTAAGTTCCACAATTCTATGTTAAGTTCACCTCAATATCCAAGTCAAAACAAGTCTTTTCATACACAAACCCTTATGACTATGAGATTTCCTTGTACTATGTGAAATGTAGCTCTTCCCATCAGAAATAACAAGAAACAATCCCCCTTACCAAGATAACCCAAATTACCCAATCTAGCTACTCTTTCCTCGAGGAGGGTGTTTTCCCTTCTAAGTTCAAGTGCAACCGACTCAAGAACATGTGCTAGAAGTATAAGAAGAATGGATTGTGACTAGTTTAATAACATATCCTTTAGAGCTTGACCAGTGTAGTCATGCCTCAAATGCAGGCAACCTTGTAACTTTGACTTTGAAGCATAAGCCATACTTATTGATACATCCTCTGATGGGAATTGATTTTTCATTGACTTGTTCTTGTCTATTCTTTTTGTAGTTTTTTTTGCATATTTTTAATACTATATACATTAGTATTTACATAAGGAATATTTCTTCTCGACCAATAGACTATCCCTCTTTTGAAGCTTTATTGCAACCCACAACATCTTATCTTTAGATGTCCATGCCACCTGATCGAGCTAGGGGGCACTGGATACCTATTGGGGTGACCTATGTTTCAACACGTGTGCTTCCCAAGATAAAAAATACGGTCCTCACCATGTCATCAAAGTTGTGTCAAGTGCAGAGTGTTTGTCCAAGTTTGGTCATTGTACTCAAGAGTCATGTGTACGCTTTGAGATATTCTACTTAGGCTAATCAAGATGACATGTGAACACAGTCTAGTGGACTCAAAAAAATAAGTCATATTGACTTGAAAAGTCTTACTTCCAGTTCCTATAAGGTTCCTGTGAAATTAAGCGATTAAGTTCTAGACCAATATCAAATCTTCAGGTTTTATTCCAGAATAGTTTAATTATCGCATCATTCTGAAAAATACTTATGCAATGCAAGATATTTTTATTGAAATAATTTCTTAAACAATTTCGCATTTTTATGGGTTTTGAAAACGTTTTAACTTTTTAGGGAATTTTAAAAAGAGTTCATAAATTTAAAAACATTCATAGACATTTACAAAGGAGTATTTTTCAAAGATTTGAAAATGTTTCATAAAGATTTTTCAATGGTTTTCCAAAAGAATTTCCAAAACATTTCACAACTAAAAAACAATATGTAAAACATTTTCAAACCAACATTTTCAAATATTTTACAAAAATTTTCATACATATTTACAGGAGATTATTTATCTTTTCATTCATTACCCTTACCCAATGTGTATTAGCCATATTATTTGAAAATACAGGAAAGTACGAGTTATGGCTAACATATATATATACCATATATACGACCCCCCTATACTTAGCTCGAACTATATCCTCATAGTGACCAAGTAGCAACAAGAAGGACATAACTCATTCTATGTATAGAAAAGATCTATACTACATTGACTCAATAAATGAATAAGAAGTCAATCATCCCCCAATACTTAGGATCAACTAATCCTACATATAATAGATTGTATACAAAGTGGGGATAATCGAGGATGAGAATGAACGAAATCAACAACTCGGCTTGTCTCCCTATACATAGAATATCAAACAGTTGGGAGACAAGCGATTGATCGAAAAAGAATATCTCAATTCACTCGTCCCTCCTATACTTCGGATGAAGCATATCTTAGGTATAACACTAATGAATGGGATGAATGACTAATAGGAAGACTGAAAAAATGAAAAACAAAAGAAAAAGAATCAATCAAGGAAAATATTTTTTTCAGCTCTGAATTTGATTCGACTGCTTCTATTGGAAGATCATCTTGAAATTCCACATTGGTCAAATCTAAAACAGATAGAAATGTATCTTGCTCAATGTATGGATTCAGCAACTCTCCATTGGCAATGAATGGCTATATGTAAGATGAAAATTCTGATATCAAAATACTTCCATTACCGCACACTATTTTCACGATATATGACCCTTTCCACTTGCTCTACAATATTTTCGGGAATATTCGCAATTTTACATTAAACAGCCAAACCTTTCGATCTGGCTTAAAAGTCTTTCTTTGGATGTGCTTATCGTGCCAACCTTTGACATTCTCCTTGTACATGAGGCTGTTGTCATAGGCATAATCATAGACATCGAAGTGTATGTTTAGGTCTTCTTTACGGTTCTGACTACTTTTCTTCAAGTCAATATTGCAGATATTCACTGCCCATAAAGATTTGTGAATGAGCTCGACAAGCATGTGGCATGGCTTCTCATAAACATGCCGATAAGGAGACATTTCTAGAGTCTTGTAGGCCATGTGATAAGCCCATAGAACATAATCAAGGAGTTGAGACCAGTTCTTTCTATCAGGCCCTACAAGCTTCTACAACATAGTCTTGATCTCCTTATTAGATAATTCGCCAAGACATTTAACTGTGGGTGGTAAGGAGAGGTGACACGATGGTTGATACCATACTCTTTAGCAAGTTTTCTGATGTATTTGTTTACAAAATGACTACCCCGATATGATATCAAAATCTTGGGAATTTTGATCCATGAGATAATATTGTCCTTGAGAAAGCGATAAATAGTATGGCTATTAATGCCTCAGGCGGGGAAAACGTACACTCAATGACTCACATAATTGACAGTAAGAATGATGTATTCAAAACCCTGGCTGTTGGTAAATGATCCCATAAAGTCAATTCCCCAAGCATAAAAAAATATCAGATATCTGAATAAACTTAAGAGGAATCAAATCATTAGAACCAATGGTCCCTACCAAGTTCTGACAGTCAGTGCAACCTTTCACATATGTTGCTGCATCCTTAAATAGAGTAGGCCACAAGAGGCCATGGTGTAGAACTGTAGTTGCCATTCGATTTCGAAAATGGTGTTCTGTTGCTTCGAGATCACGATAATGCTCGAGGACCCTAGTGTATTCTTCCTAAGGAATGCACCGTCTCCAGATACAATTCATGCCTTCTCTGAAAAGTTGTGCATCTTCCCACTAGTAGAAAGGGATGTTTAACATAAACTCGTTCTTCTTGACTTTGGTCCAATCTTGTGGGAGCACCTCAGAGACGAGATAGTTCACAAATCGGGAAACCAAGGGAGTGAGGAGAAACTTAATATTAACTCGTCTAGAAACGTATATTTGATTAGTGCATGACCTAGGGGAATAGCCGGGCATTCAATTCTTGATATATGATTTGCCACCACATTTTCAACTCCAAGTACGTCCCTTTTTTCCAAATAGAATTTCTGGAGTAGAAGGATCCAATGGAGAAGACGTGATTTGGCATCATTCTTTTGATGTAGATACATGATGGTAGAGTGGTCATCGTAGGTGATAACTTTTGATCCAAGAAAATGCAATTTGGATTTCTCCAGGATGAATACAATGATCAACAACTCTTTCTCAATACTATGTAATTCCTTTGGGTATAATCCAGTGTTTTGTTGGCAAGTGATTTGTAAATGGAACTCCATCCCTGTGTTGTCCAAGCAGAACCCCAATAGCTTAATCTGATGCGATCATCGTTATCTGTAATGGGAGAGACTAGTCAAGTGGTTGTAAGACATGCGCTTGAGAAATCAAATCCTTTAAATGATTGAAGTCGTGGACGACTTATCATAAACAACAAAATCTATCTCCTTGCCTAAAAGTTCAATCAAAGGTCAGGCAATACTACTGAAGTCTTGGATGAGTCTCCTATAAAATCCGACAAGCCCCGAAAAAGACATCACATTTTTAAGGTATTTAGTTGGCTTAAGTTTAGAAATTACATCCACCTTTATCGGGTCGACCTCCATATCTTATTTGAAAATGACATGGTCCAACACAATCCCTTCGGTCACCATGAAGTGGCTCTTTTTCCAAGATAGCACAAGGTTCACTTCGCAGAATCTCTTAAGCACTTAATCTAGGTAAGATAGACAAGCTTCAAAACGGTCACCATAGACAGAGAAATCGTCCATAAAAACCTTGAGAAAACAATCCACCATGTTTGCAAACATAGCCAACATACACCTTTGGAATGTAGTAGGCATGTTACACAATCCAAAGGGCATCCATTTGAAGTCATAAGTGCTAAACGGACAAGTGAAGGTCGTCTTGGGGCGATCTCCACTTGGTTATAACTCGAGCACCCATCCGAGAAGCAAAAGAACTCTTTCATTACCAACCATCCGAGCACTTGATCAATGAACGAAAATGGAAAGTGATTCTTCTTGGTAGCTGAGTTCAAGCATTTGTAGTTAATGTAAATGCTCCAAGAAGTAGGTACACAGTTCGATATCTCCTCTCCTTGATTGTCTGCGATCACAGTGATCCTAGATTTCTTTGGAATCACATGCAATGGGATGAACAATTTAGAGTCGAAGATGGGATAAATGAAGCCAATATCACACCACTTCATGATTTTCTTTATGACTACATCCCAAAGATTAGGGTTTAATCTTCTCTGGAATTCACGGGAAAGTTTGCAGTCATCTTCAACATAGATGTGGTGAGAACACAAGGTAGGATTGATCCCACAGAGGTCTGAAATATTCCAATCAACAACCTTACGGTTTTTCTCTAGAATATCTAGCAAGCGAGGTTCTTGATCCATGGTCAATCGACTAGTGATGATGATAGGATATTGTTCCCTTTCACCTGCAAGTGAGGTATATATTTACCAGAAGCGGCTTTAGTTCAGGTTGAGATGGATTTGGCTTTGTGATATCCTCAATAACTAAGTTGGTGGTCAATGAATGATATTCCAATGTGTTAGTTTCCACCTTGGTTACTTCAGGTTTAGACAGATATACACCAAACATATCCGTAATGAACTTCTCTTGTTTGGTTTGGGATGGATCCTCAAATAAATTGATCATCTCCTCAGATTGTACCTCTTTGTTTGATTGAGCACTTGTTCAAGTGTGTTATCCAGGTCTTCCTCAAGGTCAAGGAATTCTTGGGTCAAAATGTCATTTTGTAATAATTCATAGTCTCTAATATCCTCAAGTAGGTCAAAGTAGGTCAGCCATTGGTTATGTGTCCCTCTTGTTAGATGTTGTTTCTTTGGCTTTTGGCTCGATGACCATATCCAGTGTTAACTTGTTGATGCTAGAGCAAAAGGTGATCTTTCCAGACGCAGAGTCTACTATCACTTTGGCAACTCGTAAGAACGACCGATCAAGTAAAATAGGCATTTGGAGTAATGGTATGGCGTTATTCATGTCCAGGACAATGATGTCTACTAGATATTTCATGCCATGCATTATTGCGACAACGTCTTCTAACACACCTGCGGGCCACAAAATAGATCAATCAGCAAACTGAAGGATCATGTGTGTTGGTTTGAGAAGACCAAGCTTGAATTCCTAAAGTAAATATGTGGGCATGAGGTTGATAGAAGAATCACTGTCTAGAAGAGTGCAGTCGAAAATTTGATCAAAGATTTCATACTTGATTAGGCTTGCTCCCAAATGCTTTTTCTTTGACGAGTGGTTCCTAGTAATGTTCATGGTGGCCATGGTCAGAATGAGCTTTTCAGATCCATTGCATATATTTTTGCGAGGTTGAGGCTTAGTTGTACATGCCTCCTTTAATCCTTTCGTTACTTCGGGCATGTATTGCATGGCTTGCATTAGTGGAATTTCCAGAAAAATATTCTTTAAAATTTCAAATACACTAGGATCAGAAAAAACTGTTTTGAATTTTGCTATTTTTTATGTTTTTTCATTGTTTGTAGAAGTAGAATATTTATATTCTCAAAAAGGTTTTCAGAATCAGCTTGTACATGTGAATGTCTGGAAGGGGTATAGTCATTCATAGAGGGAGAAAAACAAAACCTTGAAATAGTTGCTATGTCGGTTGGCACCAGATCTTTTGACAGTTTCTCATTGGCTAGTGTGGCTCGGCCACTGTTGTCATAATATTTTTGCTCTTTTTGATTTTTCTTATTTTTTTCATCACGAGTGTCTCCTTGTCTTTCTTATGCTTTAACTCCTTCTTTATCCCTAGATCAATTATAGGCATAGTTGGTGATGATGACATACTCACCATTAGATGCCTTATTCTTCCCACGTACGGCTGCAAACGGCTATAGAACTCTGCCGCTCCTGAGAGTCAGATTGTTAGATAATATGATGAATTCGTTCATATTTGACTTATTAGGAATGGAAGAAATTTCACATAGATGCTCCTTGCGGTGGAAGTTGTTTTGATTGGCTTCAACCTGAGCTGCGATGATTGTCTTTGCTGCTGTTAGGTCATCTAGTTTCTAGGTCATCTCTTATAAGATCTTCATGAGCTATGCCAGGAAGTCGAGTGTGGGGTCCACAGGTGCTACCTCCGTAGGTTCAGCAGGCGGGGATCGTTGATTCTGATAACTGTAATGTGGAGGTGGTTGGCGATGGTACGAGAGAGGAGGATACTATTGGTATTATTGGGGAGGATGGTATTATTGATAATGGGCAGCCAGTTGCTGTTGAATGTTATGTGGTTGATAGTATGTCAGCTACTAGTAATTGTTCTCTCTCCAAGTGTATGCATGGTGCGGAAGTTGGTTCTATTGTGTAGGAGGTTGGTGGATCTTCCACCTTGTTATTAGTGGAATGGGCGTGAAGACAATGACTGGACTCGTTGGTGTCCTCCTAGATGGGCCAATTGTGTGTCATGGTTCCATACACCATTCACCTCTTGAATTATGGGGGGAGGTGGGAAGAACGACTCAATAATCGGTGGTTGGGGCTTTAGATGGTAAATAACCATATGTTTCTACGGTTATCAAGGTGCCTGGTCAAGAGCTTGCACATGATATACGTGTTGAACTGGAGACTACTTCCATGGGCTCTATTACGGATGCTGCTTAGCGGTAGGTGTCTCAACAGATGAGCTTGCATAATGGCAGGAGTTGATCATGCTAAGTAGAAGTTGCAGTAACTTGGCTATTAAGTTGAGCTTATCTAGACCCCTAGTCCTATGTTCGATCACAATGACTTCCTCCAAGTCATATGATCGCATCCAATGATATCAACCTTGGATAGGTGATTGCCGATGATGCTGAGATTTGAGCTCTCACACATGTCCTCTTCTTGTGTAGATGCCATATTGATAAATTTACAAAGGATTTGCAACCGTTATTATTATGGACGAGATGAAGAGAGCAAGGCTTCTCCTTCGACAATTTCCTCGAAAATTTACCGCATTGCATCCTCATCTTTGTTAAAATGGGTTCCTTTATGAATCTCCATTTCATCACATTTATTCTTTCATTTCGTCCTTAAACCCTTGCTAAATGCATGTAAATAGTATTATTTTACGTAAAAGAACATCTATTATTTATTATAAAACATATTGTATTTAAAGCTAAAATAAAAGAATAAAGAAATTAAAAGAAAAAGAAATTAAATACTCAAGGTATTGAATGACCCTAAACACCTTGACCTAGGCATCATGATGACTGGGTCGATAAGGAATGAAGTAGGGGAGATAAGGGCGAAAAATACAATAAACTCTAATTTATAATTCTTTATTAAGTTCAATTTGGTATCTATTTTATTCATTATTTTTAAACCTGTAATACATAAACTTTGTACGTAAAGTTGTAGATAAAAATAAATAGAGAAATACAAAATTTATTTCACATAAAATCAATGCATAATGTTCTTTCGACACTCAGAATAAAAATCCAAAATCCAAACTTCCCAAACCCATATTTTCTCCATATGAACTCAAAATTAATCAAAATAACTATAATTGTATATATCTTTTTATTAGCTATTTAATGAAGGTGGTTTTATTTAATTTTGAGTTAATATGCAAAATTTAGGATTTGGGCCCCTATTGTATAATACACCTGAAGAAAGTATTCATTTTATATGCTTTACATTCTTTAATATTTTTATTTTCATAATTTTGGAAATATTATTTATAACATTTGTACATAATTATAGTAAAATAGAGCCATTAAAATATACTAAAATAAATAAGTGTACAAAATACATAGCTGAATTACTCTCCATTTTATTACTTTATTCTATCATTGTGGCCATAGCATATAAATATCATTATTTTGTACAAATTAGCATTCATTCTTTATTCTATTTATTGTGTATAAAATACAGTTTTTAATGCCAAAATTTTAGAATAAAGAAAAGAAAAATAATAAAATACCAAAGGTATTTACCCTGAACCCTGAAACCTAGGCATCTTTCTGATTGGATCTATAAGGAATAAAGTTGGGTGATAAGGGCAAAAAATCAGCAATAAATCCTATTCGTTTATTCATCTATAAGTCCTTTTTGTGACCTATTTTATTTTCTATTTTTATACCTCAAATAAAGAAACCTTGTACATGAAAGTTGTAGATAAAAATACAAATAATAATACAAAATTGATTTCATAGAAAAATAATATACATCGTACCTTTAGTACTCTAAATAAAAAGCCAAAACCTAAGCTTCTAAGGCTCATATCTCCTAAATAAAAACCCAAAATGTACCAAAATCATTTAATTGTATATAACTTTTAATAAGCTATTTAATGAAGGTGGTTTCATTTAATTTGAAGTTAAGGTGTGAAAGTTAGGTTTTGGACCCCTATTGTACAATATACCGGAATAAAATATTCATTTCATTTATACTTTATTATTTTATAATTTTAAAATTTTATCAATTTGTAAATATTATTTGTAATATATGTGCCTATTTATAATGAAATAAAAACATAAATAAAACACTAAAATAAGTATTCAAAAAATATACATAAATGAAATACCTATACTTATACGTATATAATATATACCTATATTTATTTAAGTGTACATATTATATCAGAAAAATATAAGAGAACAATATTTATGTACATAACAATAAGTTATAATTTTATAAAATAAGAGATAAAAATAATAAAATCAAAAAACAAAATAAAAATAAAATACTCAAAACATAGATGAATATATCTATAAATGAACACCCAAAATTAACTTGTAATAAATAAGCTACTAAAAATAAATAAAAATCATATGAAAATACTATATAAAATATTAAACATTTTTTATGTTTTAAATAATTTACTTTTTATTTTTGAATTATTTTTATTTTTCCTTCTGGTTTGTCTTTTTGCAGATGGTGTGGCCCAATCAGGCCATGCCATCTGTTGACCTAGGCTCAACTCTCTAACCCCAGGTCTAGGACTGTCAGAACGGCTCCTCCCCCTCTCTTCTTGATTTTCTATCTTATGATACAGGGCTCGAGCAGATGTAGACTCTTCATGAGATTTCTTCTATGTACATCCATGATTGATGCTGACTACCTCAATGGTACCATATCCTCTTCCTGCACTCGTAATCCACCCTCGAACCTCGCTCGTCCACCTCCTGTACAAAACATCTCTTCATCCTACCTTCGAATTCAGTTCATCTTCTACCCAATACACCACCCTCAGAGTGCCCTAGGGATAAACCTTCGTGACAAGGAGAGCTCCCCATGCTCCAGGAACCCAGAGGAAGGGTGTAGGTGGTCTACCCAGACCATCGCTGGAGCTCTATTCCCGATGGTCGATCTCGTGGCTCACGACTTGAGGTTTGCTTCTTCATTTTTTAGGGTAGTTTTAGCCTTAGGTTTATTTTAAGACTTTTATTTCGTTCTTGATTTACTGAGTTTGAGCTTAGGATTATAATTAATCTTCATCAGAGCTGTAGAGCTCTGGACACCCTTGTTCATCATGCAAACGCCCTATTCCGACCTCGTTGCCCATCTCATTTCGTCCCCTCGTCATTTCTCCACTCTTCATACCACCCAACTCCCGTAGATTACCTCCGATCTATACCACCAAAGTCCAATTCGTCACCTATCACTGGACCTTTTCACCCACTGCCATTTCACCTTCGACTCTCGCCAAAAAAAACCCAAGAAAATTTCACAGAGCCCCATTATTAATCTTGTGCAGGTAACACTCCAGGGAGGGGCATCTGAGCCCCAGACATATCAAGTTTCTAGATCCAGGTACAACTAACAAAGTTTCAAGCACCCAAGGCCTATTGATGGCCCCCAGATATTTTTGAGGTACTTGGGAGCTTCGTAGAGGACATCGGATCATGTAGAGAGCCTTAGAGATGTTGAGGAGTCTAGGAGCTCAAACACCACCGATTTCAAACTTTCTCAGAGCGAGTTCTTCCTCCCACCTCGCTTGTCGTCCGATCATCCTATGCCTTCTAGTCAAAGTAGTAGCCGTCAGATCTAGAGTATCTCAACCATCGATCTCAGATATGAGATCTAATCAGGGATGTCGGATGCGAAGCACCATCAACCCTTCTTGTGTTAACACGTAGTAAGTGGATTTCCAGGAGTCATTCGATTGCTTGAATTTTCTCGCGTAATTGCATATTTAGCCCCATTTTTATTGCATTTAATATTTAGTCCTATAACTTTTATATGTAGTTTAAAACTTTTTGTGAAATTTACAAATATGACCTCAAGCTTTCCTTGTATTACTTATTGGTCCAGTCCATGTCACCTCATGGCGGTCCCATGTGAGGTGGAATTTTTGCAGGCAAGCCCACACCTTTTTATATTTCTTTTTGGTCCAAGAATTTTTATTTTCAATTATATATTTTTGGAAAAATTGTAGAAAGGACCTTGCACTTTAATTTAATTACACTTATGCCCTTTCAAGTGCATGCATTTTTGCGTATTATTTCCATTTATTAAAAATAGTATCCGTGACCCAAAAATTCTCAAAAAAAAAGGTTATGCTCGCGATTCCATCTAGATACAGCTATATTTCTAGTTTTGGACGTTAGGACTTTTTTATATTTTAAAAAATTCAAAAAGAGTATGTTTTTACCATGTTTGCAATATAAAATACCAAAAATATATAAAAACTTTTTGAAAAGTCTCCAAAAAATTATCTTTTTATTTTACAACTCTAGAACGAAAAATCACTCAAAATAGAAAAAGAAAATGTATAAAATTCAAAAAATCCAAAATCCTTTCTTAAAATCTAAAAATTCTTAGAATTCCAAAAATATTCATTTATGTTTTATAATTTTCTTCATAATATTATTTATCTATTAAACTTGATTTGGAAAATTTTGGACATTTTTTGCTATTTTTAATTTCCAAATTACTATAGTATATTTATTTAATCTTTGATTTAGGATGTTTTTAACTTTAAAAATACATAAAAATGAGCAAAAATATCTAAAAAATCACAAAAATAGTAAAAATTTATTTAAATATTACAACTTTTTATTTTCTATATTTTTCTTATTTATATTAGTATTTATGTATATATTACCCTATATTGCATATATAGCCTTGTATATTACTTATATCTCTTATATATATTATTTAAAAAAAAGAAATTAAAAATCAGAAAAATAAAAAGAAAATAAAGAATTATAAAATTTAAATTTCCATAAAAAATAAAATAACAAACCCGAAAAAATACACATAGTCAAAAAGAACAAACATTTTTGGAATTAATTTTCCTCAATCTCCCGTTTGCTCCTTGTATTCAACACTCTACAATACTTACACCTAGATACATCTTTTGTAGAGTTATAATAAATTTTAACTCTGTATATTTTTTTTCATTCCTTGGTTCTTAATTATGGGTTAATTATTGAACTTCTAAGGTTTCGTGTGCATTGCTTCGATGACTGTTGATCTACCTTGTGGATTGACAAGACCTCCACAGATTCCAAGTTTTCAAATGGCGACATTGCCAGGGGTGCAATGTCGTGTAGATTCGCTTTTTACCTATATCTTCTTGCTTGTCTATATTTTCACCTTATTTATTTTTTATTTTATTTGATAGAGTTTTGTGAGTTGTCTAACCACCCTCTTCTTTGTTGACTTTGTTGGAGATCTTGCGGATCGAGGGAGGAGCTCTTCATGGAGCACTTGTGCACCCACGTGAAGTGAAGCAACATTTTTTGACCTAGCTGACAGAAGAGAGCACCAAAAGAGGTTTGAAAGATTTTTGAAGACATTCACATTTTTGCCTTTAATTTTATTTATTTACTTGTAATTTAAAGTGAGAGAGAGACATATTATTGTAATAACTCAAAACTCTCCAAGAAACTCTACCATACTTCACGAGGTCCACTGCCCGAGGGATGTTCCCTTGGAGGCCTCGTTGTTTTTGTCTCATTTTCATCTTTTTTTCTTTGTTTTTTAGTTTTATTTTTACTTTTTTTAAATGATTAAGCCCTAGCATTAGGATCTGATTGACGATAGATTAAGGCCAAACACCTAATTAGCATAACATACACCTATAGTTCCCATTATTTTGAATTGTTCGTAATTAGACTTGAGATCACATGCTGAGAGAGGTCACATACAGCACATGCAGGACCTGTTGTGGCGGGCATCGAATGGCATCAGAGACCAGACTTAGGTCTCATTTTTTAATAATTAGCATTTGGTGCTTCACGCTATTAGCAGTTATTATTCTAGGGTGATTTCATCAGCTTTACATTTGCATGTAGATAGGTTTCAATTCTTCCTAACATCCTTACATGAAGAGAACTGGAGGCAAGGTGAGAATTTTACTTAGCATTCATCACTGTTTTCGCCTCGCATTGCTTTTCTGACTTTCTTCCTCTGATTTTGTCACCTAGGAGATAGAAAGAATCAACTCCTCGTTAAGCTCGTGCATTTCTATTAAAAATACAAAAAAGTGATAATGGATAAAATTGGTACTGCTAATATTACTCGACTTTAAAATAAATAAAAAAGAAAAATCCTTGTTTTGGGGAGAGTAACCCCCTCATTGTCTTCGCATTTGATCTACCTGCGTATACACTAAGGAGTAGTGCCCAAATCCCAGGCAAACCTATGTGTTTGTACAATTTTGTATTCTCAGCTAACTCTAAAACTGACAAGATAAAAAGATTGAACTTTCATTGTCTTCATGTTGTTTAGTAGGTTAATTGAGGGGTTTGTTTTGTGTATATTTGATTGTGATTGTTTATATGCATACTAGATCTTATCTGCGCACTTGCACCTTTTTCTTTCATATCTTGATTTGATTTTTGTGCTCTCCTGATCATTTCCTTTAGTTTTGGAGATGGCCAGTTGGAGCGAATTTTATCTGAACTTTCTGAATTCCTCATACCATCCAGCTGGTCCTCCTCCATTTTATAAGGAGGACTTTGCTCTTGACTTTTCTTTTTGTACTTATCCACCTCATACATAGTGTTAGACCTCAGATTTTTACCCACCACCGCCACCCTCGCATTTCTCACCATTTCACTCACCTGAGACTAACATGTCGGAGTCACCTCTCATGGAGTCATCTCTTGAGCACTTGACCTAGATGACGAAGAATATGAGACAAAGGATTGATGACCTCATTAGTATAAATAAGAGACAGAATAACAGTTATCCATTTGATGATATGGGTTCATTCGACGATTCTTACAAGATCTTGCAAGCCTAAAATATAAAAAAATGAGAAAAACCCAAAATGAATTCGGGAGACACATTGTTGAGTCGGCTTGTGAGGAAAGAGTACCCATGCCAGATCCTATACTCTCTCTCTCTCTCACACACACACAAACCAATTCCCACCTTTGACCCCAAGGATGATACTATACAGATTGCACTTAATCATGCTTGTGTAGATGATGATTCATGATTCCGATCATCTCCTTTGTATGGAGGAGATCCAAAATTTCAAAAAATGTTGACTGAACCTGAAGTGGTGGAAGCTATTCATGAGATCATTGAAGCCCCACTTTGCCAGGCCATGGCTCAATTATCTGCTCCTAAACCCAAGAAGAGAAAGTAAAGGAGCATATCTGAGCGACACGATTTGACCATGGCCACTGCCCATGCCATCTCTCATTGTCCACACTCTAGGAAAGGGAACAATGTCACCCTATTGTGATTTGCATGATCTCTGACCATTCTTGTGATAACACTCTCCTTGATGGTGATGCTTCAATTATTATAATACCCTTCTCACTGGTACAGTCTCTCCATCTGGGGCCTCTCAAGAAGACCAGCATAATTGTCCAATTCGTTGATGGATCAATAAAGACGCTGAAGGGTATTCTAGAGAACGTTGTCATCCAGATTCAGGGCATGATCTTCACTGCCAACTTTGTTATATTACCCATGGAGACCTCCACCCCTGTGGAGCATCCTCCAATCATCCTGGGATTGCCTTTCCTCACCTCTGCAAGAGCCGTTATTGATTATGGATTTGGAGAGATTCGCATCCGTTTTGATGTCAGGAGCGATGTGTTGATCACTGCACCCACCACTGACCAGAGACTTGCACCAGGACCCGAGGACTATGACCTTGATGTTGATATTAGAGAGGTTTGCATTGTGATGGATGATTCTGAGACCCAAGGATTCCTCTTCGGTGAGGAATACTTGGAAATCATAGACCTTGGAGTTTCCCTTTCCGAGGAGTGGCTATGCATTAATGATGTATGTGGGATTTACAGTATAGAAACCTTTGAGCAGAGGGTAAATGTAATAGAGACCGAAGAAGCAGAGTTCGATCTTCTTGCTTTCATCAATGAATTCGGGCCTTTGATGATGTCCTTGTTGAGACCTCAAAGGACGAACATGACCTAACTACTTCCATATATGAGTTTTTTCCTTTTTGTTTTGACCTAGTTGAGACCCTCCAGGTCGAACACAACCACACTACATCCACTAACTAGTCCGTGCCTTTCCACTTTGAGATTGTTGAGGATCTTCACCAGGTCAATCCTGATCAGTTTGTGTCTATTGATGACCCTGATATCGATCTGCACCTTGTCAGATCCATTCCTCAGCGATCACGCAAGAAGGTTCGTTTTCGACCTTCTTGATCTTTGTAATCCATATCTTTGTAAATTCGCTTTCATTTTACTTCCTTCCATCTACCGTTTTTGCACATCCACCTCATTTCGTGTGTTTTGCCTTGCTTAGGACGTACTCTACCATAAGTATGGGGGAGGTGGATGAGTTAAGTGATTTTTCTTCTTTTCTTCTTTTTGTTTTCATGTTTCTTTTTCATTCGGAAAGGTCTCACCCCATTTTCACTGCTATACTTAGGGCCCACATTGTCCTAAGTATATGAGGGTGTGCACCCTGAGTTATTCATTATTGTTCCCCTCCAATATCTCCTCTTCTTGTCTATAATTAGGAATATATTACCCTATGTGTAGGGGGAGATAGTCTGAGTGTGATATGTTCATTCCCACCCATGCCTAGTATACAATCTGCTATACTTAGGATTAGTTGATCCTAAATATGGGGGGGCGGTCGACTTCTCATTCATTTCTTCTTTCTTCTTTATTTGTTATTCTTTAGACTTTTGTATACTCAGTACAAGTTATATCTTCTCTTTTCTCTCTGATCTATGAGGACATAGCTCAAGCTAAGTATGGGGGGTCGTATATACTCCGTAGATATTTTAGACATAACTCTTACTTTCATATTTTCAATAAGTATGGCTAAAATATACTATATATACATATACAACTCATTAAATCAATTAATAAAAATATGTTTATTATTCCTCAAATTTTTTTATTTATTGATTAATAAATTAGGTAAAAATATTTTATGCAAAATGTTAGAAAAATAGTTTGAAAACCTTTTTGGAAAAACCTTTTGAAACCTTTGTAAAAAATACTTTGTTTGTAAAAAATTCTTTTCTTTATGTGAAATAAAATTGTTTTGATATTTTCTCATATTTAAAATGGTTGTAAAAATATTTTGAAAAATCTATATATATATATATATTGTTTGAAAAACCTTTGCAAAATAGTTTTCAAATATTTGTAAGTATGTCTAAAAAATATTTGCAAAAATTATTTTGACAAAATTATGTGTAAATTTTTTTTCAATCAAAATTGAGGAATATATGCATTATCCTAATAAATAAACACCTTTCACCAACTATATAGATGTATCTGTAAAAATTAATTAACATGTGTAAATTCTTAAAAAACCAAACTCATGTAAATATAAGATGCATTCCTGTGTAATATATGTACCTATTTCTCTACCAAAAGCTTTTATTTTAAAAAAATCCCAAAAAAATTCGCAAAATCAAAAATATACAAAATTTTCCAATACCTTTTTAAAAAAATATATAAAAAGTTCAAAACTTCAAAATTGTATCAAAAAATATTTTCTGCATTGTGCGTAGCATTTTCATTTTTTAGATTGAGTTTTATAATTGAACACGTCTAAATAAAATCCAAATATTGGAGCTTGGTTGGACCTTAAATATAATTAATCATAGGAACCTTATAGGGCTTGAATTGAGGTACTTCAAGTCTAGTTGACTTAATATTTGAGATCACAAGACTTGGTTCGGTGTCGTCTTTACTGCCTAAGTAGAGTATTTTGGAGCTTGTGCACGACTCTTGTTGATAATGACCTAGCATGTACACCTGCACCTTGCACTTTGCTCACCTCAGTTGAAGTGGTAGAAGGCTGGATTTGCTGGCATGAGACACAAGCCAATGGAAACATCGGAAGTCACACATTCATGGCTATTGTACCCCAACCCGATCCAACGGTGACAAGGTCTAAAGACAAAAGTTATGGACTGTGATAAAGCTTCAAAAGAGGGATAGCCTACTAGCTCAAGAGGAAAAAGTCCATTGTAAATGATATTGTATATAGTATTAAAAAATCAAAAACTCAAAAAAATGGACATGCCTAATTGAAATAAAATTCCTACCATAGTGTACATATTTGTATAGTCAATAAGCAAGTTTGAGCTTCAAAGTCATATGTTTTTGAACTTGCAGCTGGGTGACTTGGCTACACTGGTCAAGCATTGTAGGATAGGCAGCTACACTAGCTACCATTCATTCTTCTCTCCACCTCCTCTTCTTGAGTTGGTTGTCACTTGAACTTAGAAGGGAATACCCTATTTCTCGAAGAAAGGGTTGTTGGATTGAGGAATTAGGGTCACCATGTTAAGGAAGACTGACTTTTTCCGCTTCATCCGAGGAGAGCTACATATCTCACACATTGTCCAAGAAAGATTCATAGTCATAAGGATTTGTGTATGAGTTGATGTATTCTGACCTGGATATTGAGGAGACTTGAGTAGAGTTTTGTCAGTCTTGAAGGTTGTTGTTTTTTGAATCTGATTCCCAATAAGGTTCCGACCGCACCTAAAATCTAAATGTCTGACTTGAGCTCTAAACTTTGATTTTGTGACGACAAGTCTGAAAATTAAATTCAATCCACTTTCTTTCTTTTTTCTTTGTTTCTATTTCTGCACTTATTGCATAAGTGTTTGTTAGGGACTAGCAAAGGCAAGTATAGGGGGTGATGAATCTCCATTTCATCATTTCCTAGCTAATGCATGTAATTATCATTATTTTGTATAGTGTGACACTCATTCTTTATTCTACTTATTGTGTATAAAATACAGTTTTTAATGCCCAAATTATAGAATAAAGAAACGAAAAAGAATAAAATGCCAATGGCATTTTATGACCATAAACCTCGAGACCTAGGCCTTGATGACTAGGTCAACAATGAATAAAGTAGGGGAGATAAGGGCCAAAAATCACTAATAAATTGTATTCTTTTATTCATCTATAAGTCCTTTTTGAGACCTATTTTATTTTTTATTTTTGTAACTCAAATAAATATTTTTTAACAGGAAAGTTGTAGATAAACATAAAAATAAAAATACAAAATTAATTTCATAGAAAAATAATATACAGTGTAGCTTTTATACCTTAAGTGAAAACCACAACCCAAACTTCCCAGACCCATATCTCCAAAACAAAAATTCAAATATTTCAAAGTCACCGTTAATTGTATATAACTTTCAATAAGCTATTTAATAGAGGTAGTTTCATTTAATTTGGAGTTAAGGTGCGAAAGTTAGGTTTTGGAACCAATATATCCAAATAAAAAATTCATTTTATTTATTCTTTATTTTTTTTTAATTTTATAATTTTATAATTTTGTAAATATTATTTATAATATATGTACATATTTAGAATAGAATAAAAACATAAATAAAACACTAAAAAAATATACTTATATAATATATACCTATATTTATTTAAGTGTGCATATTATATCAGTAATTTATAACAAAAATATTTTTATGCATACAAAAATACTTTATAATTTTATAAAATAAGAGATAAAAATAATAAGACCAAAAATACAAAATAAAATACTCAAAACATCGATGAATATACCTATAAATGAACACGTGAAAATTAACTTGTAATAAATAAGTCCATAAAAATAAATAAAAATCATATTAAATTGCTACATAAAATAATAACTATTTTTTACATTTTAAATAAAAAATAAATAATTCATTTATTATTTATTTTCGAAAATTTTTTATTTGTCCTTCTAGTTTGTCTTTTTGCGGATGACGTGGCCCAATCAGACCACGCCATCTGTTGACCCTGGGGTCAACTCTCTGACAATAAGTCTAGGATTGTTAGATCATCTCCTCCCCCTCTCTTCTCGATTTTCTATGGTATGATACAAGGCTCGAGGAAATGTAGACTCTTCAGGAGATTTCTTCTCTACACATCCATGATTCACGCCGACTACCTCCCTAGTACCATATCCTCTTCCTGCACTTACAATCCATCCTCGAACCTCTCCTGTCCACCTCCTATACAAAACCTCTGTTCCTCCTCCTTTCGAATTCGATTCATCTTCTACCCAATCCAGCCGCCTTGGAGCGCCTTAGTGTTGAGCCTTCGTGATAGGGAGAGCTCCCCATGATCTCGAAACTCGGAGGAAGTGTGTAGGAGGTCTATCAGACCATCGCCACAACTCTACTCCTGACGGTCGATCTCGCGGCTCTTGGTTGCTTGAGGTTTGCTTCTTCACTTTTTAGGATAATTTTAGCCTTAGATTTGATTTAAGCTTTTATTTCATGCTTGATTTACTGTGTTTTAGCTTAGGATTAGAATTAATCTTCGTCAGAGATCTAGAGCTCCGGCCACCCCTATTCATCGTGCAAACACCCTATTCTGACCTCGCTACCCATCTCATGTTGTCCCCCTGTCATTTCGCCACTCTTCATACCACCTAGCACCCCTAGATCATCTAATTTAGACCACCGAGGTCCAATCAATCACCCATCGCCAAACCTTTTTGCTCACTGCCATTCCGCCTTTTACTCTCTCCAATAAAGACCCATGAAGCTTCACCGGAGCCACCTTGTTGATCTTGTGTAGGTAACTCTACTGGGAGGGAGCATCTGAGCCCCAGACATATCAAGTTTCGAGCTCCAAGTACAACTGAAGAAGTTTCGAGCTCTAGGGGCCTGCTAAATGCCCCCGGATCTTTTTTGAGATACCTAGGATCTTCGTAGAGGATGTTGGATCATGTAAAGAGCCTCAGAGATGTTGCAGAAGGCCGGAAGCTCGAGCACACCCGATTTCAAACTCGCTTATGGTGAGTTCTTCCTCCCACCACGCCTGTCGTCCAATCTTCCTCTGCCTTTCCATCAAAGTAGTAGCTGTCAGATCTAAAGCACCTCAACCGTTGATCTCAGATCTGAAATCTAATCAGGGAAATCAGTTGTGAAGCATCATAAGCCCTCATCGTGCTGGCGCGTGGCAAGTGGAATTCCAAGAGTCGCCCGATCACACATATTTTGTGGGGTAGTTGCATATTTAGGCCCATTTTTGTTTCATTTAATTTTAGTCCTATAACTTGTATCGTAGTTTAAAACTTGTTATGAAACTTGCAAGTAGGACCTCAAGATTTCCTTGTATTACTATTTGGTCATATCCACGTCACCTCATGTGTTGTCCCACGTGAGATGACATTTTCGTAATCAAGCCCCCTTAGCTTTTTGTATTTTATTTTCGTCCAAGAAAATTTAATACAAGTTATATTTTTTTGGAAAAATTGCATAAAGAACCTTCCACTTAAATTTAATTACACTTATGCCCTTTCGAGTGCATGCATTTTTGTGTGTTATTTCCATTTATTAAAAATAGTATCCATGCTACAAAAATTCTTTTAAAATAGGGTTAACCTCTTTATTCTATCAAGACTTATGTTATATTTTTATTTTGTATTTTAGGGTTTTTTCCTATTTTATAAAATTAAAAAAGAGAAAAACTTTTTCTTATATTCGGTATAAAATAAAAAATATACAAACTTTTTGAAAAATATCTAAAAATAAAATGTTTTTTAATCTATTTATTTTACAAATTCAGAAATAAAAATCATTAAAAATAGAAAAAGAAAATAAAAAAACTTTAAAATCTTTTATAGAAGTCTAAAAAATTCCTAAAACTCCAAAGATATTCATTTCTATTTTATAATTTTCATCATATAATTATTTATCTATTAAAGCTGATTTGAAAAATTTTAGACATTGTTTGTTATTTTTAATTTCCAAATTAATCCGTTCTTTTTATTTATTCCCTGATTTTGGATATCTTTGGCTTTAAAAATCCAAAAAATTGAAAAATACTTAAAAAATCACAAAAATAGTAAAAAAATTTATTTAAAACCTAAAAACATTTTTTTCTGTATTTTATTTATTTTAAATAGTATTATATTATCCAATACTGTATATATAACCTTATATATTACTTATATCTCTTATATATATTATTTAAAAAGAAAAAAAATAAAAAATCAGAAAAAGAAAAAAATTAAAAAATTTGAAATTCCAAAAAAACATAAAATAGACACCCACAAAAATACACATAGACAAGATGAACATACGTTTTTGGAATTAATTTTCCCTGATCTCTCATTTGCTCCATGTGTTCAACACTCTACAATACTTGCACCTATACACATCGTTTGTAGAGTTATAATAATTTTTAACTCCACACATTTATTTTAATTGCTTGATTCTTAATTGTGGGTTTAATTATTGAATTTCTAGGTTTTCATATGAGGTCACTTCATCGACTATTGATCTGCCTTGTGGATTGACAAGCGCAGAATGATTGTTTTCAATTACCTATACATAAACTATATAATAAATGCATCTATTTATCTAAGTGTACAAATTAATTCAGAAAAACAAAATAAAAATATATTTGAGTATATTTAAATAAGTTATTAATATATAAATTATGTATATAAAATAATAAAATCCAAAATTAAAAATAAAAATAAAATACATACTATATAGGTTAATATACACATATTTGTACTTACAAAATATATATACAATAAATAAACTTGTAAAAATAAATAAAAATCATAATTAAATACTACATTAAATAATAAAGTTTTTATATTTTAACCAAAAATCATTAAATTGGTTACTATTTGAATCAAGGTAATAAAGAATTTTAATCTATTTTTGTCGCATAGCTTTTTATGTGGACCGATAGGGGCGTGTACCTAATTGACCCATGTCATCTCCTCATTACCTTGGGATGCCGATGTCAGAGCCACTGACCTTGATTTCCCCCTTGATACCGCTCAAATCTTTCTCCCATTTGGGTCGATTCCTTCTATGAATGTGCTCCTCATTCAAACCTCTTTCATACAGATGTGATTCCTCGTCTGATGGACCCTCGAAATGGGAGCTATCTGTGGTCAAAGGTCACCCTATATATAACATCTTCTCCGCCTCCCTTCCAATTTTGATCACTCGTCAACCCTCAAAACCCTAACCCTAGCCATGCTTATACTCCTAGTGACAGTAGGATCTTCACCAATGGTCCAACGAGAAGGAGAGGGATTGATATGAGGTAGATCCAGGTGTTGTCGGACCTCCACCATATCACTTCAGCTCCTAGCTACCCCAGGCCAGAGAGTTTTTACTTCTTGCATCTTTTAGTTCCTAAGCTTAGGATTAGTGTAGATTAGGTTTTGTTTCCAGTTAAAATCACCTTTATTTCATCAAAAATAAAAAATTGTAGTTCCCCTGAGATGATCTCCGATGAACCTCTTCATCATCTTCCGATTGTGCTCTGACCCATCTTTCGCCTCCACATAATTTACTATCGCTTCTCCTACGCCCGAAGCAACTCCATACCCATCGATCAAGCTCAAATCAAGGAACCCGCTCTTCTCTTCTGTCACCTTGTGGGAGAGCACTAACAGACTCATCTCTGATCCATTTCACCCTTATAGAGACCCCATGATCTTTCTTTTTGTACGCTCGAGCTTGTATTTGCAAGTACTGACAGTCAAAGCCTCCGAGGAGGTGATTTTGACTCACCTTGATCCTGGAACCCCTAAATTACGCCGACCCCTGGGCACCTTGAGGTTCCTGGAACCCCTAATTCCTCTACATACTTGCTTCCAGAAAGTTATGAAGAAGTTTTGCAGTGCCGGAGACCAGACGAGGACGAGGCCACACCAAATCAAAGCTCGGACGAAACAGGGTTCTTCCTTGTTCCTCCAAGTTGCTTTCCAGTCGTCCGATCGTGCTCGCCCCCAGATCAGGCATTAGTCATTAGATGCTCATGCCTTCAACCATCAGATCGTTCATCATCATTTAATCCAGGCTATTTACGTTGAACCGTCATCGTGCGACCGAGGAGTGACGCGTGGTAATTGGAAGTTCTGTGTCATCAGATCACATTAGTGGGGGTATTTTACACTCTCACTCCACACTTTTTGTTTTTTTAATTTTAGTACAAAAAAGTTCAACTATAGTGTAAAATGTTTTGTAATAATTGTAGTCAGCCGCTCAAACTTTTAATATTGTTTTTAGGTCAAATCCATGTCACCTTACTAGCATGTACGTACTTGGGAACTTGGTATCTTGCACCTAGACCCTCAGATTTTCTGTATTCTGTTTCAGTCAATGTTTTTCAAATATTTGTGCAATATTATGTATGATAATTTCATCTGGCCCCTCGAACTTTGTATTAACTATAAAATAACCCCTCCGGGTATATATTATTGGAAATACTTGTAAAATTTGCATTTTGAGTCCTAAACTTCTAGATGGTGTTTGGAAATAGTACCAGGACTTTATATATTTTCAAGAATACCCCTACTAGGCTACGTTTTCCTTATGTAAATTTTTTTAAATAGCTCTTGTGCCCTAAAAATTTGTAGTAAATTAGGATAAATACCTTTTATAATATCCCATCGCATATTTTTTTATTAATTTATTTTATATTATATTTTTATTTATTAGAAATAAAAAATGGAGTTATTTTCCTTTTCTATCTTATAAAAATATTTTGAAAAATTCCAAAAAAAATGTATTTTTCTTGTGACCATATTTTTCATTTATAGATCAAAAACCCCTTAAAATAAAAAAAAGGAAAACACAAAAATTAAAAAGCTCTAAAATCCTTATAAAAATAAGAAAATATTCTAGAAATATCCAAAAATAGTTCTTTCTGTTTCAAAATTTTTTCTATTGTATTTACTATATAGTAAAATAAGTTTTGGAAAAGTTTGGAACATTAAGTATTTTTAAATTCCAAAATAATTCATCCTATAAAAATATTAGTTAGTATTTTGACTTTTGATTCAATTAAAAATCCAAAAAAATAGTAAAAATTATAAGAAAAATAAAAAAAGATAACAAAAAACCTGAAAAGAATAAAATATTTTATTTCCTAAATTTTAAGTATTTTTAGTTATATCTATAATTATAACACCTCTATTATGTATATATATATATCTTTATTTACTTATATTATTTGTAATAATTATAAGTATTAAAAATCCCAAAAATATTTTTATTACCTCTAAAAATAAAAAGTATTGTACTTTTAGGTATATTCCTAATTGTCTTCATTTATATTTTTATTTTTTGAATTATCGATATTTATTTATATATATCTACTTATTTTATAAAAAGTTAAAAAGAAAAAAAAATTAAAATCAGATAATATAAAAAAAATATAAAAAATATAAAATTAAAATCCCTTAAAATTATAAAAAAAATTCAAAAAAATAAATAATTAAAAACCCACAAAAAATCCAAAAATCTTCAGAAAAACCCAAAACATTTCTTGTCAATTTTTGTTGCCTACCCCCCGTTCTCCCTATGTTCGACACCCTAAACATACTTCCACTATACATTTATATATAGGGTTATAATAAATTTTGACCCCCATTTTCATTGTTTATTTCATTGATTGTGTGGGATGATTATTGATAATTTGACTTTAGTGAATAATCGCCTTAGCGATAATATATTCTCGCATTCTGTGAGGATATTTTAGACCCTCACCAAGGTTGAGTTCATCAATCCTCCACAAGTGACATCTACCATCCTTTGTCTATTTTCAGTTAAGCCCCTAAAAAAATGTTGGACCAAGCTGGTCTTCAGGATCTCATGGTGGGGGAATTTCTCTATCAAATCTTTGAATCTCACTGGGATTCATGGATTGATATGGTCTTTGGGAGAAGCTAGTTATCTTGTAAGGTATAATACTTAGATGACCAAGCAGGTAATACTTATGCAAAAATGTAGACTTTAATGCACTCCATGTCCTCACCACTTTCCCCAAGTGGGTGATCCAGTAGAGTGCATTATCTTGAGGGCTGAATGGAAAGGTGGTCATCTTGACTACACCCAACGCGATGTTGGGGTAGTGAGTGGTGCTTCACATACAACCAAATTGCTATAGATGGATGTAGGGTTCTTCATTGGCACTCGTGTGGAAAGTCGGGAGCAGTCATAAGAGCAGGCTTCAACTCGAAATGTCTATGGTTCGGAGGAATTTGGATCCACTCAATTATCTGGCCAGTACCAGGGTTATACGTCTCTTAAAGTGTGGGCTTGGGCCACTCTCTTACTTCCTCTTCTTCTCCTTCTCGAGGTCCATTTGCATGGTGTTCTACCCGTCCTCCTCTTTTGTTCTCTCTATCCTTCCTCAGTTCCATCAACATCTCTTGGAAGGCAGTATGTGCATTCAATTGTTGTTATTGTTGTATCTTATGTATGGAGGCAAGCATCTACGCATTAACTTCATTATGCTCTGATTGTTGGGCCTTCCCTCTTTAAGGATCCATATTACAATCCGAGTCTGATGATGAGATATCTTTATCGGGCTCTTATTCTACAGTAAAAAATATGCCCTAATCATTCTGGAAACAAGTACTAGATGTAGAGAAGAGCTCCAAATTAGGTATAATTCTGAACTCTATTAGGGTTGAAGATGTATACATAGTAAAATCAATCTCTATCCAAAAGAGAAAAAAATCAGGACAATAGTGATCCTGGTTTATTTGAGAGGGAAGCAAAGTGTCCCAAGGGTGGTTCTCAAGGATCGAATCGATCTCACAGGAATGCACTGAATTATTGGAGATGTCAGCATCAGGAATCGATGTGGTGGTCCTTGGGGTACGGACTAAGCAATCCCTGAGTCTACATCTTGAGAGATAAAAGGAGTGAGATAAGGAGTAGAGGATACGTGAATAAAAGAGGAACTAAGAAAATAATATAAAGAAGAAAGGCTCAAAATGACCAAATGAGAAGAAGGAATGAAAAGAAGGGTAGATAAAAATATGCAAGTGTGCGATTTTTTTGATCTTGACAAATAAGAACTAATCAAACCTTAAAACTAGGGTGAATTCACGAACTCAACTCAATGAGTTGTAAAGGTTCATGGCATTTTTATTGGTTCTCAAGCAATCTTATTAAAATTAGTCATTATGGCTAACCCTAGAGGAGAGTAAGTACTCACCCGACAAGTGTCACACATTTTCCACTTCATTTGTAATCTGTAGCATGTTCTTTTTGAGGTCCTTGTTATTGTATTTGGGCACACTACTAAGCCAAAGAAGTGGGGAAAGGAAGTGGATATGGCGAATGAAATACTTCCCTCTTGCAGGATATTTAGACATGGAATGATCAAACAGGGACCCACCATTGGAGTTCCCCTAAGATCAAGTAATTCAGACCAAGTCCGCAAGCATACTTGGTCGTACTCTCCCATGCACCGATAGAAGTGCCAATACTTCATAGACCCAGACGATACACACGGCAGAATCCAGGTTGGGTTTTTCTCTCTAATCTTAGGGGTCGCACCTCACTCAGTCTAAAGTGTACTTGGGAACAATGAGGGTTTTAAGCACCCAGTACTATGAAGTCCAATTAATCAATTTTATTTTGATCAAATTTTGCTAGCAGTCATTTTATTATTTTTTTGTTTTCACTTTTTTTGAGTATTTTTATTCAAAGGCCTAATAATTTCTTGATTTTATTTATTTTTCTTAAGTGATTAAAATCAGAGGGAGAGTTCAGAAATGCAATAGATGGTGGAAATCAATGATGAATGCTCAATGAGAAGTGGTCACCTTGTTTCCCGACTCTCTCCATGCAAGATGCTAGACATGAGTTAAAAATCACTAAATGAAATGCAATGATGAAATAACCATAAGACATGGATTGTTATTAGCGTGAAGAACAATTAATTTGATCTAAGTCCAAGCATATCAATCTATAGGCAAATGAAAGAGTAGGGATTTGGACCTAACTTTACACGATTACGCAAGTTCTAGTTCTAAGGGCTCATTCACACAAGACGTAAAATAAAAAATAAGGCATAAAATACAAATCACGAAAAATAAAAGAAAATAAATAGAAAATAGGGAGGAATAAAAAAAATACAGAGTGATCAAACCCGCGAAAAATCGATTGGGTCCTCGAGTGAACAGACACCCAGTAAAATATACCCGATAAATAATCTAAATATCCTGAGTGTTTGATCCTATATTATTACAAATTAATGGAGTTGCACTCTCACTGAATAAAAGACAACCTAAGACTAATCTAAAATACTAAAAATGCACCTTCATAAGCTGAGTCCAATCTGCATCGGCTCTCTCCTACCGAACCGCTCAGAAAGGTTCAGCCTTTGTGTTGCTTGGATGCATCGAATTGCCTAAGTGATCCATCAAGCTCCACAAGCCCTTTGTATGAAAAAAAATCGAACACTGGTCAGATAGATCAAAATGATAAACAGAAAAATGCAGAAAATAAGACAAGTGAAATAAATGCAAAAAATACAAGAAATAAAAGACACGTAAGTACAACAAAAACTCTATACAACTATTGTCACCGACAATGGTGCCATTTGTTTAAATGATAAGATGATCTGGCAATTTAACAACTAAGACACCAATTAGTTTGGCGATCAACTATCAATTAAGCAACAATTAACCCATAATGGAATTCAATGATCAAAATGTGTGAGTCAAAATTTATTATGACTCAGAATATATATATGTGTGTGTGTGTGTGTGTGTGTATACGTATAAGTAGCTTGAATGTCAAACACTTGGACAACAAGGAATAAAGTGCAAAATTACTATTAATTATTTAATAATATTTTTGTGTATTTTTATGTCTTTTCTTTTTGCTAATTTTTTTGGGTTTTAACATATGCTAATTTTTATAATTTTTAAGATTTTCTATTTTTATGTTTTTTATTTTGTAAATTTTTATATTGTAATTAATTCTAAAGTAAGATATCTAATAATAGAAATATAGTTATTATATATTCCATATAGAAAATCTAAAGAAAAGAGGTATTTTTGGATTTTAAAATAAGTCAAATAAAGTCAAAATTAAACAAATAATTTATTTTTGGATTTTATGTATTTTCTCGATTTCTATTAATTTGTAACAAAGTTTATAATTTTATTGTTTTTAAAATTTTAAAATAAGTCAAAATAATGAATATGATATCTGTAGCTTTGTTTAGGGTTTACACAATATATATCAGTAACAAAATAAACCCTAGACTACTCTTAATATATATTGTATATTACAAAGAAATTAAGAAATAGAAACCAATATTTTGTATTTTTCTAGTATTTTTATATTTTTTAATAAGTTTGTTTTTTGCAATTTTAGGAGTTTTCTTTTATATTTTTCAAAAATATTTGGATTGAAGATGAAATATGATGAAATAAGCCTAATATATTTTTTAGAATTTTTGAAATTATTTTGTATCGATGAATTTTTAAATAAAAACATGGGAAAATGTAAATTTTTTATTTTTATAAATAGGAAAAGAATTTTAAATACCTTGTGAAAAATATGTGTGATAAATATGGATTCCATGCACCTAATATAATTCTCCTACATTTTATGACACAAAATGTTATTTAAAATAATTAGAATATAAGAAAGAAAATAAACCAGCAACATATGGATTAAAATGTAATTTCCAGGAACTATTCATGCATTTGATAACATTCACACAAAATCCAAGGGACAAGCATGTAATTTTCCCCAACTAAAATTCAATTTTAATTTTAAATATGCTTGGAAGGGGTATATTTGGAAATAAAATTAGTTCCAAGATCAAACAAGCAAATTAGCCTAAAGTATTACACTAATTTTACAAAAGTTTGGGACTAAAACAAAATAAACAAACATGTAAGGGGTACCTTCCTAAGACACCTCACGTGGAGAGCCACAAGAGGTAACCTAGCACTTGACTAGAGTGCACTTAAATAATATGGTTTTGTAGCTGGGAGCGCATAGGGGATTGTTGGATGGGCATAGAGAGGAGGAGATCAAATATGATAGCGATGATCTGGGCAATTTGGATGGCCATAAATGATGTGGTCTTCCGACACGAATGTGTGTATAGTGAGAATGTGGTGATACATGCTAAAACCCTTGTTGAGGGGAGGAATATGTAAATGCAATGTAATATTTTTTGGCCTATTTTCGGCATGTAATCTTTGTTGGTGATAAATGCTGAAGTTTTTGGGCACACACCAATACAGTGTCGACACTTTTTTCTTTGAAAAAAAATATGAGTCCTAAGTACAAATATTATAAAACTGTTTACAACTATAGAGGAATGTTTAAATACAAAATATTAAATGCAAAAATATGACGGGTGAGATTTGCAATATACCCATCCTCCTGCTGATCAATAGTGTGGACTGCTCCACGTGTCTTCACTTATGCGCGGACAGTTTGGATGCACACATATCGATTCGTTGATGGATACCTCTGATGATATCTGATGAAGGATCTGACGGTGGTAGCGTACCTCAATCCAATGGGCAAGATCAAAACAGGAGCGCACACTTGATCCAACGATGGTTGCTCTTCTCAAAGAAAGAGGAATAAAAACCACCTAGACCCGCTTTGATCCGATCTACCGTACAGCTCTGGCATCATCTCGAGCTCACAAAGGTCAATGGAGATGGCATCGTTCTGCGTCGACCTGGCAGTCCAAATGTGTTCAGGCCTCGTCGGAGGAGGCTTGGAGATCGTTAAAAGTTCGAGTAACTTGCGAGCTTAGTCCCAGGTCAAACACCAGCATGAGGGGCTCTTTGGGAGGTTTAGGAAAAAAAGATGGGGAAATGATCGGGGTGGAGGTCTCCGACAATCAACAAAGAAGGGAGACCTAATCTCCCTGATCTTCCCAAGATCAATTGTAGAAATAGGTAGAAACAATGGATAAAGACGTGGGGAATGTGCAAGTCTGATCAGGGGAGTAAAAAACAGTCGATGGCAGGTGGAACATCGGTCGGAGCCTAGAGCTCTGATGAGAGATTTTTTGGATTTTAGTCTATGATAGATCATGTCATATGAAATAAAATGTGGGGCTATACTACTGATTACTCTACGAATTAAAAAGGCATGGATAGAGAAGCTCACCTAGTTGGGGGACCTGGGAGCAGAGGAACCACCGGGGCTTCGCTAACGATGGGTTGAATCACCTCGATTTTGATTTTCTCATTACCTTAAATCATGAGGAACACCCCCTTGTCATGAAGGGATCACTCAAAAACTGCATTCCAAGGGAATCGAAGAGTAAAGAGGGATTGAATTTCAAAAAGGGTGGAGAAATGTTATATACATGTGTGACTGGGAGGTGCTCTTCGCTTAGGATTTTTGAGCAAATCGTAATTGACTGAGATTGGGCTTGGATCTGTGTGAAAGTTGATAGCACTACGATGAAATTTCCTGAAGGAATCAAGCATAGAGGAGGTTGGGATTAAGCTAGAAAAATTGGCAAAGAAGAGAAAGAACCTAGCATGGGCCGATCCAAAGAGGGGGCGGGGCAGTTGACCTGGGTGAACTGTTGCTGCCTCTTGATTGTTCCACGTGGCTACTACAGAACAAAACCAGGTCAAAATGGAAATATATTGAAGATAAAAGTGGATAGATTTTACTAAATAAATCTTAAACCATGAAAGTTATTTCTTATTTTTTGTACTATTTTTCGGTGATATATTTTAATCAACTTATTTATTATATGTTGAATTTTACATGTATAAATATAGGTATATAGACATATATTTTGTGTATATTATTTTTATTTTGTATTCTATAATATTATACGTATATTATATGTGTATTTTTATCAGGTGTGCCGCTATGAGATATTACAATTACAATTATGCCCCTCCCTTTTTGGAAATAACGGTTACACCCCGGACTTCTTGTCGTTCTATTACTTGTGCCCCTCAAATTAGTGGTCATCCATCCCCAACGTAAATGGACGTTAACTTCAGGGACACAAAGGGAATTAAATCAAAAAATAGGTCAAAAGGTCACCCCGCACTGTGCTGCTCCTTAGCCACTCTGCCCTATGCCACCATCGCCCCTGCCCTATGCTCCTCCTCCTCTGGTTAGTGCTTTGCCATGTACTTCTTGTCCTATGCCTCATTTTGTTCCTCCTCCACCCTCGACATATCCTCCTCCTCCTTCGGTCAGTGCTTCCCCATCCTCTTCCTCCACCCATGTTGCCCTAGCTCCTCCACTCTCGCTCCCTCTCAACACCCAACTCCTCCCACCTCCTCCCACGGTCCCCTGTTCACCCCTGCTCCTCCCTTCGTTGCCCCAGCTCCTCCACCCCTATTGCCACAACCCCTCCACGCAAGCTCGCCATCTGCCCCCACTCCACCTCCATCCCCAGCTCCTCCCGCCTCTGCCCCCCCCCCCCCCACACACGGCCCCCCTCCACTCTCGCTCATTCCCCCACTACCCCGTCTCCTCCAACCCCACTTCCCCAACTCCTCCACCCCCACTCACCCTCTACCCCCTCTCCCTATACACCCCCAGCTCCTCCCCCCTCTGCCCCAACTCCACCCTACATCTGATCCTCCCTCCACCCCCAACCTCCTCTCCCCCTCCTCTCCCAGACTCCTCTCCCCCTCCCTACTTCCTTCTCCTCCAACCCCATGGTTTGAGATGAAGAAGACGATATGTGTGATCTAGGAGGGATTTCTACCACTTACGGTGCCATGCGTGAGCAGTCCCTTCCTCCTCTGCATCATCTACATCGAGGAGGGAGCCCCCCAAACCCCCTTCTTGGTCTCGATCCCAACACCATCAACTCCTACCTAAGTTCCCCTACTAGAGATCCAAGCTTTCCGGAAATGGGTTGTGCTTCATCTGCCTATGCTAGTGCAGGAAAGGGGAGGTGCTTCACAAGATGCTCGATTGTCGATACTACTTCCATGAATCGTGTGTCGACACCTGACTTTGATTTGATGCAGCATGCCCCGTGTGCAGGTTGAGGGAGAGGAATAGGATGAATAGGAGGAGGTGTTTAAGTGTGTGGATCGTAATGCCCCTCTTAACCACACAATGGTTTGAAAAAACGATTGTTAATTTCAACTCATTAATGGCTAAAGTAATGGAAGGGCACAAGTGATAGAACGACAAGAAGTCGAGGGCACAACTGATATTCCCAAAAAGGAAGGGTCATAACAGAAATTGCAATAACTCAAAGGGGCACAACTGATAAAAACCCTTTATATATTTGTAGTATTATTTATTATGTATTTATAATTTTTATTTTATTTTTATTATTTTGTTTATATATGTAAATAATTACATGTATACATACTGTAGGTATATTGTATTTATGTATTATACTTCATACTTTATTTTGAATTTATTTTAAATGTTTTAATTTATTTTTATAGTTTTAATATGTTTTATTTAATATATAAAATTATTTAAAAATACAAAAGGAGTAAAAAATGTAAAGAATTAAATAATATAATATTATATCTAGATGCTCAAGTACAATGGTACCCCAGAAAATCGACTATTGTATCTTAACTCTATTTTAAATGAAATCACCTTCATTAGATAAATGATATAATTTTAAATACAATGGAGGCAAGTTTTATGAACTTTTACTTCATATGGAGGAGATATTGATCAATAATGAAGTTCTATTTGTAGCTTTTTCCTCTGTGTGTACCATGTGCATTGTGCATGATTTTTATTGACTATTATTTTTTAATTTTTATACATTATGTACATGTTTCATGTTGAAAATATTTGAATTAGATGTGTGTATGAGTATGTATGAAATAGTGTACAAATTTAATATATGTAGTGTATTGTACACTCAGGGATTTTTAGGTTCTATATATAATTGTTTGTATTATTTTGCCATTGTCTCCCTCTACTTTATTCAGACCTAGCCAATATTGACTTAGTCTCAGGGCATAGGGTCAGTCAAAATTTACAATACTTCCTTTATTTTTCTTTCACATTCTTTATACTTGTATTTTGGATTTAGATACATAGATTAATGTATTATTTACAGATAACATTTAGTGTATTAATTTGTACAGTTAGATGTAAATACATGTCTTTAACTATGGATTTTAAGATAAAATAGATGGCAGAGAATTATATAGTGATGACCCAGACCCATGCCTACACACAGGGGAAAACCCACCTACTGGTCGTGTCCTAACAGAGGATAGCACGGGTTGATGAAGGTTTATCTACTTCGTCAACAACAGCAGCACATGCATAGTCTTCAGCAACTGACATGGGGATTTTTAGTGAGAAGCTGGACTGCATAGAGATCATAGAGAAGAAGCAGTGCTAGCGCATGAACAGAGAGACCAGTCGATACATATTCGCAATGATCTGAAGACCTAGATCTTGTGTCTCCAGGAGGCACAGACGGCTTCCCCATTTCAGGTCACGGGCCGATCGCAGCAGCAGCGGTTCTTTGCAACCACCTGCCCAGTACCGCCGAGGCCACCATATTCAGGCAGAGTCGGTTCAACGGTTGCAGCATTACACTCAGACACCACCATCTCAGGACACTCAGTTGGTGGTGTACCAACCTGATAAGCCACTGGCAGTTCTTCCCCCTTCCCCTTACAAGCAGGAGTCGTTAATGGAATTTGGTATGATCGGCAACAGCCTGGGATCCGTTGTGATCATCCTGGATTCTGGTGGTCTACTGGAGGAACCTCTTCCCATTAGCAGCCTCCAGCTCAGGGTGGATCGAGCAGCCAGTAGCAGCGGCATCAACCCCAGTACTCCCAACCACAAAAGCATCACTGACAGGGTCCTTGTCCCTACTATCAAGGACAACAGTAGAGGCATCAGTAGCCTCAGCAGTACACCCAGCCCACTCCACACCAGTACCAGTAGAGCCAACCTTATTTCCAGCAAGGAAACTCGTTCGATTCTCATGGACCCGTCTATGAGAACCCAACCCTTGACGATCTCGCCCGCCTACTTTCAGACCAGCAGGCATCCTTCCTACGAGAGATGGATGAGTTCCGACAGGAAATAAGGGACATCATAAAGGGCAAGGCCGTCAGACCCGCTCAGATCAAGCCCAATCTGAATAATCTGAAGAGGAAGTTTGAGCAGGTATAGTTCACAGAGACCACCACTCCTAGTGAGGTAATATTTCTTCCTATATATTTGATGTTGATTTTGTGACACTTAGGAGCGGTAGGATGCCAGTCGGCGGCACCTCGTCTAAGCAATGACTACATCCAAGAGCGCTAGACGAGGATAACAGTGCTGATGCTGCTAATGATGATGATGAAGGTGGTGCTGAGACCACCAAGGATGATGATCCAACTGACGGTAATGAGGCCGCCGTATCTCGAGATGCAGTTGGTGGTATTGATGCCACCATTCTACCTGATGCTGAGCCAGAGCACGGTGCTAATGCTGCAAACACAAAAGTCGTGGGTGGTGTTGATGCCAGCAGTTTTAATTCAGTTGTGTTTCCCCCTGTTATTGTATCTCATGACAGATTTAAAAAGACCAAAATAATTAATAAAGGAAAGGTTTCTTCATCTACTTCGAGCCCATATATGTTGCATGATGATCCTTGTCTGGACTCCATTCCCTCAAAGACACATGAACCGCTTCCTAGCCCTCTATCTAAGGAGGGCCCAGCCATCCCCTTCCCTCAGGCACTCCACTTGGTGAAGGGGAATAAAAAAGAAAATTTTAAAAAGACCTAGCAGTTAGAGTCCGACCAGCAGATGATCGACAGATTCCATATCCAGCTGACTCTACAAAAGGCACTTAAGCACATCCCTCGCTTCCAAAAGAACTTGAGAGAGAAGACTACAATCCGCAGGAAGAGAAGGAACCACACCGTAGAGATCCATGTGCTCACTCTTGCTACATGCTTTGCGATTCATAACTGTTTACAAACCAAGAGGCCAGATGCAGGAGCTCCGTATGTCAGATGCCATATTCATGAGCAACGGTTCGATCAAACTCTATTAGACAGCGGCTCTTCCATTAAACTTCTTTCGACAGCCTTACTCGATCGATTCGAGTTTGGCCCTCTTCAATAAAGCAGGACAATTCTTTAGTTTGTTGATCGATCTGTCAAGAGGCTGAAGGGGTTGTTGAAGGACGTGGTCGTCACAATTCAGGGCATGAAATTCCCCGCAGACTTCGTTGTTTTGGACATGGAGATCCCTTAGTCTATGACAGATACCCCCATCATTCTAGGACGTCCATTCTTGTCCACAGCCAAGGCGGTGTCCGATCATGATAGTGGGAAGGTATACTTTCGCGTCGAGGGTTAAAGTGTACAAATAGAGACTATCGACGAGACAAGAGCACGAGATTCAACTTTCTCAGAGCAGTTCAATGATACAGAGCAGATGACACAGGCACAGCGAGACGTCCACCACGAGTGTGATTTTGTGATTATAGATGATGAAGTCGTTTGGTCCGACCCCGTTTCACGAGCTCTTGTCTCACCTTCAGACGCTACAGATCTACAATTTCCAAGATATGAGAGTTCAGAGAGCACATTCTTGGCCGAGGACACATTCGAGGTTGTCGATCGCACCCTAGAGAGGGAAGTAGATTATGTTTCCTGTAGATCCCTCAGATTCTAACATTGATTGGGAAGAGTTCGATGAGCTATTACCTTGTCTGATTCCTACATAGCCGACAGATACGGTGGAGACTGAGCTAGCACCGATTGCAGACACACTAGCAGTATTGTCTTCACCAGATTTTCATGACCAGCGAGAGTTCTCCCATTCAGATCTGGTTTCCTTCACACAGACATTCTAGAAGCCAGATTTGCTAGCTCCCAGTTTCCCAGAGTTGAATCCCTTGCCACAATCATTGAAGTATAGATTCCTTGCAGGTGAGCATGAGATGTACCCAATTATTATCTTAGCAGATTTGATTAGAGAGTAAGAACCTCGTTTGATGGAGGTTCTTGAAAGCAATTACAAGGTGATAGGATGGAGCGTAGCTGATCTCCAAGGGATAAGTCCAGCCATGTGCTCCCACCATATTTATCTCGAAGAGGATGCTAAGCCATTACATGAGTTCTAGCGATGACTGAACCTGGATCTTCAAAAAGTGGTCATGAAAGAGATATCAAAATAGTGGAGCACTGATTTTATCTACCCCATCTCCGACTTCAAGTGGGTTAGTCCATTACATGTGGTGCCCAAGAAGACGTGCATCACTACATTTGTGAGTGAGTCTAGAGAGTAGATCGTTACTCGGGTACCCACTTCTTGGAGGGTATGTGTGGACTAAAGATGACTGAATCAGGCCACCAGGAAGGATCATTTCCCGCTGCCTTTTATTGATCAGATTATTGAGAGGCTATCTGGGAAGAGTCATCACTGATTTCTTGACGAGTACTCCGGTTACAATCAGGTGGCCATAGCGCTAGAAGACTTGGACAAAATGATTTCACCTGTTCGTTTGAGACTTATGCTTTCAGACAGATGCCCTTTGGTCTATGTAATTCCCCTGCAACATTCCAAAGGTGCATGTTTTCCATCTTCTCGGATATGGTGGGTGATTTCTTAGAGGTCTTCATGGATGATTTCTTGGTCTACAATGTTGGATTTGATGCTTGTCTTGGCTGTCTAGACCGCGTACTTCAGCATTGTATCGAGGTCCATCTTGTTTTATCTTGGGAGAAGAGTCACTTCATGGTGACTCAGGGGACAGTGCTTGGTCACATCATCTCCAACATGGGAATGGAGGTTGATCTGACCAAGGTGGATATCATCAGAAAACTCAATCCACCATCCAACCTGCGGCAGTTGCGGTCTTTTCTGGGGCATGTCAGTTTCTACTGATGATTCATTCAGGATTTCAGCAGGATTGCCCGACCGCTTACTGATCTGCTGATGAAAGATATCGAGTTCATTGTAGATGATAAGTGTCTTGCGTCGTTCGAGACTCTCAAGAATCTCGTTGTTGAGGATCCTATCCTTCAGCTGCTTGAATGGTCTCTCCCATTCGAGATCATGACATATGCTTCTGATTTTGCCATAGGGGCTATGCTTGGACATAGGAGGTATGGACTACCTTATGCCATTCACTACGCTAGACGTACATTGGATGCCGCCCAACGGAACTATACTGTCACAGAGAAGGAGATGCTAGCCATAGTTTTTTTCCTTGGATAAGTTTAGATCTTATATTCTTGGATGTAGAGTGACTATTTAAACTGATCATACCACCATCAGGTACCTCATGGCAAAGAAGGATGCCAAAGGTAGATTGACCAGATGTATCCTTTTACTCTAGGAGTTTGACATTGAGATTAAGGATAAGTCTGGAGTCAAGAATGAGGTGGTGGATCATCTCTCCCGATTGAAAAACCTTGAGGATTCAGAGCATAACACCATTATAGACTTTACCAGATGAGGCGATCCTTGTTATCGCCTCGCTCCGATGGTATGCTCACATTGTGAACTATCTTGTCGCCAAGAAAGTTCCACAAGGTTGGCCTAGACAGCGACTTGAGACCTTCCTCACGAAGGCCAAGTCGTACCATTGGGAGGATCCCATCCTTTATCATGAAGGAGGGGATAGTGTCTGGCGTCGGTGCATTTCTTAGGAGGAACACCACAGCATCCTCACATACGACCACAAGCTAGAGGCATAGGGACATCATTCTGAGAGGAGAACAACACAGAATGTGATCCAGTCCGGCCTATGGTGGCCTACCCACTTCAAGGATTCTGATGAATTCGTGAAGAGATATACTGTCTGTCAGAGGATGGGCACTTGTAGACAATGTGATATGATGCCGATGAAGCCAATTCACTTCTGTGAGGTTTTTGACGCATGGGTCATCGATTTCATGGGTCCTTTCACTAAGAGTCAGGGATTCAAGTACATTCTATTGGCTATTGATTATGTGAATCATTGGGTTGAGGCCATTCCCGCCTGAACCGAAGATGCTAAGACTATTTGCCGATTTTTGAGGAAGAATATCATTTCATGATTCGGGGTGCCTGGAATTTTGATATCTGACAGGGGTCTCATTTTATCAACGACAAGGTAAAGTCCCTTGCTAACGAGTTCAGCATAGATCATCGAGTTTCCATTCCATATCACCCTCAAACCAATGGTCTTGCTGAAGTATCAAACATTGAGATCAAGACGATATTGCAGATGGTCGTCCGCCCAAATCAAAAGGATTGGTCACAGCTTTTGGACTCGGTCTTATGGGCATATCGAACTACCTTTAAGAAACCTTTGAGCACATCTCCCTTTCTTCTCGTTTATGGCAAGCCATGCCATTTACCTATGAAGATAAATCTCAAGTCAATATGGGTTGTCACTAAGATATTATTGGATCCAGAGAGTATAGGATATCAAAGAAAGGCAGAATTGGAAACCCCGGAGGAGCTTAGAGATACAACCTTTTTGAGTAGCCTACAATATAAGGAGCGAGTGAAGATATGGCATGATTCTCATATCAGCCATAAGCAGTTTGAGATGAACCAACAAATTTGACTATTCGATGATAGGTTGGGATTATTTCCAGGGAAGTTGCAGAGCAAGTGGAAGGGACCATACTTGGTCCGAAAGGTGCACGACAATGGCAGCATTGACATATTTGAGATATCGTCGAATTCCACCTTTCGATTTAATAGTCAGCACTTGAAACCATATCTAGATCATGATCCGTTGATCGTTGACGTTGTCCCTATTCATTTTGCATGAGATGTGGTCTTTGATTCGCATCATTTGCATCTCATGCCTAATTATCACTTTTCTCCCGTAGTTGTATAGATCCAGTTGTCATATCACACATTCTTTTGTCTAACACCCCATTTTTCATCTTATGATTATGATATACTTAGGGAGTACTTTACCCTAAGTATAGGGGGTGTCAGACTTGTGATTATCTATTTGCTTCTTTTTACCTCTGTTTTGCTGCCTATACTTAGGGATATTTTACCCTAAGTATAGGGGAGGTAGACCCTGCACATTCTAACCCTCAGTTTCCCATTGTGTACAGACTGCTATACTTAGGATTACTTGATCCGAAGTATAGGGGGATCACCAACCTCTATTGATTTTATTCTTTCATTCGTCATTGTAGTATAGCCTTTCTTTTCACTTCACAATATTCAGCACGAGTTAGGTCTTCTTTATCGCTCTTTGATCACTATGAGAACATCGTTTGAGCTAAGTATAGAGGGGTTTCGTATATATTGTATATATACTTTAGCCATAACTCATACTTTGTGTGAGTGTGTTAGTAAATAAAATGGCTAAAAACCCTATACCTAAAATCATAAAAATTTTAAGAATTTTCTTGCACTCTTTCTTGCACATACATGTTTGTAAATAGCTATTTGTAAAAACTATTTTTATACAAATGTTTGTAAAAATGTTTTTTGTAGAACTTTTATAAATATTTTTGTATCAAAATTATGTATATAATACAAAATTTTTTAAAAATGTTTGAAAAATAAAAGTTTGCAAAAATCTGTTTGTAGATATTTGTAAATAGTTTGCTAAACTTCTTCCTGCATGCATTCAAACATTTTCAAAAATTTTGCATATTTTGAAAATTGCATCAAAAAGAGTTTTGTTCGTATTTTTATATATTCTTCTGGATCGTAGTTGACATTTAAACTACTCTGGAATTAAATTGGAAAATGGAGCTTAGTTAAGACCTTAATCCACCTAACTCTTAGAGGAATCTTATAGGATTTGGGGTTAAGATTTTTCAGGTCCATTAGTGACTTAATTCTTTGAGTCCACTAGGCTATGTTCACATGTCATCTTGATGAGCCTAAGTAGAACACTTAACAATGCACACATGACTCTCACAGATAATGGCTTTACTTGTACCAGCACCTTACACATAGCTCGACACGAAAGAGGTGGTGAGTTGGCAATTTTATTCTGCTTGGAGTAGCATACAAGGGTAGTACTTCCAGGCGGAACCTCTCATCTTCCTTTAGGGAGGGATGTGCGTCTCAACTTGGTCTAGTAGCATTGAGGACTAAAGACATGAGTTGTGGGTTACAATAATGCTTCAAAAGAGGAACAATCTACTGGCTAAAGAAGAAAAAGTCTTTATGTATATATACCGCATCATGTAGATATGTTGTACATATGCATCTCAAAAAAAATGTGCAAAATCAAGAAAAACTCCAAAAAAGTGGACATGCTTGATTGAAAATAAAATGTCTGCCAGAGTGTATATATTCAAATAAAGCAAAGCTTATGTATTACACCTTCTCATCTCATGAAGCTTGCAGCGGGAGACTTAGCTACGCTGGTTGGGCTCCCAGGGATACGTAGCTACACTGGCCATGGTCCATTCTCTTCTTTTCCCCTCTCCTTGAGCCGATTGCACTTGAACTTAGAAGGGAATACCCCACTCCTCGAGGAAAGAGCTGCTAGACTGAGGAATTAGAGTTACCTTCTTAAGGGAGGTTGTTTCTTTGCCATTTCTGAGGTGAGGAGCTACATATCACTTATATAGTACAAGGAAAGATACATGGTCATTAGAGTTTAAAATGATCTGGATTATTGAGGAGTCTTGACCATAGAATGGTGGAACTTAGAGGTTGTTGAGTCTTAAACCTATATCTCAATAAGGTTCCGACAAACTAATAATCAAAAGGTCTGACTGTGCTCCATACTTCAATTTAATGAAGATAAGTTTAATAATCAACCTTGATTATCCTTATTTATCTTTTCTATTTCTTTTCATTTCTTTTTCAAATAGGTTTTTGCAATGGGACTAGCAAAGGTAAAGTATAGGGGGAAGTATAGGGGGTGATGAATCCCTGATTCTTAATCTTTATTCTTTTATTTTAGCTAATTATCTTGGCAAGGCAGCATATAAACACATGTAAATACAATAACTTAGCATTCATCATGCATTTGTTAATATTGCATAATTAGCATGTTTTTGTGCAAAAATAAAATAATAAAGGAAAAGAAAAAGGAAGGAGGTATTTAGAATTAATACAGAGTGACCAGAATCCCAAGAGAAGGTCAAGCCTTGATCTGATCGCAAGATAAAATAAGTAGAGAGAGATAGGGTCTACTTTGTGTTGTAGTACATGTTGCCTATATTTGTATATAAGTATTTTATACAAAATAAATAAAATTTTTATTTTTACCTCCTTGCATATATTTCTAGAAATAATAATGAAAACAAAATAAAACTCAATAAATAAAAATAATAATTGAAAATAAAAATCCTCCTTTCAATTGTACAAAACACATATATGAACATCACATTCACTATTTATTCTATACTAGTAAATAACTCATAAAATAAAATAAAAATTATTTTATACACCTAAAATGATGTTGAAAATAAATAAAAAACAAATTGGGGTATTTGTATAAAAATAACAAATTAAAAATATTTGTACATAACACATAGGTATATTATACCTGTATATAATACTATATATTGTATATACACTAATTTATTTTTTATAAAAATAACTAAAAATCATAGAAAAATTCTTTGAAAAATAATAAACATTTTCATTTTATTTCTTTTTTTAATTTGAATTCATTTATTATTTTTAAGTTAATTATCTTTATTTTTACCCTTATTTTGTCCTGTAGCATTTTTTTGTCCGCATCCTAGGCCGGCTCTGATCGGGCCAGCTGGGATTCATTGACCTCGGTCAACTGGTCCCCACCAGCCCCCTTTCGCCCGAGTCGGGTTTGGCCCGATTTTCCTCAATTTTTCGTGACCCGACCGTGGCTCCTTCTTCCCCAGTTCAAGGCTCCGAATGCGAGGCGTGGATCCATAATCCATGCCTGATCTTTTTCCCTTCGATCCGTGCGTCGGTTCGCAGGCCACGCTTCCTGCTTGTCGGAGCTGCACACCTACATATCTTGCACCCCCTCGTCCTTTTCCTTCACCCTTGGCTGTGCCACCACCTCCTGCATACCCGACCTCTCTTTTCAAGAGTGACAGCGTGAGAGGGCGAGGAATCCCCTCAGCTCTGCCGTGAGGAGCTATGCCTCTAACAACGTCGGTTATCGAGGCCACTACCCCATGGATGATGTCCGCACCCCCATGCATCCTTCCTCCATCCTTAGGTACTCCCTATACCATCTGCTTTTCATTCGATTCGATCTTTCCTCTGCCAAACATAGTATCTCTGACCACCCTCTGTTTCCCATCTCTCCGCCGCACTCCGACATCTGCATACCTCGCTCTGACTTCCTCCCGCTTCTACATGTGCTCTGCATCCTCTAACGTGACTCCAGCCATTGGGTTGAAGCCTCCTAGAAGGTCAAGTCCTTCATCTTGCCGAAGACCTGCCCGTTCACCCTTCACCCTCGGTTCCTGCTTGTTTGCATGTTCTAACCCTTGACGGAGCTACCCCTCCGAGCATATATCTTCTCCTGTAGGGTTGGCGAGCGACCAAACCTCATATGGAGGTCAAGGATACCATAGGGAGGCTCCAGAACATCCATGCCTCCCACGTACCCCTCTCTTGGTCATGGGCCCTTCTGAGCCATTCAATAGCTGCGGAACACTGTCACCATCATTTCCCACACTCCAGTAGCTGGTGAAGACGTCGGAACCGCATGCCATAATCGATTGAAACTCGTCGGAGGCGAGTTCTTCCCTGTTCGTCCAGGCATCTTCTTCGTCGTTCGATCAGGCGTCCTCCCAGTTCTAATCGCAGCCATCCATCATTGGGAGGCACGCGGTCGTCAGATCCATATGAGGATCCATCGTTAACCGTCCATCACCGAAGGGGTATCCACCCATCCTGACCGTCCATTCATTATTGGAGCACCATAAGTCGTTGGATCGCACATAATAAGGGGTAAATTGTTCTGAGGCCCTTCTCTATTTTATGTTTACTAGTTAGTCATGTAAATATTTGTTGCATTTATTTTAGTTGGGACATTTTGCAGTTAGACCCTTGTCATTTTCCAAATTTGCATTTTAGTCCCTGTGTGTGAACTCACGTGCAGTCCCACATGCTTTTTGAGGTTATTTGCATGATCTACCCTGGACATTCTGTATGTTATACTTTGAATGAATAGTTTCTCATATTTGTAAATCTACCCCTATGTGTCGTTTATTGTGCATGTGCGTGAATTCCCTGGACTTTTTCCAATTCTCGACCTAAGTTTTCTGCGTGTATTATTATTTGGCATGTGAACTTTATTTTAATTACAAGTAAGTCCCTACAATCTGTGTGTCAATTAATTAATTAAATAAATACCAAATTAAGTCCAAAAATTTTATAAAAATTACTCTTAGCTCTTGCTAACATGTAATATTTATTGTAATTTTTTGGATTAATTTAGTAATGTATTTTATTTTCTAAAAATAAAAAACCCTTAAAAAAGTTCTATCTATTTTGGAAAATATATAAAAAATCGAAAGATAACTTTAAAAATCCATAAAAATTATTGTGTGTGTTTCTGTGTGCTTTTCTTTCAGTAGCATTTTCCCTGAAAACCCTCATAAAAACCCTAAAAATTACAAAATTATTAAACACTTATAAAATTCATAAAAAATATAGAAAAATAAAAAAAATACAATTTTTGTTCGTATTTGTAGCCCATTTTATCTAGTTTCTCATAAATTTACCCCTAGGACTCTAGGGTATCTTAAACATTTTAAATTTGCAATATTGTCCTGGTCATGCACTGTTTACATTTTTAGCCTTTATTTGATTTTTATAAAATCACAAAAACATCAGAAAACCCCAAAAAATTACCAAAAACACTTTGATATTTGAAAAACCTAAAAAAATTAATCTTGATTTTTGAGCATTTTTAGCCTTAAATAAAAATTCAAAAAGCTCCTTGTGTGCTTTATTTCCTTTATTGTTTTGATTGAGTTCTTTAATTAAAAATTATAAAAAAATGCAAAATTAAAACCACCAAAAATATTTTCTGAACCCCGACTACTTCGTAAGATTTCTCGTGCTACTTATGCTAGACCCTGGTTGCTATACCAGGTTAAAATAAAAGCGGAGACCGCTAATATTTTCTGTGTGCTTTGATTGATTTATCCTTCGATTGTGTGTCTCTCTCTTTTTCTTGATTGAGCATTGGCCTTGTGATCCAGGTCACAATGACCCTTTGATGTATATTGATGTCCTAACTCGTATCTCTCGGAACACTCATCATTATGCAGACTCAGATTAGGGAGCAAGACCTTCTGATGATCGACATCCGAGCTGAGTTGAGACATTTGAGAGAGAAGAGACATATTTCAAAGGATGATGATCCAGATGAAGAGTGTTAGCAATGTGAGCCCGAGGCGAACCATTCCTACAATAAATGTTATTGTAATAAATGATTTATCAATAAAAGTTATTGATGTTTTGTTTCACTCCCTTTCTGATATTGAATTAATGAATGCACTATAAGGTCCCTCTGTACAATAAGGGTTATGTACCATGGCCAACTTGATAATCATACAGCTGTTGATTCAATGATTGAATCATAGAGGCTGATGCTTGGATGAATATCTAAGGAGTTAGATAGAGGACTCATCAAGCATCATCAATGATTAACAAGTAGTGATCTCCAGTCTAAGTGGGAGATGGCAATCCCATCTCATTAGACTGATATCTGATCGACCTCTTGATGCAGGTCCTCTGCATAGGAATATTGATTCGGAGGTATCAGATTAGTTGAGTCAATGATTTGACTTAACGAGATCGAGATAACCAAAGACCTATGATGAATACTGTCACATCACAGGCAAACATCCTCTGACCAGAGACAGATATATTACTATATGTCTGAGCATGTACATTTGGCAGACCAATAGGTTGATGACCTAATCAAGGTCTATACACCGGCGAGATGGTGTGCATGTAAGGCCATATGAGTAATATGATCTCTCAAAGGGATCATACAGGTTCACTTGTGAACCGGGAGAAATGAGATCACTCATGAGGTATTGGGATTAACCAAATTCCATGCATGGTCATCATGCTTTAGAAGCATGATATGAATTTGAAGGTAAGATATATGCTTTGTGAAAGCATATGATCTGTACCATATCCCAAGGACCAAGATTGAGAAACTTAATGATCAGACTATGAAGATGACAGTGTAAAAGTGATCTTTATCTTCATGATGATCATGAGTCTTCCAGTATGCAGGATGTGCAGGTATTAGGAATACATGATGGGTGATTTGATCATAAACGATTATATAACCATGACGCTTCCATTCCGAGGGAGTGATGAAACAGGTCTGGATTTTAGTGACTCCTCTCATGAGAGAAGTGACCTAATCTTAGTCCATGTACTGGACATTGATCTGAATGAGATTCAGATGCAATGAGAAGATTAGGTTTACGGTCTTGATTTAATCAAGCATCTATGAGAGGTCCATGGGATCTGGATTTGAGATGTGATCTCAATATCCAAGTCACTATACGTGGAACAATACAATCGCCCTGTCCTTATCTCCAAGTATCTGAGGAGAAATAGAATTGTTCTTAAATGGTTTGAGAACAATTTCATGAGATCTAAGCAAAGAGAAGTTGATAATTAAATGTGATTTAATTATCATGATGTATGAGAAATTATCCAATATAATTAAATGTGGTTTAATTATTATGGATATGAATAATGTGGATAGTAATATCCAATTATTCCTAATATATTATAAATGTGATTTATAATGTATTAGAGAGAGTTAAATATAATTTATACTAGTAGATTAATTATTAATGTGTATTGGATACACATTGTCTAATTAATTGAAAATGTAAATTACATTTTGTTTTGGGTTGTGAATGTGATTCACAATATTTCAATGTCAAGATTGCAATATTCCCAAAATTAATTGAGAATTTGGTGAATAATTGTTGGAAAATAAGTTGAGAGAAAAACAAGGAGATATGCAATCCCATGGGAATCCATGGGATTGCCCTCCCCATATGGGAAGAGGGGGGCGGCACCAATTCCTTTATGGAATTGGTGGCCGTCCACTCCTCCCAATAGGGAAGGAGGCTCTCATTTGTTTTGTCACTCCTTATTTAGTTGGTTTAATTTGGTATTAATATATATTTGATTTATCAAATGTATTTAATCAAAATTAAATCACAAGTTGTTGGCTTTTACCAACAACAATCTTGACCATTGGATTGTCATAAGTCAATCTCAACCATTGATTTTATATGACACATGGATTGAGATCCATGGATCCCAAAACCCTATAAATAGAGAGGCACTCTTGGCTCTCTCTTTACACATGCTATTGTAGCAAAACTCTCTTTCTCTTTCTCTCATACTCGACAGCCCTCTCTCCCTCTTCCTCTTGGTGGCCGTCCACCCTAGTGGAGGGAATCGTCGTCGCCCTCGCCTTCGTGCTACCGCTTCGACACTCTGCGGTTCTCCGTCTACTTCAAGTGCTTCGCCCGCGAAGGAGACGTTCGATCTCGTGCGACGAGATCAGGAGCAACCGCGCTTGGATCAACTTCTTGGATTGCGAGGACACCGCGGTTCATCCCCGCGCTCGCAAGCGATCTCTCCGACGATCGGACTTGAGACAGGAGGTATCTTCTCTTAGAGACTCGATCAACCACGCTTCAAGAAGTATTGCATTATACTTGCTGTGGTTATAGATGAAACGATCCGAGAATGGTTCTTGGATCATGTGGTTTCATCGATTAAAAATTTTTAAAATTCCGCTGCACCGAACAACTAGTACGACTAGTCGTTCTTCGTCGTATCCGATACGACGATCACGCTTCTGTGATGCGCTTGAGGATTTCTCCATATCCTTCAAGTGGTATCAGAGCCTTAGGTCGACGGTTTCGAATAGTGATTCGTTAACCAAGGACGACTTGGGTTCGCTAAGGTCGCGAAAGTTTTCATCGCATTTGATTTCGCAGATCTGTTTAGTAAATAAATTCGGCACTGTTTAAATTGTTTAAACACGAATTTTATACTTGGATTATGTTCCCCATTAAATAAGGAAACCATAGGATCTGAGTTTGCGTAAATCGGATTTCGTATGCTCGAGATATGGTCGTTTTAATGAACATGTATGCACTCTTGCGGGAACTGTGAATCTGAACGTGATTAAAATGTTAATTACTGTTTAGACTTGCCTCGAAATGCGTGAAACATCACTTAGGTTCTGTCCTAAATCAAATTAGCAAACTTTAGAAATTGACTTTGCTTAATTTGGATTTAATATGATTGAGATACGCCAATTTTAGTAAGTAGGGGTCACTGCTGAAATTGCTTTCCTAATCTAGAACCAAGTGATTGTCAATTAGTGAAATTAATTGTTAATTTCGTGAAATAATCTTGAAAAATATTTGTGAAATATTGAAACATGATTATTTGCCTAATTGACTTGGCCCCAACCAATTAGTTCATTAGATTTGATCTAAACCTTAATTGGAGTTACAATCATCAAACTTATTGCTTGAATAGGATTTGGGAATTTGCCTAGCAAATTTCCTTAAAATCAAAATTGTTTTGATTACTATATGGTATAATTTCGGTTGAAGAACCGATGATCATCTCAAGTACAAAATAATCAATTTGGCATTATCCTTTCCCGAGGTGGATATGGTGTCTAGTCGGGGATCGCTGGTCAGCGGGTTGCAACGTATGTGGTCCGCCCCACTTCCGTCGGTACTGGCCATAACAGCGGGTAGGGCCGGGATAATGTCCGAGGGATTATGATGTATTTTTTCTAAATATTAAAATACGAATTAATACGTACTTTGAGATCAATTCAAGCGTAAAATTAAGTTTGATTGATTAAATTGGATTGATAATTAATTTAATATGATTATGTTAATTATATCCAATTGAGAATACTCTAATATGATTAGAGTTAATAATTCCCTTGGAAGAATTAATTATATGAATGTGATTCATAGTAATTAATTAAATTTGAATAAGAGGTGGAGGATCACATAAGTGACATCCATGGTCTCTCGTCAAGGCGAAGGGTTTCCGTCGCCACCGATTGTATATAGGAGACGCCTGTACGTAGTGACAGCTCCTATATACAAGCGCATCTGGATCGGACTCTTTGCTTCTCGAAAGAGTAAGGCCGTATGCGTAGTGACCCCAATATCGGATCCTCATATTATTGGGGTGATATTGGATTGCGTATAGCGAGTTCTAATCCTGTTGACGGTTGGTTCAATTAATGACAGGTCAACATCACCTTAGGGGTGGTGGGCCTGGGTATTAAAGACCGAATTGGGAATGCAAGTTGGACTTGCAAGGCGGAATGTGTTCCCGCTTCTCTTTATTGGAGTTACAGTTTCTCATATTATTGGGATGTAACAAAGATAAAGAGGAGATCCCAGTTCTTGCTTGAGATATATCGGTAAGTATATCTCCTACTTTGAAAGTGAATAAGGGAATAAACTTTCATAGTTGACATAGCAAGACTAATTTGATTTAAAATGCCTAAATCAAATAAAATTAAATTGAATATATATATATGTTCTAATATAGTGCATTCTCAATTTCAGAAAATGAAGGCAATGAACCCACTGAACAGGCTTCTGGAGGTCAACCAATTGACCGGACCAAATTACTCGGATTGGATCCGTAATTTGGAGCTTGTGCTTTCGGTAGAGCGTATCAGTTATGTGCTCTCTGAAAACAAACTTGAAAACCCTAAATCTAAGGAAGACAAAGCCTATAATGACAAGTATGATGAAGATCATGTCTTGGCTAGGTGCTATATCTTAGGTTCTCTCTCCAATGTTCTTCAGAAGCAACATGTGGAGATGAGTACTTGCCAGGATATCATGCAGAATCTAAAGGATATGTTTGGTGACATTAACCGCACCCGGCGGTACAATGTTATGAAAGATCTCATTCGCTGCAAGATGCAGGAAGGGACCTCGGTCCGCGAGCATGTACTCAAAATGTTTGGGTACTTGTCAGAGCTTGAGACTCTGGGGGCGACGATGGATGCAGACATGCAATCTGATTTCATTCTGCTGTCATTGCCCAAATCTTTCAATAACTTTGTAGTGTCATTCCACATGAATAAGCAGGAACTGACAAATGCTGGGCTTCTTGCTGCATTAAAGTCTGCAGAAGACGTAATGAAGAAAGATGGTCCCTCTGGCACTGCAATGGTTGCACAGGTCAAAGGGAAGTGCGGTCAGAAGCAAGGTTCTCGGAAGGGCCCGGCCCAGAAGAGAAAGAAGAAGGGACAAAGTGTTGCCTCATCTTCCAATGTATCCACTTTAATGGCGTCGAAGAAAACCGACGTCTGTCACCACTGCAAGAAGCCGGGGCACTGGAGGCGTAATTGACCGGATTACCAGAAGTCGGTCGACAAAGGTAAAGCCCCAGCAGGTATGAAATCTACTCTTATCATTGAAACTAGCTTTCTCGTTGGACGAGAAGGAAGTTGGGTAGTTGATTCTGGTGCTTCTGTTCATGTATGCAATTTGTTGCATTTGTTTCAGGAAACTAGACAGCTTGAAGAAGGGGAGATAGTCATCCAGATGGGATCTGATGCAAGTGTTGCAGCAGTCGCCGTCGGGACCTGCAGACTATCATTATCTAGTGGTAGAGTCCTAGTACTTAAAGAGTGTCTTTATGTACCTGAAGTCAGAAGGAATCTAATATCTGTATCTAAGTTAGTTAGAAGTGGGTATTCATTCCTGTTCTGTAATAAATTAGTCATAAACCGTTATGATAAATATATTGCAGATGGTATTTTGACTTCTGGAGGACTCTATGAATTGTGCATTGATAAATGTGTTATGAATGTTACAAGCACTAATAAAAACCCTAAAAGATCCAGGGAGAATGAAAATCTCTCAAATGAGATTTGGCATCAAAGGTTTGGTCATTTGTCTGTTGATAAGATCAATAGATTAATTAAGGATGGACCTTTAGACTTTCTACAGGTTCAACCTTTGCCTACTTGCAAGAATTGCATTCAAGGAAAAATGACCAAGATGCCTTTTCGTAACAAGGTTACAAGATGTGAAGGTATTATTGACCTAATACATACTGATGTATGCGGTCCCTTCAGTACCGCGACCCGAAATGGATATCGATATTATTTGACGTTTATTGATGACCATTCGCGATACGGGTTTATCTTCCTATTACGTCATAAATTTGAAACCTTTGAAAAGTTCAAAGAATTCAAGGCCTTGGTTGAGAACCAAACTGATAGGAAGATTAAACGAATTCGATCTGATCGAGGTGGCGAATACCTATCAGATGAATTTAAGGAATACCTTAAAGAGAATGGAATTATTTCCAATCTCACTCCTCCTGGAACTCCCCAACTTAATGGTGTTGCTGAAAGACGCAACAGAACCATCATGGATATGGTTCGTTCAATGATGAGCAAAGCACATTTACCACTTAGTTTCTGGGGATATACAGTAGAGACTGCAATATATATCCTGAATAAGATTCCTAGCAAATCTGTACCTAAGACTCCTCATGAGCTCTGGTATGGAACCAAACCTAGTGTTAATCACTTGAGGGTTTGGGGTTGCTTGGTCCATGCAAAGAATGTGGATGCAAGTAAGCTAGAATCTCGCTCTCGTGAGTGTTACTTCATAGGGTATGTTAGAGATGGTATTGGAAACCAACTCTATGACCCTGAGACTCAGAAGGTTTTTGTTTCTAGAGATGTGAAATTTCTGGAGAATGATTTCCTTAAGGGTCAAGATAAATATGAAGTAAAGGAACTCATTGAATCTCCTGAGGATTCTGAGCTTCCTGAACCAGAAACTGAAGAAGTAAATAAAGATGATACACCCATACCTCTTCGAAGGAGTTCGAGGGTGGTTGCACCACCAGAAAGGTATGGATTCCATGTGTCAGGTGAAACTGACAATGATCCTACTTCAGTTGATGAAGCACTCGCGGATCATGACATGGATAGATGGATGCTAGCAATGAAGTCAGAAATTGACTCCATGCATAAGAATGGTGTATGGACCCTAGAGGATCCACCTAAAGGGGTAAAACCCATTGGGTGCAAATGGATCTTCAAGAGAAAGAGGGGACCTGATGGGAAAGTAGAGACTTTCAAGGCACGGCTCGTAGCCAAGGGCTACACACAGAGAGAAGGCATCGATTACGATGAGACATTCTCTCCTGTGGCTATGCTTAAATCCATCAGGGCACTGCTAGCTATAGCTGCATATCTTGACTACGACATTTGGCAGATGGACGTCAAGACGGCTTTCCTCAATGGATACCTCGAGGAGGATATCTACATGGAGCAGCCCCAGGGCTTCATAACTGAGGATGGCAAAGTATGCAAGCTGAAGAAATCCATCTATGGGCTCAAGCAAGCTTCTCGTAGTTGGAACATCAGATTTGACGAAACCATAAAGAGTTATGATTTTGTGCAGAATCTTGATGAACCTTGTGTGTACAAGAAGCTTAGTGGGAGCGCCATTGTGTTCATCGTGCTTTATGTAGATGACATCCTTATCATTGGGAATGATACAGGGATGATGACCAGTGTGAAGATTTGGCTGTCCCATACCTTTGAGATGAAAGATCTTGGAGAAGCCTCTTACATCTTGGGTCTGAAGCTGTTCAGAAACCGAGAGAAGAGGATATTGGGATTGTCACAACAAGGATACATTAAGAAGATTCTTGAACGATTCCGTATGGATAGTTCCAAGAAAGGATTCCTACCCTTAAGACATGGTATCCACCTGTCTAAAGGAATGGCTCCTCAAACTGTTGAGGAAAAGAAAGCCATGGCTGGATGTCCTTATGCATCAGCCATAGGAAGCTTAATGTATGCCATGATGTGTACTAGGCCAGATATCTGCCATGCAGTGGAAGTGGTAAGCCGTTACCAATCCTGCTATGGAGAACAACACTGGAATGCAGTAAAGAACATATTCAAATATCTAAGACGGACGCAAGATTACATCTTGGTCTATGGAGATGGTGATCTCCAAGTCTTGGGATATACAGATTCTGACTTCCAATCAGATATTGATGATCGAAAGTCGACATCAGGGTTTGTGTTCCTGTTGAACGGTGGTGCTGTGAGCTGGAGAAGCAAGAAGCAGGACACTACAGCAGATTCAACAACAGAAGCCGAATACATTGCCGCATCGGATGCTGCAAAGGAGGCGGTGTGGTTGCGCAAGTTCGTCCAGGAGCTTGGCGTAGTTTCCTCTGATACTCCCATCCCGCTACTCTGTGATAACACGGGAGCCATTGCCCAGGCGAAGGATCCCAGATGGCATCAGAAAAGCAAGCACGTAGAAAGGAAATACCACATCATTCGGGAGATTCAAAAGCGTGGTGACATCATCATCACCAAGGTGGCCTCCGCCGACAACGTTGCTGATCCTCTTACCAAACCTCTGACACAGAAGGTTTTTGACCAGCATGTAATGAGTATGGGTTTAAGGCTTGTTCCTGAATGGTTCTGAGGGCTAGTGGGAGATTGTTAGCAATGTGAGCCCGAGGCGAACCATTCCTACAATAAATGTTATTGTAATAATTGATTTATCAATAAAAGTTATTGATGTTTTGTTTCACTCCCTTTCTGATATTGAATGAATGAATGCACTAGAAGGTCCCTCTGTACAATAAGGGTTATGTACCATGGCCAACTTGATAATCATACAGCTGTTGATTCAATGATTGAATCACAGAGGCTGATGCTTGGATGAATATCTAAGGAGTTAGATAGAGGACTCATCAAGCATCATCAATGATTAACAAGTAGTGATCTCCAGTCTGAGTGGGAGATGGCAATCCCATCTCATTAGACTGATATCTGATTGACCTCTTGATGCAGGTCCTCTGCATAGGAATATTGATTCGGAGGTATCAGATTAGTTGAGTCAATGAGTTGACTTAACGAGATCGAGATAACCAAAGACCTATGATGAATACTGTCACATCACAGGCAAACATCCTCTGACCAGAGACAGATATATTACTATATGTCTGAGCATGTACATTTGGCAGACCAATAGGTTGATGACCTAATCAAGGTCTATACACCGGCGAGCTGGTGTGCATGTAAGGGCATATGAGTAATATGATCTCTCAAAGGGATCATACAGGTTCACTTGTGAACCGGGAGACATGAGCTCACTCATGAGGTATTACGATTAACCAAATTCCATGCATGGTCATCATGCTTTAGAAGCATGATATGAATTTGAAGGTAAGATATATGCTTTGTGAAAGCATATGATCTGTACCATATCCCAAGGACCAAGATTGAGAAACTTAATGATCAGACTATGATGATGACAGTGTAAAAGTGATCTTTATCTTCATGATGATCATGAGTCTTCCGGTATGCAGGATGTGCAGGTATTAGGAATACCTGAAGGGTGATTTGATCATAAACGATTGTATAACCATGACGCTTCCATTCCGAGGGAGTGATGAAACAGGTCTGGATTTTAGTGACTCCTCTCATGAGAGAAGTGACCTAATCTTAGTCCATGTACTGGACATTGATCTGAATGAGATTCATATGCAATGAGAAGATTAGGTTTACGGTCTTGATTTAATCAAGCATCTATGAGAGGTCCATGGGATCTGGATTTGAGATGTGATCTCAATATCCAAGTCACTATACGTGGAACAATACAATCGCCCTGTCCTTATCTCCAAGTATCTGAGGAGAAATAGCATTGTTCTTAAATGGTTTGAGAACAATTCCATGAGATCTAAGCAAAGAGAAGTTGATAATTAAATATGATTTAATTATCATGATGTATGAGAAATTATCCAATATAATTAAATGTGGTTTAATTATTATGGATATGAATAATGTGGATAGTAATATCCAATTATTCCTAATATATTATAAATGTGATTTATAATGTATTAGAGAGAGTTAAATATAATTTATATTAGTAGATTAATTATTAATGTGTATTGGATACACATTGTCTAATTAATTGAAAATGTAAATTACATTTTGTTTTGGGTTGTGAATGTGATTCACAATATTCCAATGTCAAGATTGCAATATTCCCAAAATTAATTGAGAATTATTTTTGGTGAATAATTGGTGGAAAATAAGTTGAGAGAAAAACAAGGAGATATGCAATGCCATGGGAATCCATGGGATTGCCCTCCCCATATGGGAAGAGGGGGGCGACACCAATTCCTTTATGGAATTGGTGGCCGTCCACTCCTCCCAATAGGGAAGGAGGCTCTCATTTGTTTTGTCACTCCTTATTTAGTTGGTTTAATTTGGTATTAATATATATTTGATTTATCAAATGTATTTAATCAAAATTAAATCACAAGTTGTTGGCTTTTACCAACAACAATCTTGACCATTGGATTGTCATAAGTCAATCTCAACCATTGATTTTATATGACACATGGATTGAGATCCATGGATCCCAAAACCCTATAAATAGAGAGGCACTCTTGGCTCTCTCTTTACACATGCTATTGTAGCAAAACTCTCTCTCTCTTTCTCTCATACTCGACAGCCCTCTCTCCCTCTTCCTCTTGGTGGCCGTCCACCCTAGTGGAGGGAATCGTCGTCGCCCTCGCCTTCGTGCTACCGCTTCGACACTCTACGGTTCTCCATCTACTTCAAGTGCTTCGCCCGCGAAGGAGACGTTCGATCTCGTGCGACGAGATCAGGAGCAACCGCGCTTGGATCAACTTCTTGGATTGCGAGGACACTGCGGTTCATCCCCGCGCTCGCAAGCGATCTCTCCGACGATCGGACTTGAGACAGGAGGTCTCTTCTCTTAGAGACTCGATCAACCACGCTTCAAGAGGTATTGCATTATACTTGCTGTGGTTATAGATGAAACGATCCGAGAATGGTTCTTGGATCATGTGGTTTCATCGATTAAAAATTTTTAAAATTCCTCTGCACCAAACAACTAGTACGACTAGTCGTTCTTCGTCGTATCCGATACGACGATCACGCTTCCGTGATGCGCTTGAGGATTTCTCCATATCCTTCAAAGAGGAGACAGTACCTATAGAGCATGTATGCATGATAATACATTTTCACGCACTTGGGGATTCTTCTGCTAGTAGGTGGATTCAACTTCCTCCTATTCACGGATCATTTATCCTCACACCTGAGATTATTCAAATTTACCGATCTTTCATGGGAAGTTCACTGAGGAGCCACATTCACACCTTCGAGAGTTCAATATGATTTGTAGTACATTATATGACTCTCAAGGTGATGAGGATGCCATTCGGATGATAGCATTTCCATTCTCCCTGGACGATAGGGTCGCGTAATGGTTGTGACATTTAGGGAGAATAATTACTACATTGGAGAAGTTTTGTACTGAATTCCTAAGCAGATTCTACACCATTGGACGTACGAATGTTGCAAGGTCTCTCGTTACCAGTTTCACTATATAGGGAGCGAGCCGTTCCCCGAAGCATGGTATCATTTTCGAGACCTGATTGATAGGTGTCCCCACCATGATATTTGAAAGGCGAGCTTGGTTTAGAGCTTCTTTAGTGGATTGACACCTGATATACAAGGGTTGGTGAATGCAACTTGTGGTGGTTCATGCTTTTCGAAACATGAGGATATTGTATGGGATAGCTTCGAGGAGATGGCATCTCATCATGCCACTGTAGCCCAGATAGATTCTCATACTCAAATGGAGTCACCTGCATTCATTCACCAATCTACCATGGCACAAAGTGAGGAGGGTCCATCGACTATTACATAATCTTCTTCATATGAGACGAGTGGTCTTAGACAGAGATTGGACCACCTGGAGCATATTGAGAAGAGATGCCACCAGTTAACAAGCTCGATAAGATAGACGAGCTTGTGAGGAATATTAGTGACCTGAAGAACCATATTGAATAGATGGCATCTATTGCATCTTTAGGGTTACTAGCTGATTCATCCGATACAAAGTCTCCAGTGCAGCAGATAAATTACCTTCAATCAGAGCTTATGGCCGAGCCTCATCAGATTCAAACTTTCACTCAGTGGATGCCAGGATCTCTTTCTTAGTAGTTGCCTCAGCAGTTTTTGGATTACTCATCTAGTTCTCTAGTACACTCCTATGAGAACTTGATTTTAGGTGATCTTGCTTATCGGATCACCGGACAGTATGAGAAGAATAGGTGAGATATGGATGAGTTCAAGCAGCAGATAATGGATCTCGTGCTAGATCAGACCGCCATGCAGACTCAGCAGATAGACTCTACTTCTCAATCACATATGTCACTCGATAATGTGAATGATGTTGATTTCATATCTCTGAGGAGTGGTAGAGTCACAATCGGTAGTGGCTCAGCTAGGCATGATATCGATACATCAGTAGATGATACTTTCGAGCCAGTTGAGCATAATGTTGATAGCAGTACAGATGTTGCTAGCATCCATGAGGATCTGGATGGTGGTGCTAATGCCACCGAGTCTGATGATCATGATGTAGAGATAGATGTGTTACCATCTCTCGTACCTAGTGATGAGGAGAAAAACGCGTAAAAAATGGAAAAAGTAGAAGATCTAGAAAAAGAAATAAAGATAAGACAACAGATTTAGCTAGAGCTCGTGAGTCTACTTCTGACGATCTACATGGAACTGGTCCCAGTTTTAGAAAAAGAATTGTATCTTCTTCTTCTTCTTCTTCTTCTGTTCCTTTGAGTGTACATACTAACAAGGAGGACAAACATATTCCTTTTCCTCAAGCACTCTACTTAGGAAAAGGTAAGAAAAAAGAAAATCCTAAAAGACTAAGATGCTATATCTGATGAAGAGCTGCTCGACAAATTCACCATTAAACTCACTCTTTCAAAATCCTTGGCACACATCCCTATTCTACAGAAAGGACTCAAGGAGAAAACTACAGTTTGTAAAAAGAAGAGGCAGTGCAATCATTGCTCCGAGATTCATGTGTTGACCATGGAAACATGCCACACCATCCAAAATCATCTCCCAACCAAGAAATCAGACATGGGAGCACCGTATGTTAGATGCAAGATTTTAGATCAAACATTTGATCGTACTCTTTTAGATAACAGATCATCAATTAATCTCCTTCCCACTTCCTTACTCGACAAGTTCGAGTTCGAACCTCTTCGACCAAGCAGAACAGTCTTGCAGTTTGCTAATAGATCAGTCAAGAGGCCTAATGGATTAATTAATGATGTTATCCTCACCATTCATGGTTTGAAATTCCCCATGGACTTTGTCGTGTTGGACATGATGGTCCCTGAATGTGTGACCGATACCCCAATCATATTGGGATGACCTTTTCTGGTGACAGCTAAGGCTATTTCTGATTATGGTATTAGGAAGGTGTACTTTCGCATCCACTGAGAGAAATACATATAGAGATGATCCAGGATGTCAAAGCCAAATCAGAAACGTTAGAGAAAGCATCTGATGATGGGACCGTTAGTCATCAGGACTGTGACTTTTGGCAGACAGACGATGAGGTCGTTTGGGCCAAAACAAGTGCACGATCTTTCATCACACCCTTAGGAGAGTATGAGTTTCAGATACTAGATGATGGAAGATTGGACAGCATAGTCTTGGAGCAGATACAGTTAGAAGCTGAGGCAGACGAGTCTGATGATGATCATTCTGAGTTCCAATCTTGTTGTTCTGATCCTGATCCCTCAGATGTAGATGTGGACTTCGATTGGTAGATTTTTGATGAGTATGTTCTGCATCTAATTTCAGATGAACCTACAGCCAACCTGGAGACCGAGCCAGTTCAGAATATCCAGTAATTAGATGAGAAGTCTCCAGATTTTTCTGAGTCAGAATAGGATGAGATTATGCACACCGACGTAGTAGCCTATACCCATGTCGTAGTCAGACCAACTCTCCCTCTTCCTTCTCCTCTAAACTTAAACCGTTATCTCAAAGCATGAAATATTGATTCCTTGCTGAAGAGCCAAAAATGTTTCCAGTCATTATCAGGTTTCATCTGACCGAAGATCAAGAATCCCATCTGATAAAGATTCTTGAAAAGAATCGCAAGTCAGTCAGGTGGTCAGTAGCAGATCTTCATGGGGTTAATTCGGCTCTGTGCTTCCATCATATTTTTCTCAAGGATGATGCCAAACCATCTTATGAGTTTCAGCGCAGGCTGAACCCGAATCTTCGAGAGGTGGTTATGAAGGAAATATCCAAGTGGTGGAGCACCGATTTCATCTATCCCATCTCTGACTCTAAATGTGTCAGTCCTTTACATGTGGTACCCCAAGAAGATGGGTATCGCTATAGTGATAAATGAGGACGGAGAGGAGATCTCTACCCGAGTACCGACTTCTTAGCGTGTTTGTGTAGACTACATATGTTTGAATCAGGCGACCAAGAAAAATCACTTCCCCTTACCATTCATTGATCATATCATTGAAAGGTTAGCTGGGAAGATCCATTATTACTTCCTTGATGGGTATTTGTGCTATAACCAGGTGGCTATTGCACCTGAAGACCAAGAAAAGACGACTTTTGCCTATCTGTTCGGAATGTATGCTTTCAAACGGATGCCCTTTGGATCTTGTAGTGCTCCGGCTACAATCCAGAGGTGCATGCTTTCAATTTTTGCGGACATGGTGGGCGACTTTTTGGAGGTCTTCATGGATGATTTTTCAATCTACGACGACGATTTTTATTCCTATCTTTCTAGCCTAGACCACATGCTTCAGAGGTGCACAGAGCTTAACCTTGTTATTTATTGGAAGAGGAATCATTTTATGATGACTTAGAGGAAGGTCCTGGGTCACATCATCTCTAACAGGGGCATGGAGGTGGACCCGGCCAAGGTGGATATCATAAAGAAACTCAGTCCGTCGTCCAATTTGAAACAGTTACGGTCTTTCCTTGGGCATGTCGATTTCTCCCGACATTTCATACGAGACTTCAACAAAATTGCCCGACCATTATCCGACCTTCTAGCAAAAGACACTGTGTTTACTATCAATGATATGTGTCTTACAGCTTTTGAAGATCTCAAGAAAATGGTTGTAGAGACTCATGTCCTTTAGCCACCCAATTGGTCTGTCCCATTCGAGATCATGACAGACGCCTCATATTTTGTCGTAGGGGTTGCTTTGGATAAAGGAGGGATGCCCTACCTTATGCCATACACTACACTAGCAAGACTTTGGATTCTGCCCAACGGAATTACACGGTTACTGATGAATCCCTGATTCTCGCTCTTTATTCTTAGATTTTAGCTAGCAAAGCATTTTGTAAATATGTGTAAATACAATAAGTTAGCATTCAGCATGCATCTGTTAATAGTGCATAAATAACATGTTTTTGTGCAAACATAAAAGAATAAAGGAGAAAAAAAAGGAAGGAGGTATTTAGAATAAATACAGAGTGACCTGAATCCCAAGAGAAGGACAAGCCTTGACCTGATCGCAAGATAAAATAAGTAGAAAGAGATAGGGTCTACTTTGTGTTGTACATATTACCTATATGTTTTTATAACTATTTTTGATAAAATAAAAGTAAATTATTATTTTTACCTCCTTGTATATATTTCTAAAAATAATATAAAAAGAAAATAATAACCAGAAAAATTAAATAAAAAAAACGAAGTCTCCCTTTCATTGTACAAAACACATGTATATGTATTACAATCACTATTTATTATTATATATATCTAAATAATTTATAAAAATAAAATAAAAATATTTTTACACTCCTAAAAATATGTTGTAAACTAAATATTAAATAAGTTTATTTATGTAAAAATAAAATAATAAAAATACTTATGTATAATACATTAGTATATTATGCATGTATATAATACTAGATATCGTATATGCACTAATTTATTTTTCATAAAAATAATTAAAAATCACGGGAAAATATTTTGAAAAATAATAAATAATTTTTATTCTTTACACTTTTAGTTTATAATCATTTACTATTTTTTATTAAATTTATAAATATTTTATAAATCTTGATTTTCTGATTGGTCCAACCATTTTGTTGTCCTCTGGTCAACGGTTCCCCCTTCTCAGGTCAGACCCGGATGCTGTTCACTGGAGCTCTTTCTCAAAATTCTCCAACCTGACTCCGAGCTCCTTTTTGCCTCGAAATTCGGTCCCGATAATCCTCATACATCCGATATATTTGTTTGGTCCATTGGTCGATCCAAATCGCTCTATGGTTTCGCGCTTTACGCCGATCTTTCTAGACCCCCGAGCAACCTATAAATCATCTTATTCCCCCTCCTGGCACCACAGCTCGTGCCTCACCCCTTCTTTCATCCCTAGGTATCTTCAGTAGAGTGACATCAACATGTGGGTGCCATTGGATCGAAGATTGGTGGCCTGGGCCTCAGCTCCCCTACGTGGTCAGAGTTGACCGCCGCGTTTAGCCTCCCTGCCCGCCGCAGCACAATTGAGGCCACGACCCTGACGCCCAGCACTGCCTGACTTCGCTGAGTACGTCAACACCCTCAGGTATCCTATCCTTCCACTCCACTTTTCATTCTGCTCGACTATTTCAATTTGCCACTGTCGCCGTTCATCTGCTCTGTCCACCCGCTCGGAACGTCACCCCCCATCTTTATCCGCTCCTATTGATCCTACATCTCACCCCGCACCTCATTCCGCAACCTGATCTCCCTTAGACTCGACCCTTAAGTTGAGGTTAAGGGCTAGGCCTCCTTCCTTCACGACCGCCAGAGGCCAAACCCCATTCACCGACGATTCTCCTACATATTCATGCAATAAAACTGGCCGGAGCTACTCCCCCGAGACGACTGTTCGCTTGCATGTGCCTGCGTGCGTGGAGGTATCCATTTGAGCCCTCAACCGCTCAGGAGGAGCAGCTGCAGACGGAGCTCCCTCGTTTCGCTCATCCAACCGTTGGATCCTTCATCAGAACTTCCTACAAGATGCGGACCACGCCTGCAACTTCGCTGGACTCCTCCGAGCCTCCATCGGAGTGGGGATCTCGATTCTCACTCCGTTGAAGCTCATCCCCGACGAGTTCTTCCAGATCGTTCTTCCGAAGATGATTTGAAGCCACGCCACCCAGTTTTGATCCAGACCGTGCATCATTGCCTTCTCTGTAACAGTTGATCTGAGCGGGGACCAGATTTGTGCCACACGTTCATGCCTTTCCCAGAGCCATCAGATCTGTATTGTAGCATAGCATCACGATCGCACGTATCCGACATTCCCTGGAGCGTCGGATTTGAGGTGCCAGCAGATCAGAGCTGCAGGATAGTGACATCCCCCACACACGCCACGCGCCTCTATAGGGGTAATTTGCTCTTTCACCACTCACACTTTTATGTTTCTCTATCTGGTTTATTAAATAAAAGTTGTAGTATATATATTTTGCAGTTGGACCGTTGTTATTTTCAGTATTTGTATTTAGGTCATGTCTGTGTGAACTCACGTGTACATGCTTTTCTGGGTTAATTGCATCTTGTGCCCTATAATTCATATATGTTAGCGATTGAATGAAAAGTTTTTAGTAATTGCTTTTATACCCCTGTGAGGCATGCTCATGCGTTGCACGCATGTTTCTAGAACATTTACAAATCGAGCCCTAAGCTTTCTACGCATGTTATGATTTGGTCCTGAGCTTTATTTTAATTACAAGTAGGTCCCTATAAACTGTTTGTCTTGTTAATTAAATAAATATGAAATTGACCCAAAAAACTATAAAAATTACAGTTAGCTCTTGCTAACGTGTAATATTTATTGTAATTTTGGTGGGTTAATTTAGTATTGTTTAATATTTTTAAAAATAAAAAACCCCTAAAAAGTGTCCTGTATATATTGGAAAATACATAAAAATTTGAAAATCATTTTAAAAATTCTGCAAAAATGGCTGGTTGTGTATTTTTGTGGACTTTTCCTTCAATGGCAATTCTGTTGAAAAACTTTTATAAAAGCCCTAAAAAATGCAAAAGACCTAAAAACTTACAAAAATCATATAAAATTCTAGAAAAATCAACAAGTGTCATTTTAGTTCCTGTTTGTAGCTCTTTCTATTTATTTTATCATAAAATTGCTCCCAAGGATTTTAAAGCATTAGTTAATTTTAATTTGCAATTTAATCATGGTTGTGCAATGTTTACATTTTTAGCCTTTGATTGATTTTTATAAAATCACAAAAAACATAGAAAATCCCCAGAAAAATATTAAAAACAATATAAAATTTTAAAAACCTAAAAATATTTTTATCATTATTTTTGAGCATTTTTAGTCTTAAATAAAAATTCAAAAATTTGTTGTTTGCTTTATTGTCTTATTTGCCTATTTGATTCCTTAACTAAAAATTTGCAAAATTAAAATCAATCAAGATATGCTTTTATTTTTTGAATTTCGACTACTTCGTAGGTTTCTTGTGCTCCTTGTGTTCGACCATGGCGGCTATACCAGGTTAAAATAAATAGCGGAGACCACTTACATTGTTTTATGTGACTTATCCTTTGATTGTGTGGTTCTCTCTCTTTTTCTTTTTGAGCTATGTCCTGCTGACTGGGGTCGCAACGACCCTTGATTTATTTGATTTCCTAACCCTAGTCGGCAACACGCTCATCAGAATAGCGTCGTTGCTGGGGAGCACGGCTTAGTAGTTGATTTTTCAGATTTTTACTTATTTTTATCTCTATTTGATATAACTGCTTTCTGACACTTTCTTTGTTTCACTTTTTGTGCGAGGAACCGCCCGAGGACGCTTCGACTTTCTATTGGAGTACCCGCATATGAGGAGAAGTAGGAGAGGAGGAGAAATTAGTTATAGAATTTAGAGTAGTTAGTTTATTTTTTAGCAAACTCTTATTATTGTAATATTTGAGACACTTGGACTCTTCTTATACAATTGAACTATCAGGGTCTGTTCTGCCGAGCACCGGTGTTCTCAGGGGACCTATAAGCTAAGGCCCAATCCCTGATTGTGACATAATAAGCTAAGGCCCAATCCCTGATTTCTTGTTGCACCTATAGATTGTAATTGGACCTAGCTAATAAAAATTAATAATAAAAAGTTATTTTGATCGATTGTGAGGTCATGTGCTCCTAAAGGTCGTATACAGCGCGTGTAGGATCTGTTATGGCAGACACCGATCAACATCCGAGACCGGACATCGACTTATCTCTCTGATCAGTTAGCTATTGTTATTCACGATCATTAGAAATTTCTCGTCTAAGGCCAATTTCTTCGTGCATCATATAATTAGTTAACTTTCAATCTTTTAATTTATACACGAATCACCCTGCATGTAGAGTGCTGGCGATAGGTACGCATCTCTATCTTTGCATGCATCATTGTGTTTGATCATGCATCATCTTTTTTGACTTCCTCCCCCTGTTTTTGGACTTAAAATAACCCAGGAGATCGAGAAATTTGTTACCTGTTGTTTGTATTTGAAAAATACCTAAAAAAGAGAAAACCATAAAATTGGAACTGCTAATGCAAACTTGACCCTAAAATCCACTTCATTTAAAAATATTTGTTTTGGAGAGTCACCCCCTCATTGATTGGTTTGTATGTAGTGAGAGAGTCACCCTCACACTAGTCTAGAGCCACCTGAACTTCCTGCAGACTACTGGTCTTGTGGTTAGTTGTTCTCCAGTGAGGATTTCTCCAGGTAGCCGGTAAAAGGTCCGAGACTTCCTTAGCAGATTACATAGATCGGGTAGCTGGTAAATGGTCTGCAATCCATACTAACTGGGAAAGATCTAACTGTGGGATTGGGCTAGTCTCCTGGGAGCATTGGGTTTCTACCAGCTCACTTAATCACTCTTATAGAGTGATTGATCACCTAAAATAAAATTGCCAAGATTAACAACCAAACCTTTACGGTCATCAGCTCGTGTTGAGTAGGTGAATTGGGGGTTTAAATTCTGATCTTGTTTGCATGCCAGATCTCATACGCATTCACCTTAACATCACAGTGATGGGAAGGAGGTCCCGTAGGCTATCTTTGATAGCACCTCTCTTGAGTACTCCTTTCCACTCATCTAGGGTAGTTTCGGAGAGCCCAGACCCACTCTTCGAACCTGAGCTCGCTACCACCCTGTTCCCCCCTCGACCACCTTTCTTCTAGCAGTCTTGAGGTGCCCGAGCAGAGGCCAACACATATTTATGTTCATTTGATGACACTTTAGTTGGGGTCTTTTGCCTTTGCAGAGACCTGCGAGATGGCCAGCAGCGACGAACGCACCGATGAGCAGCCCTAGGGTTCTACTTATGTTCTTGATCAGAGCGCCATCAACAACACACTCCTAGCCTCCATGGAGACGATGTAGAGATAGATTAGATATCAGGGAGAATTTATGGAAAAGGTGCGTAGAGAGTTAATGCAGATATGAGCCGATAAAGGAGAGCCACAACGATCAGCTAGTGGAGGTATACTTGTAGCTGGAGGAGGAGTAGACGGACAACCGGAAGAATCGCATGAGCCAGAGCCAGTTAGACATCCATGACTGATGAGATAGTTGTACAACCCTAGTGTAACCCTTACCCATCGTTGAATCCAGCTTCTAGAAATTTTGGGCGACTTCAAGCTTGGCCCCAAGACGATCCAGTTACTTCCCAAGTTCTAGGTTAGCCACCGAGGAGTCGCATCTGCACCTGTAAGAATTTTAGATGATCTACAGTACAATTGACGATAGATTCATGGATAAGGACATCATCAAGATGATGGCATTTTCTTTCTCCCTGGTCGACAAAGCAACCTACTGGCTGAAGAATTTGGAGAGATATGTTACTACTTGGGAGAAGCTCTGGACCGAGTACTTGAACAAGTACTATCCACCCGGCCGGACTAATGCATCAAGAGCACTGATTAACAATTTCATGACGATCCCCCATGAGCATTTTCATGAGGTATGGGATCTTTTTAGAGAGATCATCGACCAGTGTCCACACCATGAGATATTCAAGCCCAATCTAGTTTAGAGTTTCTTTTGTGGGTTGACACCAGAGCTGTAGGGGCTTGTCAATGCCTCATGTGGAGGCTCCTATTTCGCCAAGGATGAGGACCAGGTCTGAGCCATCTTTGAGGAGATGGAAGAAAATTACACAGCGATGTCCAAGACTCGAGCCTATATACAGTGGAAGACCAACCCACAAGGTGTGTCTTATCAGAGGATAGAACGGGTTGATGCAGGTCCATCTACATCGTGAGCAGTAGCAGCCCATGCAGAGTCATCACCAACTGACATGGGGATTATTAGTGAGAAGTTGGACCGCATAGATCATAGAGAAGAAGTAGTGCTAGGGCATGACACAGATAGACCAGTTGGCACAGACTCTCAGTGACCTGAAGACCTAGATCATGTGTCTCCAGGAGGCACAAATGACTTCTCGACCCCGTCTCAGGTCACGAGCTAATCACAATAGCAACAGCTCTTCCTAGCCACCTGCTCAGTACCATCAGGCTCACCACATCCAAGCAGAGATGGTTTAATAGTTGCAACATTATACCCAGCCACCGCCATCTCAAAACACTTTGATGGTGGTAAACCAGTTGAATCAGCCCCTGGCAGCTCTTCTTCCTTACCCTTATGAGCAGGAGCCGTTGATGGAAGTCAACGGGACTTGGTTTGATCGACAGCAGCCCAGGGTCTGTTGCGATCATCCCGTATTCAGGTGGTCTACCGAAGGCACCTCATCCCAGCAGTAGCCTCCAGCTCATGGCGGACAGAGCTTCCAACCCCAGTAGCAGCCCCAGTACTCCCAGCCATCGCAGCACTACCAGTCAGGTCCTCGTCCCTATCATTAGGGACATCAGTGGAGGCAGCAGCAACAGCCTAAACGGTACACTCATCCTCCTCCACACTAGTACCAATAGAGCCAGCCTCATTTCCAGTGAGGCAACTTGTTGATTTAGCCAAAATTCACAGAGTCTAAAATAGTGTCTCACACAAGGCGGAGACAACCGTCGTTGTGATGACTCGCAATGAATCCTGAACTAAAATCAACAATTAACCCACACAATATATATCAAGAAATGACAAGCAAATGATAAAGTTAAAATTTATTTTTAACTCTACAGACAAGGTGTATAGAAGCAAGTATGCAGAGAGTTCGAACATAGGGAGCAAGGCAGGGTAGATCCACAAATGTGTGCGTATGTGAAAGTGATGTGATATGTCTACACTATGCAAATGCAAATATTTTTATGGGTTTTAGATTTTTAATTTTTTTATTTAATTTTTAATTTTGTATTTTTATTTTTAATTTTCTGATTTTTATAAATTTTATAATTTATATTTTTTCCTTATTCAATATTGGAATATATAAACTATATAATAAAAGAGGTGCTAGAATATTTATAAAAATATGTAAAAATGCTCAAAACTTCAGAAATAAAATATTTTTGGTCTTTTTATGATTTTTTACTATTTTTGTGATTTTTGGGTATTTTTCAGAATCTTTTTGGTATTTTTAAATGGCAAAATAAAGGAAAATAGTAAATAAGCTATTGGCTGAAGGTAAAACAGGAATGAAAAATATCAACCAGCCACCAAAATTTTCAAAACTAATTTCAAAATAAAGATAAGAAAATAAGGAATCTACAGAACCTTAGTTTGCAATTTTTGGAGTTTTCTAGAATTTTTTAGATTTTTTGGAAGTTTTTGGGTATTTCCTAATTTTTAAGGTTTTTCCTTTTGCAATTTTTAGTGATTTTTGGACTGACACTAAAATATGATATAATAGACAGTAGTTATTTTTTTTGGAATTTTTGTAGGTGTTTTAATATTTTTTTGGTATTTTCTAAGCTAGACAGTGGCTAAAATGCATGTTTTTGATTTTTAATAAATATAAAAATGCAATAAAATGCAAATCAAAAATATGGCGTGAAAGTGCAAGTTAACAGGAGCCTATATGAATTTTTGTAGAATTTTTGGGATTAAAATGAGGCTCCAAATAAATAAGACAAGCATACAAAAATTAACAACCAGGCAAGGGTATATATGCAAATATCAAAACAATTAGGGGTGAACATGCAATTTTCCACAAAATATAACTCTCAATACTTAATTTTATGGACCAATCCCATATTTCTAAACCCGAGAGGGCACAGGTGCAAAACGTCCACAGGGCACGTGACTTGCACGCGCCTGGAACGATCTAACTGCAATTTCCAAAAACTCGGGGGGTCACATGCAAATATTCCAAAAATTTTACACTTAAATTAAAAATTAGAGTACTAAAATGAAATCCACAAAAGGGCAGGGGCCTCTCTACAAAAAGCCCAACACCTCACGTGAACAGGTCACGTGATGTGATGTGGTAGAGGACCTAGACGCAATATTGGGAAGCACAGCAGCCTAGTTATAAAACTTGCAAAAGTTTTAAACTACTAATGAAAGTTTCTGGACTAAAATAAAATTACGAAAGAGCGGGGGGTATACTTGCAAAATTCCCTCGCTAAGGCGATCGAACGGCTGTAGGCCGTTCACTTGACGCGTGGCGCGCCCTCGACGCGCGATGACGGTTTAGCTTCGACATCTGAGATTGGATCTCAGATAAGATCTGACGGTGGAAGGGCTCTGATGATCGGACGGTCGACGTGAAATCTGGGCCGCCTTTAAGATCCAACGGCTGCGAAGGACTCTCGATGAACTGGGATGAACTCGCGAGGAGGCGAGCTTCCCAGGCGTCAATCTCCCTCCTTCGCCGCTTCTTTGTGCTCCAAAATGGCGTCTAGTGCTCCTACAGTGGTCCACAACGTGCTGGTGGCTCCAGAAATCTCCGACGGTGGCCGGAGGGCTCGCGCGAGGTCGTCGGAGCACAAGGGCTCCAGGTACATCTCCGCCTCCTCCAAAACGAGCCCCAGGTGCGAATTAGGGCCCAACACCTGCAAGAGAAAAGTGAAGGGACCCAGGGCAAAATGCCTGAGCCCCGCGGGATGGATGCGATGGTGTGAATCGATGGGGCGGAGCTCGGTCGGAGGTACATTCCGGCGAGGTGAGCGATCTGAGCGGTTTAAGTGATGGAACTCGAGATTTTCTTGGGGTTTTTAATCCTAAAGCTATGGCGAAGCAAATGCAACAAAAATAAAGGTGAAAGATGGCTGCCTCGACAGTCAATGATCGGAGGGAAGTTACCTCGACCGTCGGAGTTGGGGGAGGTGGTGGAGACGCCTCCGACCTCCTTCGCCTTGGCTGATGGCACGACGTTGGAGCTGTCACCTCCAGGTATGCGTGGAGCACGAGAGGAGCAAGGAGGGGTGGACCGAAGGGACTCAAATTTGAAATGTAAGTTCGGGAGTGCATATATGCAGTTTGACCCGATGACTGAGGTTGTCCAAAGACCAAGGAAGAACGGGCGACACGATGCCCCAATCCTCGAGCTAGTCACTGGGCGTGAACGACCAAAGATCGAGGGTCAAAAGCTTTGAAGATTGCAACACGAAAAAAATGCAAGAATCGTCCTTGAAATATCGACAAAAATGTCGAGAACCGAGGCTCTGACAGAGGCTATAGGACCTAGGGCAGACAGTTGACCGAGGTCAACTGCGACTGCCCCCTGGTTGGTCCACGTGGACCAACCAGGAAAAAGGTCCTCAAAAAGATTTGAAAATTAATTTAAAAATCGAAAATGATTTTATTATTATTTTGTTACAAAATAAAAAATATTCATTATTTTATGTAGTATTTTATTATGATTTTAATTATTTTTATGAGATATATTTTTGCATGTTTAGTTTTATACCCTTTATAGGTATAATATCTATATATTTTATTCTTTTATTTTTATTTTGTGTATTTTAATTTTATTATTTTTATTTAGAATTTTATAAAATTACAATATACTTTTATACACCCAAATATATTTTTGTTTTATTTTTCTGAATTGTTTTGTATATTAAATAAAATATATGTATACTTTATATAGGTACAGGTGCGGGTAGTATGCCTATGTATAGTATATACAAGTATTTTTATTTTGTATTTTCTTTTAGTTTTTATTCTAACTTTTATGTACAAATATATTATAAGTAATATTTACAACATTATAAGAATATAAAATCATAAAAATAAGGAATAAATAATAAAATGAATATTTTAATCTATACAGGTATACAATGAGGGTCCAAAACTCAACTTTCAAACCGTAGCTCCACCAAATGTGAAACCACCGCCATTAAATAGCTTATTTATTCTATATACAATTAAAGGTGAGTTTGATGCATTTGGAGTTTTCAGTTGTGAGATACGGGTCTGGGAAATTGGGAATCTGGAATTTTATTCAGACCATAACTTTTTATCTGTATATTATTCTTCATTGAAATCAATTTTGTATTTTTCTTTATTTAATTATCTACAACTTTTATGTACAAAGTTTCTTTATTTGATGTATAAAAAGTGGAACCAAAAAGAGGTCCCAAAATGAATAAAGAATGAATTAAAAAGTATAGGTATTTGACCCTTATCTCTCCCTACTTTATTCATGGTCGACCTATTCATCAAGATGCCTAGGTCTCAGGGTTTTGGGTCATAAAATATTTACAATATTTTATTCTTTTTCTTTTCTTTTATTTATTCTATAATTTTGGCTTTAATTACACTATTTTGTACACTATTTGGATGCACATGCATGAATGCTAAGATGATGTAATTAAGGGTATTTACACGCATTTACTAGGGTTTTTGAGGCCAAAATGATAGAATAAAGATGATGAAATGTGGATTCATCATCCCCCTATACTTTACCTTTGCTAGTCCCTAGCAAACACTTATGCAATAAATGCAAAAAGAAAAAGAAAGAAAAGAAAAAGAAGAAATTGGATTTAGTTTAATTATCAAACTTGTCTTCACAAAATCAAAGTTTGGAGCTTAAGTCGGACTTTTGGAATTTTAGTGCGGGATGAACCTTAACGAGAACCGAATTTGAAATCCAACAGTCCCTGAGAATCACAAAACTCTATTCAAGTCTCCTCAATAGCCAGGTCAGTAATATCTCAACTCATACGCAAACCCTTACGACCATCAATCTGACTCGTACAGTGTAAGTGATGGTGGCTCTCCTCAACTAGAATGACAAAGAAACTGACTTCTCTAGTACGACAACCCAATGATTCCCCAATCCAATAACTCCATCCTCGAGGAGCGGGGTATTCCCTTCTAACTTCAAGTGGCAACCAGCTCAAGAGGAGGGGGTGAAGAGAAGAATGGACGGTAGCCAGTGTAGCTACCTATCCTGGGATGCAAGACCAGTGTAGTCAAGTCATCCAGCTGCAGGATCACATATTTGACTTTGGAACTCAAGCTTGCTTATTGACTTTCGAACATTTGTACATACTTGCAGGCTTTTTATTTTTGTACATGCCTGAACACATTTTTTTTCGAATACTATATACAACAGCATTTACATAAGGAGTTATTCCTCTTGAGCCAGTAGACTATGCATCTTTTGAAGCTTTATCGCAACCCACAACCTCCTATCTTTAGACTTCCTACTCACTGGACGGGTTGGGGTGCACTTCCCTCCCTAGAGGAGGACAAATATTTCCACTTGTGTGCGTCTCATACCGGCAAATCCAATCCCCTCACCACTCCAACTGAGTTGAGCCATGTGAAAGGTGCAGGTGTCCAAGTTAGGTCATTATCAACAAGAGTCGTGTGTGTGCTCCGAAATACTCTACTTAGGCAGTCAAGAATCCATTGAACCAAGTCTCGTGATCCTCAAAGAATTAAGTCAACTAGACCTGAAGTACCTCAAACTCAGTTCCTATAAGGTTCCTGTTATTAGGTAGATTGTAAGGTCCAATCAAGCTCCAATCTCCGGATTTTACTTAGACTCATTCAACCTCGATCCGAAAAATGCTAATGCTATGCAATGCAGTGCAGAAAATATTTTTATGATGCAATTTTTCAAAGATTTTGAACTTTTTATGGATTTTTGAAAAGATAATGATGATGATGCATATGCTTTTTTTGTATTTTTCCAAAAATATTTTTCAAATGTTTTTGGATTTTAACTTTGCATATGTTTTTGGGAATTTTGAAAACAAAAAGATGTTGGCTGAAAACTAGGTGAAAAATATGAACACGGGAGTGCTTCTTATATATACAAGAGGTGGATTTTAAGAATTTATAGGGTAAGTGGTCAATTTTTTACACATATATATATAGTGGATTTTAGGTATGATGCCTGTATTCCTCAAACTTATTTGACACAAGCTTTTCACACAATTTTTGAAAACTATAGTCCAAAATAATTTTTGCAAACATTTTTACAAACATGTACACACATTTGAAAATCATTTTGCAAAGGTTTTCAAAACAGTATATATATATTTTTCAAAATATTTTTGCAACCATTTTTCAAACCATTTGCAAATCATTTTTCAAACATTTTATTTCACACAAAGAAAAGAAATTTTACAAATCACACAATTTACATAAGTTGAAAACATGTAACAAAATATTTTCAAAATAGTTTTCAATAATTTTTTCACACAGATTTTCAAACTATTTTTCAAACATCTTGCATAAAACATTTTCACCTGATTTATTAATTTGTACATACAAAAAGAATTTGAGGAACGGTAACATCTTTTTATTACGGTTCTTAATGAATTTTAAAGAATGATTAGCCATATTATTAAGAAAATACGAAAGTACGAGTTATGGGTAAAGTATATACGTAGTATATACGACCTCCCTATACTTAGCTTGAGCTATGTCCTCATAGATCGGAGAGAAAAGAGAAGACATAACTCATACTAAGTGTAGACAAGTCTAAAGAATAAATGAATGAACCAATAAGAAGTTGACCGTCCCCCCTATACTTAGGATCAAAGAATCCTAAGTATAGCAGACTGTACACAATGCAGGGAGGGTCAAGGGTGGGAATGAACAGACCGTACTCATATTGTCTCCACTATACTTAGGGTAAGATATCCCTAAGTATAGACAAGAAGAGGAGACAATGGAGAGGATCACAGAATATGAAAGAACTCGAGGTGCAAACCCCCCTATACTTAGGACAAAGTACGTCCTAAGTACAGAAAACTGACAACAAGGGGCGACACCTTTTTGATAGATAAAGAAAATAGAAAAGGAAAAGAAGAAAAGAAGAAAAGAGATTAATAGATGAAAGCATGATATAGACAGATGATCTGTACAGCGGAAGATAGAAGTGATCGCCATGTATGAGATGCATATGATATGAGTCAAAGAACACATCTCATACCAGAAGAATGGGGGCAACGCCAATGATCGGCGGATCGTGATCTAGATATAGTTTCAGGCGTTGACCATTGACACGGAAGGTAGAGGAAGATGACGGTTCGGATATGTCAATAATGCCATTGTCATGTACCATCCTGACCACATATGGACCTTTCCACTTGCTCTGTAATTTCCCTGGAAATAATTTCAGCCTGGAATCAAACAAACATACTCTCTGATCTGGATCAAACTATTTATGGCTGATATGGGAATCGTGCCATATTTTCACTTTCTCCTTGTACTCTAGGCTGCTAGAAAAGGCTGTGTCTCTCAGTTCTTTCAGGGCTGCCAACTCTGCTCTCCTCTGGTCTCATATACTCTCGGGATCCAATAATAGCTCAGTTACTGCCCAGAGTGACTTATGCTTTATCTCCACTGGCAAATGGCATGGCTTGCCATAGATGAGACGAAAGGGAGATGTCCCCAATGGATTCTTGAAAGAAGTCCGATAGGCCCACAAGACCGAGTCCAAAAGCTGTGACCAATCCTTTCGGTCTGGGCGGACAACTTTCTGCAAGATTGTTTTTATCTCCCGGTTCGATACTTCGGCAAGACCATTAGTCTGAGGATGATACGGTGTGGCAACCCGATGGTCAATGCCAAACTCGTCTGCAAGGGCCCTAACCTTGTCATTGATGAAATGAGACCCCCCGTCTGAAATCAAGACTCTAGGTACCCCGAACCGTGAAATGATATTTTTCCTCAAAAATTTACACACGGTTTTAGCATCTACGGCTCGGGCTGGGATGGCCTCAACCCATCGGCTGACATAATCCACAGCGAGCAAAATGTGCTCAAATCCCCGACTCTTAGGAAATGGGCCCATGAAATCAATCCCCCATGCATCAAAAACCTCACAAAAGTGAATGGGTTGCATGGGCATCATGTCTCTCTGTCCGCAGGTTTCCATTTTCTGACAGTCAGTACATCTCTTCACGAACTCATCAGAATCCTTGAAGAGAGTAGGCCACCATAGGCCAGATTGAAGCACCTTCTGTGCTGTCCTTTTTCCAGAATGATGTCCTCCTGCCTCAAGCTTGTGGCAGTATGTGAGGACGCTATGATGCTCTTCTTGAGGAATGCACCTCCTTCAGATACTGTCCCCTCCTTCATGATAAAGGACAGGATCCTCCCAATGGTAAAACTTGGCCTTTGCCAGGAAGGTCTCGAGCTTCTGCTTGGGCCAACCTTGTGGGACCGTCTTAGCAACTAGATAGTTCACAATGTCGGCATACCATGGGAGCGAGGTGATAGCCAAGATCGCCACATCTGGAAATGTCTCTGTGATAGGTGCGATGGGCTCAGATTCCTCAAGATTCTCCAATCTGGAGAGGTGATCCGCCACCACATTCTTGACTCCAGGCTTATCCTTAATCTCGATATCAAATTCCTGGAGCAGAAGGATCCATCTGGTAAGGCATGCTTTGGCATCCTTCTTGGCCATTAAGTACCGGATGGTGGTGTGATCTGTGTAGATGGTCACTCTAGATCCGAGAATATAAGATCGATATCTATCCAACGTAAAGACTACGACCAGCATCTCTTTTTCTGTCACAGTATAATTCCGCTGGGTGGCATCCAAAGTCTGGCTGGCGTAGTGAATGGCAAACGACAATTCATCCCTCCTCTATCCAAGCACAGCCCCAACGGCAAAATCTGAAGCGTCCGTCATGATCTCGAATGGGAGAGACCAATCAAGTGGCTAGAGGACAGGAGCCGAAAAAATCATACCTTTGAGATTCTCGAAAGACGCAAGATACTTATCATCTACAATGAACTCGGTGTCTTTTGTCAGGAAGTTAGTGAGCGGTCGGGCAATACGACTGAAGTCCTGAATGAACCGTCGGTAGAAACTGACATGCCCCAGAAAAGACCGCAATTGACGCAAATTGGACGGTGGATTGAGTTTTCTAATGATATCCACCTTGGCCGGATTGACCTCCATGCCCCTGTTGGAGACGATATGACCAAGGACCGTCCCTTGAGGCACCATAAAGTGACTCTTCTCCCAAGACAAAATAAGATTGACCTCAATGAAATGCTGAAGCACACGGTCTAGATAGTCAAGACAAGCATCGAACCCGTCGCCATAGACTGAGAAGTCATCCATGAAGATCTCTAAATAATCACCCACCATGTCCGAGAAAATGGACAACATGCACCTTTGGACTGTCGTCGGAGTGTTACATAGACTAAAAGGCATCCGTCTGAAAGCATAAGTCCCAAACGGACAGGTGAATGTCATTTTCTCCTGATCTTCGGGCGCAATGGCCACTTGATTGTATCCAGAGTACCCGTCAAGGAAACAATAATGACTCTTCCCAGCCAGCCGCTCGATAATCTGATCAATAAATGGCAGCGGGAAGTGATCCTTCTTGGTGACCTCATTCAATCGTCTGTAGTCCACACAGACCCTTCAAGAAGTGGGTACTCCGGTAGCGATCTCCTCTCCAGACTCATTGACAACTGTAGTGATACCCGTCTTCTTGGGTACCACATGTAATGGACTTACCCACTTGGAGTCGGAGATGGGGTAGATAAAATCGGTGCTCCACCACTTAGATATTTCTTTCATGACCACGTCTCGAAGATTCGGGTTCAGCCGTCGTTGGAACTCACGGGACGGCCTAGCGTTATCCTCAAGATAGATGTGGTGGGAGCACAAAGCCGGACTAATTCCCCGGAGATCAGCTATACTCCAACCTATCACCTTGCGGTTTCTTTCAAGAACCTCCATCAGACGAGATTCTTGCTCTCCAATCAAACCTGCTGAGATAATGACTGGGTGCATATCTGGCTCACCCACAAGGAATCTGTACTTCAGCGACTGCGGCAAGGGCTTAAGTTCTGGACAACTGGGAGGTGGCAGATCTGGCTTCTAATATGTCTGTGTGAAGGCGACCAGGTCTGCATGGGAGAACTCTCGCTCTGCATTAGAATTTGACAAAAGGCGGCTTGCTGAATCATCAATAAACTGCTCTGGCTCGCACTCTGTCATGGCTGTTGGCTTAGAAGGAATCAGACAAGGCAAATAGTCATCAAAATCATCCCAATCAATGTATGAATCCGAGGGATCTGAAGAAGATGAACAAGATTGAAAATCATCAGCACCATTCGTCCCAACACTGTCAGCCTCAAGTGTATCCCCGTCCAGGGGTGTGCTCTCCTGGCTCTCGACTACCATAAGCTTTAGATATGGTGAATCTGTAGGCAAGGCGAGGGTCTATGCTACAGGATCTGTCCAGTTGGATTCATCATCTGTCATCACAAAATCACACTCCTGGCGGATGTCTAGCTCTTCCTCTATCATCTGCACGGCTTCGCTGGACTGTTCTGAGCATTCTAGTTCTCTAGCTCTGGTTTCCTCGATCGTCTCTATTTGTATGGTTTCACCCTATACGCGAAAACATACCTTCCCACTATCATGATCGGTCACCACCTTGGCTGTGGCCAAGAATGGGCGTCCAAGTATGATGGGGGCATTGGTTACCGACTTAGGGATCTCCATGTCCAACAGAACGAAGTCCACGGGAAATTTTAAGCCCTGAATGGTAACGACCTCGTCTTTCAATAACCCCTTCGGCCTCTTAGTCGACCTATCAGCAAACTGAAGGGCTGTCCTGCTCCTATGAAAAGGACCAAACTCGAATCGGTTGAGTAAGGCTGCCGGAAGAAGGTTAATTGAAGAGCCGTTGTCTAACAGAGTACGATCAAACTGCTGCTCCTGAATCTCGCATCTGACATAGGGAGCTCCCGCATCTGGTTGCTTGGCTGGCAGTTTGTTCTGAATAGTGCATCAAGTTGAATGAGTGAGCACATGGATTTGATCTCTGTGCTTCCTCCTCTTCCTGTGGACGGTAGTCTTCTCTTTCAAGTTCTTTTTGAAGAGGGGGATGTGCTCAACTGCTTCATGTAGAGTCAGTTTAATGTGGAATATGTCTATCATCTGATTGTTGAACTCTACCTGTTGATCTTTTTTTGGATTTTCTCTTTTATTCCCCTTCTCCCAGCGGAGTGCCTTAGGGAAGGGGATGGTAGGGGCCTCCTCAGATGGAGGACAAGGAATAGGTCTCTGTGCATGTGAAGGAATAGAATCCATACAATCATCATCATTCAACACATATGGATCCGCAATGTGAACAAAAACCTTTCCTTTATTCATATTTTTGTTTTTCTTGTTACCACAGTCCATAGATACAAAAGGTGGTAACATCACAGATGGAAGCTCAACAAAAGTAGATGTGGTGGCCTCAGTACCACCACCGGCACCTGTCTTCGCGGCATCAGCACCGCGCTCTGGCTCTGCATCCAAAATGGTGGCATCAGCACCACCGTCTTCATCTGGTCTCACGACAGGCTCATTACCGTCGTCTGGAACTCCATCATTAGTGGCATCAGCACCACTGTCTTCAACATCCTCATTAGCGGCATCAGCACTGCTACTCTGCTCCTCTAGCGCTCCTGATTTTGTATGTGGTCGTCGCTCAGAAGAGGTGCCGCTGGCCGGCATCCTACCGCTCCTAGTTATCACAAAATCAGCATCATACAAAGAAAAAGACATGTCACTCAAATAGTCACTAGGAGAGGTATCCTCTCTAAACTCTACCTGCTCAGACTTCCTTTTCAGATTGTTCGGGTTAGGTTCAATCTGAGCTGGGATGGCAGCCTTGCCTTTGATGATCTTCCTCATCTCCTGCCGGAACTCATCCATTTCTTGCCGGAAGGACGCTCGCTGTTCGGAAAGCAAGCAGGCAAGATCATCTAAAGCTGGGTTCTCAAAAGCAGGGGCCTGAGAACCGGACAGGTTTCCCTGCTGGAAAAGAGTTGTTGCTGCTGCTGCTGGTACTGGGGAGGATGGGGATACGACTGATGAGGCTGCTGACGCTGCCTCAACTACTGTCCCTGATAGGCGGGACGAGGACCCTGCTGGTATTGCTGCTGGGCGTACTGGGGCTGCTGCTGCTGTTGTGACTGGCTGTTCTACTGTTTTTGAGCATGAGGCTGCTGCTGAGATGAGGAGCCACCATTGCCCCAACGGAATCCGGGGTGATCACGATGAATTCCAGCCTGAGGGTACCGGTTGTACCAAATCCCATTGACTTCCATCAGTGGCTCTTGCTCAAAGGGTGGTGGAGGAAGAATTGTCGGTGGCTACTCCGGCTGATATACCACCATCTGAGTGTCCTTAGATGGTGGCTGCGTTGGGAAGTACTGTAGCAACGGGACCAGCTCTGCATGGATGTGGTTGATCTGTCGATGCGAGGCAGAGGGTTGGGATGAGTTGCTACTGCTCGGATCAGCACGTGACCTGGGAGGTTGCTGGGAAGAAGTATGTGCCTCCTGGACGCAAAGAATCTGCGTCTTCAGATCACTCATCGTTTTTGCAATCTGGTCCATCTGGGCCATGCCTTGCATCTGTTTCTTCTCGAGGATCTCGAGACGGTCCAGCTTCTCACTGATGATTCCCATGTCGGATACGGCTGATTCGACTTGGGTTGCGATTGCCGATGAAGTGTTAGGACCGGCATCGATGCGGGCGATCCTCTGGAGTGATCCTGTTCCTTGCGGGGGCTTTTGTTGTGTGTAGACGCGGGCTTGGCCATGACGGTTGAGTTCTCTGCAATGCCTTCATAGATGGCCCGAACATCATCTTCACCCTTGGAAAAGTAGGACCCACCGCAAGAGGCGTTAACAAGCCCCTGCAGCTCCGGTGTCAGCCCACAAAAGAAACTCTGCACTAGATTGGTCTTTGATATGTCATGGTGGGGACACCGGTCGATGAGCTCTCTGAATCGATCCCAGGCTTCATGGAATTGTTCATTCGGGATCACGACGAAGTTGCTTATCATGGCTCTAGCTGCATTCGTCCGGCCGAGAGGGTTGTACTTCTTTAAATACACAGTCCGGAGATCTGCCCAAGTGTTGATGAATCGCCCCAAAATGTTTGAGCCAGTATGCGGCTCTGCCAACCAAGGAGAAAGGGAAGGCGATCATATTGATAGTGTCCTCGGTCATCAGCCTATCATGAATTGTGTTGCAGATCATTTCAAATTCTTGGAGGTAGAGGTGTGGCTCTTTGGTCGGCAACCCATGGAATTTGGGCAGAAGCTAAATGGTGTGGGGCCGAAGCTTGAAATCTCCATGAATAGGAGGGAGTCGAATCCAACGATGAGTGAGGGATGCTGCGGGATTATGCAATTGCCTCATGATAGTCTGTGGCGGTCTCTCAGCGTTGGGATCACCTCCTCCTGCATCAGTTCCATCTCCTCCTCCCACCACCGCCACCGCCCCTAGGTCGGTTTTCTCGCATCTGCGTTATCTCTCTCATGAGGTCACCCATAAAGACTCCCTAGTCCCGGATCTGCCTCTGCATGGTCTCCAGGGATGCTAGAAGTGAATATTGATGGTCGCTTGATCAATGAAGAATGGCAGGTGCTCATGATCATTAGGATGCTCTCCTCTGTCAGCCATGTCTGGGTTCTCTGAAAAAGCAAAAGAACCCATCTCAGGTGCCGTCAAATGTTCTGAGCTCTGCGATGCACTAAATTCTGAGACTCTTGGACTGATGGAAGGGGAATGAGAAGGGTGGTCGAAGGGGAACAGGGTGGATGTGAACTCAGGCTCGGAGAGCGGGTCTGGACTCTCTGAGGTGGTCCTAGATGAATAAGGAGGAGTGCTGGATAGCGGTGCCGACAAAGTTGGCCTAAGAGATCTCCGTCCCATCATCTTGATTATTCGAGATAAGCAAAGTTGCAAAATGAGGAAGAAGGAAGGGAGAAGCAAAATTGCGCACAAGCGTGCAGTGTTTTTGATCTTGACCTAAAAGTGACTAGCAATCAAACACAAAACAGGCTGAGTTCACCAACTCAACACATGGAGCCGTGAAGGTTCGGCTTTTATCTTGTCAATTTTAGTTTGAATTTAGGAATTTATCTTATCACGAGTCCTTAGAGCGCTATGCCTAAAGGAGAGAGAGTACTGCCGGAAAAGTATTCCGTACTTGTCCTCCTCATGTGTAACCTGTAGCTTGCGCTTTTTAAGGTCCTTGTAACCCTTCCTGGATCCCTACTCAGCCAAAGAAGAAGAGGGGAGGAAGCTGATAGGCGAACCGATACTTCAGATCTCGCTCGCAACGAAATCACCCGTGAGCGTGCAAGATCCTACTCGGACGCAGACGGTGAGACAGACACACCCGTGAAGGCGTGGCCTATGCTCGGTACTTCGGACAAGGTCGATGCTCACACAATAGTGAGTCACCAATGGAGACCAAGCCCTACTCCCTACGTACGATAGTAGCGCCAATACTTCGGAAATCCAGGCGATACACAAGGCAGCCACAAGCTGGGTTTTTGTCTCTAATCCTTACGAAGCACTCAACTCACTTGGAAGGAGACCTTCCCATGCAACCTGAAGACAAGTGAGGGTGTTACTCTCCCCAATCAATTACCAATTTTATTTAGGTCAAGGTTTTCTTAGCAGTCCCTTTTTTAATTTTTTTGGTGTTATCGCTTCTTTTGAGTAAATTCAAACAAGCGCCTAACGGTTTTTGTATTTTCTTGATCCTACTTTGTCAAAAACAGAGGGAGAATAGATTCGGAAAAGCCGTGCAAGTCGACACCAAGATGGAAATCTCACCTTTGTGCCTAAATGATGAATGCTATGTAAGGAAGACTTACAGTGCCTCCAGCTCTCTCCATGCGGGATGCAAAGCAGATATTTATAAACCTAATCTATATGCCGGTATGCAAGCGGAAATCCTCCTAGGCAGGCAATTGCTACGTGAAGAACCACAAGTTAAACACCAAAATCCAATCCTAAGGTCCGGTCTAGGCTCACCCCTCCTCCTCTCGACACATCGAGTTCAGGAGAAGCGCTTGGCGGGATGAGCTCGTGGCATGCGGATCGAAGACTAATGATTAGTTGTTTAATTAGACTAAGTCCAAATACGATCTATAGGAACATGCAAAGGTTATTAGGGTGTTTGGACTAATCTAATCGATCAAGCAAAGCCTAGAACTAAGGGCTCAATCCACAAAAGAAATGGAAAATGAAAACAAATTCGGAAAATGACTGCGGAAAACACGACAAAAATCCGCGGTGAGCCCCCGGGTGAACAAACACTAGGAAATTGGGCCCGAAGTGTCTGAGAGTCCAAGTCCTGTATTATTACAAATTAATATGAATCTCTCTCTCATCAAATAGAATAAAAGCTAATCTAATCACTCTCTCTCCAGTCTCCCGCTCTCTCCTACCGGCTTGGCTTAAGAAAAGCCGGCTCCGCTTCCCAAGGTTGCTTCGGATCCCCTAGGCGATCCGCCTCGCTCCGCGGTCCCTCGCAAGAAGACAAGAAAAAGAAGGTCAGAAAGCTCAACAATATATATCAAAAACAAGAGAGATTACAAGAGCAAGCAATAATGAAGACAACAACACATCAGACAAAATGTGATCTACTCGCTATTGCTCCCCGGCAACGACGCCATTTGATTTAGCCAAAATTCACGGAGTCTAAAATAGTGTCTCACACAACGCGGAGACAACCGTCGCTGTGACGACTCGCAATGAATCATGGACTAAAATCAACAATAAACCCACACAATAGATATCAAGAAATGATAAGTAAATGGTGAAGTTAAAATTTATTTTTAACTCTAAAGATAAGGTGTATAAAAGCAAGTATGCAGAGAGTTCGAACACAGGGAGCAAGGCAGGGTAGATCCACAAATGTGTGCATATGTGAAAGTGATGTGATATGTCTACACTATGCAAATGCAAATATTTTTATGGGTTTTAATTTTTTATTTTTTAATTTAATTTTTAATTTTGTATTTTTTATTTTAATTTTCTGATTTTTATAAATTTATATTTTATATTTTTTCCTTTTTCAATATTGGAATATATAAACTATAATAATAAAAGAGGTGCTAGAATATTTATAAAAATATGTAAAAAAGCTCAAAAAATCAAAAATAAAATATTTTTGGTCTTTTTATGATTTTTACTAATTTTGTGATTTTTGGGTATTTTTCAGAATCTTTTAGGTATTTTTAAATGGCAAAATAAAGGAAAACAAGGAATAAGCTACTGGCTGAAGGTAAAATAGGAATGAAAAATATTAAAAAACCACCAAAATTTTCCAAACTAATTTTAAAATAAAGATAAGAAAATAAGGAATCCACATAACCTTAGTTTGTATTTTTTGGAGTTTTCTAGAATTTTTTGATTTTTTTGAAGTTTTTGGGTATTTCTTAATTTTTAAGGTTTTTCTTTTGCAATTTTTAGTGATTTTTGGACTGACACTAAAATAGGATATAATAGCAGTAGGTAATTTTTTTGGAATTTTTCTAGGTGTTTTAATATTTTTTTGGTATTTTCTAAGCTAGACAGTGGCTAAAATGCATGTTTTTTATTTTTAATAAATATAAAAATGCAATAAAATGCAAATGCAGAAATATGGCATTAAGTGCAAGTTAACAGGAGCCTATATGAATTTTTGTAGAATTTTGGGATTAAAATGAGGCTCCAAATAAATAAGACAAGCACACAAAAATTCACAGCCTAGCAGGGGTATATATGCAAATATCAAAACAATTAGGGGTGAACATGCAATTTTCCACAAAATATAACTCTGAATATTTAATTTTATGGACCAATCCCAAATATCTAAACCCGGGAGGGCACAGGTACAAAACGTCCACCATAGCATGTGACTTGCACGCTCCTGGAAAGATCTAACTACAATTTCCAAAAACCCGGCGATCACTAAGCAAATGTTCCAAAAATTTTACACTTAAATTAAAAATTAGAGTACTAAAACGAAATCCACAAAAGGGCAGGGGCCTCTCTGGCAAAAATCCCAGCACCTCACGTGAACAGGTCACGTGAGGTGACGTGGGTAGAGGACCTAGACGCAATATTGGGAAGCATAGGGGCCTAGTTATAAAATTTACAAAAGTTTTAAACTACTAATGGAAGTTTCTGGACTAAAATAAAATTACAAAAGAGCCGGGGTATACTTGAAAAATTCCGTCGCTAAGGTGATCGAACGGATGTAGGTCGTTCACTTGATGCGTGGCGCGCCCTCGACGATCGATGACGGTTCGACTTCGACGTCTGAGATTGGATCTCAGATGAGATCTGACGGTGGAAGGGCTCTGATGATAGGACGGTCGACGTGAAATCTGGGCCGCCTTCAAGATCCAACGGCTGCGAAGGACTCCTCGATGAACTGGGACGAACTCGCGAGGAGGCGAGCTTCCCAGGCGTCAATCTCCCTCCTCAGTCACTTCTTTGTGCTCCAAAATGGCGTCCGGTGCTCCTGCGGTGGTCCACAACGTGCTGGTGGCTCCAGAAATCTCCGGCGGTGGCTGGAGGGCTCGCGCGAGGTCGCCAGAGCACAAGGGCTCTAGGTACCTCTCTGCCTCCTCCAAAACGAGCACCAGGTGCGAATTAGGGCTCAGCATCTGCAAGAGAAAAGTGAAAGGACCCAGGGCAAAATGCCTGAGCCCCGCGGGATGGATGCGATGGTGTGAATCGATGGGGCGGAGCTCGGCTGGAGGTGCACTCCCGGCGAGGTGAGCGATATGAGCGATTTAAGTGATGGAACTTGAGATTTTCTTGGGGTTTTTTTATCCTAAAGCTATGGCGAAGCAAATGCAACAAAAATTAAAGGTGAAAGATGGCTGCCTCGACAGTCATATGACTAGAGGAAAGTTACCTCGACCGGCGGAGTTGGGGGAGGTGGTGGAGACGCCTCCGACCTCCTTCGCCTTGGCTGAGGGCACGACGCTGGAGCTGTCACCTCCAGGTATGCGTGGAGCACGAGAGGAGCGAGGAGGGTGGACCGAAGGGACTACAAAATTTGAAATGTAAGTTGGGGAGTGCATATATA